>JAABNY020000087.1:231431-247573 GCA_015164015.2 Brevimyrus niger | reverse complement strand
TGGTACCCGGTGGGGTCTTCTGCTCTTGTAGCCCATCCGCCTCAAGGTTGTGCGTGTTGTGGCTTCACAAATGCTTTGCTGCATACCTCGGTTGTAACGAGCGGTTATTTCAGTCAAAGTTGCTCTTCTGTCAGCTTGAATCAGTCGGCCCATTCTCCACGCTCAAAATTGCTTAAATCACCATTCTTTCCCATTCTGACATTCAGTTTGGAGTTCAGGAGATTGTCTTGACCAGGACCACACCCCAAATGCATGTATGTATATATATATATGTGTGTGTGTATTTGACTTATGGTGCTTTTCCACTGGCATACCGGAACCAAGTCAAACTGCAAATAGAGACTAGTTACAGCACTGGTTTCACCTGGCTTCAGTATTGTAATGCAGAAGGACTGGCTCAGTAAAGGTGTTGCTGGGTTTGGAAAGCGACAGTGTGCAGTTCACATCCTAAAGATGATGGCAGTATTATGGAATTATCAAACTTTCCGGCTATGGACTATGCCTCACACCAGCTACTTAGGCCTCTGAAGTAGCTCCTGGCAGGTCATGCCTTTTGGGGTCTGTAAAGCCTCAGCCTGGCTGATGGAGCGAGTTCTGGCTCAAATCCCGCACAACCAGTGTGTCTGTTTACCCACACTGCTGATTTTGATGAAATACCCAACAACCTGTGCATGGTCTTCACTACCATCTGCAAAATTCGCTCGCGCCTTAAACACTGGAAATGTTCCCTCCTGCGGCAAAAGATGGAGCTCTTGGGTCATGCCGTAAGTGGTGAGGACATGGCGGTGGATCCAGGAAAGGCTGCCACGGCCTGGCTGACCCTGCAAAGTATTGTGGAGCTCTATAGTTTCCGAGGTCTCACCTTGTACTACTAGGGGTACGAGACTTCATCAGCACTCAAAGAGCTGCACTCAAAGAGGCCCCAGTGCAGGTGCTTTGAGCTGCATACCAAACAGCCATTCCTCACCTGGTTGCTATGCTTACACAATCCCACTTCTGTTAGCCTTGCTGCAGCCAGGACACCAAGCTGTTTGTCTGTTTCTGTGGAAATGCACCACTCAGAGGGGCCAAGCTGCCAGCTCAGAGGGCCGCTGCAGACATATCAGTTGCTAATGGAGAAGGTTGGGGTGGGCGTACTGGCACCCGTTCCCTGTAGTGACCCCAAGAACCACAACACGTTCATAGTTATGGATTATGCGGTTCCGATCCACGGCGCAGTGACCACGGCTCCTGGAGGAGTTTCTCCTGATGTTTCAGTGTGCAGGAGGAGCTGCACAATGACATGGGGTGAAACTGCATGGGTAAGGTGCAGGTGTTTAGCGAGGTCTGCAGCTGTGCAAGTGGTTGGGTGTTGTGAAGAACTGCACCACTCGCCTTCATCTGCAAAGTACCTATGGCGCCTCAGGTGGCATCCAAGAGGCATTCAGAAGCCAACTCTGCAGCGAAATGCTTACTACACACAACAGGGCAACAGGGACCCAGTTTAAGTGTACTGCCTTATTCTCAAGAAGGGGAGGTCGCCCAAAATGGACAATCACTGGAAACTGGAGGGTGAGGTCCTCCAGTGCTTCTCCGTTGTCGTTGATTACTTGTGGCTGCCTGAGCAACCTAAGGCTAAGGTGCATAGCAACCGTCGGGCACTGTACTGCCCCTGGCCTGACCCCCCTGCAAGGCAGCCTGCAGCGTGCCGGCCATAGTGACAACACCAGCCTCTGTAGCATTTGTGGGACTTTGTGGTCACTGGGGACAACTGACCCCTCAGGTGGGTCCAGTGCGATGCCATGGGCTGGGCAGCAGAGGCATACTCATTTACATACTAGCATGCCTTGTGCAGCATTTAAGTTGTAATATCATCAATAAATTAATGTATGTATTTGAGTATGTTGCAAATAGTAAGTGCTGGAACATTGTGCTGTAATGTAGTGTTTTTGGTCTGTGTGGTTGTGTGGTAATTAAGCTGAGTGCCCATGTTGTGTCAGTTGTTAGCTGTCTGTAGCAGTGTCGATAAAGGCAAACACCTTGTTTTTATATAGAGGGTGTCTGTTTTCCTTAAAGCACGACCTACAATGCAGACCAGGTTACGATAGTTTTTTTGCAATAAGCTATGAAATAATGCAGATATTTTCTGTAAGCTGACCAGTGCCACGGAGTATTTGCCTTCTTTTTAGATGTATCAATATAGTATGAAAGTTTTTCAACCACTATTCATTCCATACACTTTCGGTACCTCTAACTGCAAGGTATTTAAACCATTTAAACGTTTGCTTCAAATATGTTGTCCCAACGTCTTTTTAAACTCAAATGTACAATTATAGTAACAGATTCAGGTACCTGAATATGTAGCATGCGTATCAAATTTCACTTTAAATCAAAACACAATATATCATTTCAGTAACCTTGTATTGAATCTTATTCTTACTTTTAGTTAATATTTATTTCAACATGCGACTATTAATGAAAGGATATTGTTTCAGTGGGCTAATGCTATTCACCGTCTCCACCTTAGCGATCGGGCCAGGCTACGCCCTTCAATTTACATATGACAGAAAAGATGTCAACAAACAAACAATGTTTCTCAATGGATTTTTTCCACCACTTAGGGTATTATTGTTTTCTTAATTAATCTCGTTTGCAATGAAGGGGCTGAATAAAAGCCGTAGGCTGCTGATCTCAGTGATATCAACAAGCATTTAGCATCGCAGCGCACGCTTACAACCTGAGCGCTTGATCCCTTTCCAGCTGTAATCTTTCCGCACCCGGCGACAGTGAATAAATGCTCCAGAGAAAGCCGCTTACTTGAAATGGGGAGGAGATACAATGTGCAAGCCACTGAAGGGAGATCCAGGTGATGCCGGTGTGCGTTTGTCTCTATCCGCCATTTGCACCCTTATTCATCCATGCATGCGTTACCTCTGAGACAGCAGTAAGCTAATACGGCGATGTTGCGATACGGGCTGGGAGCCTGTGCGTGCTTGGGCGGGGTGCGGGCGGCTGGATGGATGGATCACGAAACGACCAGCAAGCGGGGGCGCGTCCCTGATTACCCCTAGTAATAGAAAAGCAGTTGTGCGTTTGACTTCATTAATTTAACTTTAGCACCGATATTGTTTTCATATTTAAGGATATACTTGTCATCATACAAACGTTGATGAGCTTAGTCTGCAGTGAAAATCGGTGCTCTGCAAATTAACTACGCCTTTTTATCGTGTAATTGACATCATTACACGTTTGTACATATTTGGACGTACGCATAAAATAAATGTTATATATTTTTATAAATATTGATCAAATTCGCATTTCCAGGGTTAGCATGTACATACTGCACAGCAGTATCATCATCATTAATTCATATCCCACTGACATGTGGTATGGAACCATCTCCAACTTGCACACGTCATTCAGCAAAGGGCTCTGTTGCAGGCAATGCACCGTACAGGATGTAATGTTTTGGTGTCTTCAGCATGACACCATTTACCGTGTTCTAAGGTTATGAGCCTTGTCAGAATGGCATGTGTAATACAGCATAACTACTTCACTTTGCGGCTGGAGCCGGCAGCCTCATTTTCATATCCATATTTGACATCTTCACTACCGGACTAACATGGTGGGCTCACACCTCTAGGGTAGTAGGGTCAAACTTAGTCCCCAGCTACAATATGTGTGTGGAGTTTGCATGCTGTTCCTGTGTGTGTCTCATACTATCTCAAAACATGGTTAGATGAGCCAGTGTTTTGTATTTGGTGAAAATGCAATGCAGCACTTAAGTGGGAGAAGTATGTCTGCCTCTTGTGGGTGACTCAGATTCTGCATCCCAAAACACACATGATCGTTGATGAAGAGCATGGTGCCACCCCCACAACCACAGCAATGTTCTGAAACATCTAGGGAAATATGCTTGTTAAAATAATGTAAATTTAACCCAGTTGTGCCAGATACAGAAGAACGGGGTTCAATTGACACTGGTGTACATATCCATGGAGAAATTCTTGTAGTTTACTAAACGTACAGTAATTAAAAAATTTGCTTGGAAGGTAAATGCATCTCCAGTATTATTTCCAGACAAATCTGTGTTATTTTTGTCAATGTTTTACCAGTTCTAACTTCCAGATCAGAAAAGATGTGCAAATAAGGCCCTCAGTTTGCCTAGAAATGATCTTTGATGATCCAGCAGATACTGCCTTGTCTGACAGACTTACCCTGGCATCTGAAGAAGGTGCTGCCTTTTGGTTACTGTGGTTAAAAAGGTTAGAGGGAGATTATTTTGTCTGAATACCACTGACACAAACTATAAATACTTTATATGAATAATAATGGATTTTTGTGCATTTTTTTTTTGGTGTGAAACAATACTTTCTTGCATACATTCTCTCGTGCCAGCTAGACACGTATTGCATTTGTGATGTTAAACTATAAACAGAAGTGACTACAACTTTTGATTAATTCAGAAATCAAATATATGTTATTTTTAATAACACTACAAGAGTAAAATGAAATCAGACTTAAATCAGGGTTAAATGTCTTTCCTTGAAATGAGCATCTTGTGGAATTTTCTAACGACTAAGCAGGTACACATAGTCTAAACATAATTAAAAACATTTTCCTCAAAAAAACCTAATAAAATGTGTTTTCCCTAAACACTTAAATCATGCTTCTCCTGTTTTTATCAGGTGTTCATGGGACGGCATGTCCACGTTCAGCTTCCCACGTTAACAGGAGACTTGACGGGATGCTTAGGTTGTCGATAAGCCAGGAGATGCCCTGAATTATTTGCGAGGCAGCTGGCCTTTTGTGCTGTCATTCTGACTGTCCTTTGAACATCCTTCAACAAGATGGAACCCACTTGAAGATGTAAGAACATAACAACAAAATCACAAACGCGAGGGGGCCATTCCGACCATCAAGCTTGTTTGGGGAGAACTTAACAGCTCAGAGTTGTTAAAATCTTATCTAGCTCTGATTTAAAGAAACCCAGGGTTTTAGCTTGCAATACACCAAGAGAAAGACTACTCCATACTCTAATATATCTAAGTGGTGTTTTCTCATATTCATTTTAAAATGTTCTCCCGCTAATTTCCACCTATAAGTATTGCATTTGTGATGTTAAACTCGGCTATAAACAGACTATAACTTTTTCAAATAAATGTTATTTTTTATAACACTACAAGAGTAAAATAAAATCAGACTTAAATCAGGGTTAAAAGTCTTTCCTTGGAATGAGCATCTTGTGGCATTTTCTAATGACTAAGCAGCTACACATAGTCTAAACATAATTAAAAACATTTTATAAATGTAGCTATTCCCCTCCTCAAAAAACCTAATGTAGTGGTCCTCTCTGGTCTTTAGGATCACAGATGTAATATACGGCTCCTCATTGACTACAACAATATGACACTTAGCTGAAAAATGACTTCTTGTTAGAATGCTGCTTACTTTTCACATGATTAAATAATACTAAATTACTAAAACCCACATGTACGCAAGTCTATGGCTCTAACACAATTTAGACTTCAGATCATAAAAAAAAATGCAGATCAATGTGTGTTTTCTCATACTTCTTTGTATGCCATGAGTACAGAATATACAGAGAATAATTTTTATGCCTAAACAAAACTATTATGTGATGGCAGCACAGTCAGTACAAACAGCAGAGACTGAATTTTGATTTAGGAAACTGGAGTGTTCTGCATTTATTGCTTAATGGAATGCCATGCTATGTTAAAGACAATCCAAACCACATGGATAACAGAGAAAGCGGGAAAAACCCACAAATAAATACCGCCGCACTGCTCAAACATTTTGTAAATTCAAGAGACATTCAGAAAAGGCAGGCGTGGGCATCTTCTGTACCGTTGTAGTGAGATTCTCGACTATCACGTTACTTTTATATTGATCTTTGTGCTGTTGATTTGCATTCGTTTTTAGGGCTGCTGCTGTCAAGAAGCATCCTTACACCTCAGGGATGCGTAGGAGGGCAGCGCAGGGCAGGAGAACTTCAGGCAAACCCTGCCTCATGCCGGAAGGCTGCACTTCAGGTCCAGCCAGCGCCATCTGGGACAAACGGCACATACGTCACACCACAGACTGCCACAAGCCGCAGGGCAAGCTGAACTTGTAAGTTGTAAAATATTCCTGAGCAGAAAGATTACAAATAGTAAAATATGTTCAATTGCTCATAATTACTCTGAGTATTTAGGGACTCAGCCAGACACAGGGAGTCCTTATCTGCAGTGTTGGGAAGCACCAATGCAGCTTAAGAGCCTGGGTGGTTCATATGAAGCCAGTTCCAGTGGTACATACTGCTACTGCTGATCATCTGCACTCCCTTCTGCCGAGCCAACGCGCTGCACCTTGGGCTGAGTGCATGCAGCCGCTCTCAGCGTCTCTGCTGGCCTCTCCCTCTTCCTCAGCAAAGCCCTTCTGCTAGGCTGAGCGGGACACACGTCTGTGATGGAAAACCCATTAGAACCAGCCCTGTTAAACCCAATCAACCAAATGTGTTTGCCATCAGCATTTTCAATGATGACTGCAAATAATACAATATTTATCCATTTGGACAGCATTTTGTTCCCCATTCAGATGGATTACATAGTAGAAATTAATATTGTATTTCAAGGTGCACTATAATCATCATCATTATTAAAATTTATTTTAAAATACTGTTCTGAATTTAACTGAACACATCATCAATAATGAAGAACTTTTAGTTAATTTACATGCCCTCCATTCAAATTCATTGACTTTTCCTGTATTTCATTAGAATAGGAATAAGAGGTACTAGGCTAAAGGCTAATCGACTTCTTTATTCTCCATCCAGGAGCGTTATCCCAGCACATAATCCAAATAGAACAGACCAGTTGTTCCAGTGCTGCTGTGGGCACCCGAGTCCTCCATTGCGGGTGGTTCTACCTCCTCTTGAATAGTGGGAACAGTGGCCAGCAAGCCTGGGGGAATGAGGCCATGGACTTCAGGAGCAAGAAACATATTCATAGGGCAACAAATTCAATGGTTCCTGTCTCTTACATTCATCAAAAAGTGTTTCGATAAAACTTCATTTATGGATATAAAGCACATTATTAGAATGATAAGGGAATGACGCCATATTAAATAGACTGTCATCTTGAAAACACAGGTAAGTTACAGTATATTGTATTAGAATCCCTGCCTTATACCCATAGCCTCTAGGACAGGCTCTGGACTCCTGCGACCCTGCATGTGGGTATTGAAAATGGATAATAGAAAAACAAACTTAAAACATCATGTTATCACTTACAGCCTACAATTCCATCCAGTCCTGACTGAACGATGTTCAACACTAATGAGGTTGATACAATCTGACATGGTCTGCCTGGGTGAACTAAGCTTTCATAACTGTGGGCCACAGCTCTTCGAATATAATCACATTTTCAATGGATGAACATGTCCACTACTTCACTACATGTTATGTAAGTTTTTGCCATGGAAAGGCTGGGTAATAAGCGAGCTTCAAGTTGAATCAGCGTCCAAGCACAATATGAATCTAACAAGCTACTCTCCCAAAATTACAAATTCTACTGTTCACAGAAGGATGAAATTTAGGGGGGGGGTCACATTCATTTTTTTCTCTCAATCTGGGGCACACTGTTCCTGATTAGCTTCTGAAGCACTTCAATTTGACTGCAGCCATAATGGAGCCAAGCTGTTCTGCTAATCAAACACCCACCTCTTTAGTTTTCTATCTTAATAAAGACCCGTTTCAACATAATGGGGCATTATGCGATTCAATCACGTCATATTAGAATCAACCTTATATAAAGATTGAATGCATGGGACAGTGCCAGAAAATATCATGTGCTGCACGCACACTCTGAAATGTGCAGGGTACTAAGTGGGCAGGTGGTGTTACTACAGGATAAACTGTGAGTCAACTGTGGATGTGAGTAGCAGCATGCATGAGTGGTGCAAGCCAAATACAAAAACAACTAAAAACCAACTAAAAAATAATCTAAACTAAAAGCAATCAAAACACGGTTCCTGCAAGAGGCTTTGTCAGTGTCAATATAGAGGATTAAAGATAATCAATCTTTTTATGAAAACTCACGCAAGTACATGAGATGGGCCTTAACTTTCTAGAATTGGCAAGGGTGCAGTTTTGGCAGATGGTCTAAAGTCCATTATAGATTAGTACTCAAAAAGTTTAACTACCATGGTTGACTCAGATTGCGCAATGCATGCATGACTCACATACTGAGGTGATTCAGATCCTGCAGTGACAGGTGGTACAAATCGGGTAGTTACACCTTGGATGTGTGCTATGTTCACAAAGAAATATACTGACTCCCTAATAGATTGCTGCGCTGATTCACCAAATGATATCATGTGTCTCTACCACAGGGTCTCTTTCCAGCATGATGCATTTGAAAAACAATTCAACGTGAGCTATTGGCATGGCTGATGAAGAGGTGCTGTACGGATCGGCTAGTGACACATTATTACAGGAGGTCAAAGATTTATGTGAAGATTGGATATATTAGCTCATATCTGTATGATTTGCATAAAAAGTAGGTCATGGACCTTATGGATGTCAATCATGATATAAAATTATCAGATCACCCACCCCTTCCCTGGTCTATAGGTAATTACCCTCAAAATTACTAACCAAACATGATGTAAAATGACTTATTACAGGGATACTCAAAAAGATGACCACAAAAATATTCTAGAATGGTGGGTTGTTGGAATGACAGCATTGTATTCCCTGGACAACTGCATCGTGCTGTTCATGTAATCCATACATATCCCACACTTGCCCACCTGTACAATTTATGGAACATATTGGGTGCATCAACTGGAAATGTGTAAATCAGAATCAAGTGTCAAAATGACTAATTACTCTATTTTGGGGAGATTTCAAAATTTCACAGGTACAATGACTGTGAAAAGTCCATATAATGGTTTTTGAGTTATCATCCTAACAAGCAAAGTATCTGCAGCAGCTGAGGACCGGAACCAAAACCATATGTATCCATCAGACATTTTGTGCTAGAAAATCTGGCTTCCCAAACAATTAAGTGGAATACTAATCATCACACCAAAGAATGATTTGATGACCTTAATTTTTATTAAATCTGAGTAGGAGTGAATGGGCACTAGATTCCCACACCCATTTAACAATGAAGTCAAATTTATTTTTTAACTGCTAGAGGACGTTGGTGCAACATCTCATCTGAAGAACACAGCCTTAAACTGTTATATGCTGGACCTGCATTTGGTCTAGAGGAAACAGTATTCTCTACTCACTGGACACAACTCCCAGCAGCAGCTTTGATGTTCCTAGATGTGTCATACTAAAAAAGTAGCCAAATCCTACAGGTATTTTAACGTAAATGTAAGAGGGTAATCCGGCTTCTGTTACCACTTACTGAGTCCCTTGTAGCGTGAGAGCTGCTGGTAGACTTGCTTCATCCGTTCTATGTTGAGGCGGCTGCTCTCAGCATGGTTTACCATAGGCTTGGGATAGTCCTTGCCTACCACGCAGTCAGCTGCTTTCTGCACCGTCGCTGGGGCATTCCAGGGCTCATAGATGTACCTATTCGGATAGTTCTTCAGCTTTGGTATGTACCTCCTGGAAAGAAGCGCAAAGATACAATTCAGCCGCAAAGCAAAAATGGAAACACGCAGATTTGCAACTGTTCCGCAACCCTTTAACGCACTAAAAGCTTATAGCTCACACAGAAATGAGCACGAGGACCCTGCCACTATCGTCTGCGCAATGATTCGATTGGTTTGTGGAGTTTGGTAGAAGAGTATACAATACAAAACTGCTCACTACAAAGTCTACAGTCTTATCGTGTGATGATGTTTGGTAAGAGACATTGCTGTTGAATTTTTCCAATATATTTGTTTAGCACTTTAATCACTACCTTATCCATCTGCTCTGTACTTGTCACTACACTCACTTGTATAAATTCTTGAAGTACTAGATGGATCACCTGTAAATGTGAAAGTTAATAGATGTGTTTTTACCTGAATATTCTATCAATTGTTGTGATATGCAAGTCTGAAAGTTTGCTTACTAATTTAAAATTAGGTGATCAGCGTTACCACACCACACAGTGTGCAACAACAAAATGTGTCCCCTGCATTTAACCCATGCAGTGACTTTAACCCTGTATGTGACATTTGTGACATAGCAGGGGACAGCTAATTCAGTGCCTGGGGAGCAGTGCTTGGGGACGGTATCTTTCAATTACAAGTGCACTTCTCTAAACATCAAGCCAGCACTGCCCACACATTTATTGCACATTCCACTGATATGACAACTTGCAGAATCCTTCCCCACCAATTAGTTGGTTACTTGTATTCCTTAGTGTCTTTTAAGTTTTAGCGTGTTTTAAAAATGTCACATATTTTTTGCCTAAATATTTATAGTTGATTTTTTATATTTTGCACTATAACCATTTTTTCTGTGACATAACAGTAAGAACTGTAATAGATACACTAACGGTATATTCCAGAAGTTTCTGAACTGTGGGACAGAAGGGATCGTGGACGGGTGCAAAAACACAGTATTGTGTGTGGGGTTGAGCTTCATCCATATTTTTCTGAAGCAGTAATAAGATCCATAAAATACTTCTTTTTGAATTATCCCACAGTGAAATGTCACCCTTTCTTTGCTGCCACTAAGCAGCATCACTTTTAAGTTTGTGGCGATCTGTATCGCATTTCAATCAGTTCCAGGTTGGCACTCATTCAGTGCCTCTGTAAATTTTAAAAAAGGTCATAAGCCCATTATTGAATCCTGTCCATCAGACATTTTGTGGTAGAAAATACGTAATTGCTGAAAAAAAACAAACAAAAAAAAAAAACACAACATGTTACTGATCCCTTTCGGGGAAATCCTCTTTTTGCCTACCCCATCTTGTGCTCCATGACACAGGCACATATATAGGTGAGAGCAAGCTGGGCAGCAAAGGGCAATTACCTGCAGCGGTGCCCATGGAGCAGGGGGCTATGGGCCTTGCTCAAGGACCCACAGACAAAAAACCTGGCATCCTACCCATACAACCCACTTTGTTGTTGTCAAAATAAAATGAACTTAAGTTAAAGAGTCAATTTGATTTTCTGGAAGAAAATTAATCAGTTAGATTAATAGATCGATCAGTAAAACAGTGGATAAATTAATCCATAGAAAAAGTCTTCAGTAGCAGTTCAACTTGCAATAATGTAATGTGAAGTTATAATGCTTAGGAGAATACAGTAATATATAGTATACATTAAATGTACTTGGTATGTTTTACAGGGTTCAAACTGACACAATTGTGCCATCTGATTCATTCATATGTAGAATTTGTATTAACCATGTAATGCAATAACAGGGGTATTTATGAATGAAGGCCTGCATATAACACAAGTCTGCCTCAAATAAATTATGTTATTTCTGTGGTTTAGGTACACTATGAGGAAATGCGGTGCACACACACACACACACACACACACATACACACACACAGTTGAGCCAGCGACCCCGGAGCACTTTGTGTGATAAGTTTCACCAAATTATTACAAACCTACCTTTGCTAAATTTGCTCATCCTCCCTACAGTTGCACGTCACCAAAAAAAAGTTAAATGAACTGTCGATTGAAGTTTCCTACAATAAATTTCACTGAATTCTACACGATACATTTTGCCAACTGGCTACCAGGGAGATTAGTGGAGAAAATAAAAAGTGTAAACTTTTTTTATAAAATATTCAAAAAAATCATCTTGTGCCCCACAGTTTTAGAATCACTGACCAGTACAATGTTCCTGGGAAATTTGCAAAAAGATCCATGGAATAAATTTAGATGGCAAATGCTTGTGTTTTGGATCTGATCAAGTGTACAATTTTAGGTGTGGTTTGACAGCCATTTCATGTTTTTATAAAGAGTTAAAAACACCCATCAATGATCAAATAGGGTAAATTGCATATAAAATAAATGGATCGATCCTATTCACAAAAATAAGCCTCTAGTAATCGCTGTTACTAAGTGCCATTCCTTCAATGTTAGTGTGATTTGTCTCAGAATTTGATCAAGTCCAGATCATCAACCTTACAACAAAAGATCTGTCAAATACTTTTGGAGTTACCACGCTAACACGATCAAACATTTGAACCTACCCCCCATTCTTTTTTAGCCATCACTTACTCAAAATATAATCAATTCTACTTCATCATGGCTATAATCTATCTGAAAAGTTTGAAAAAGATCCATACAATACTTTTAGAGTTACTGTGTTCACAAGACAATTGACTTCAACAGCTGTTTTTTCCTTCCTGCCACACAGCTGCATTTTTGGGGCAATTTGTCTGAAAATGAAACCAGGTGTAGATTTTCACCTACACTTTTTTGCACATCGTTTTGCTTCCACTAAGTGGTTCTATTAATACCTGATGTACTGTCCGCTGGGATCTGTTCTTCTTCCAAAGCCTACAGGGCAGTAACAGTGGAAGAACTGCTGGAAGAAGCCACTGCAGGACAGCCACATCCAGCTTCCCGCATTAACACTCCAGTCTGCATCCAGAAGCAGCTCCTCGAATACCTGGGGCAGAAAAAAGCTTCTAGTAAAGGGCTGACGTTACTACTGTGTTGGCCATAGCCAGCTTATATTTAACAGATTTCTTTCTGGTCAACAAGCAATCTTGGAGAACTTTCCATGAGCCATTAAGCTAAGCCAAACCTTACCCATTAACCTCCAATTACAAATGAGTTGCACTTACAGACTATATGATCAGATAGATGTTTTCCTGCTTATTATCTACCAACAGACACCCATTAGTGCTTATAAGTTTCCCCTGTACCCAATAAAGTAAAGAAGATCTAAGATACTGAACCCCAACACTTACAGACATCCTCAAATAGCTAGCTGAGAGGGATCCCCTCGCATAGTTAGCAGCTACTACTGTTTCCATTATATAATCATGAATCTAATCATTTAAACTTCAGGAGAAGCACCATTCTCAAAAGGTACAACACAGCACTCCTAGGACTTGATCCAGTAACCTTTAGTATGGGAGACCATACCATTAACCAACAGAACATCTGTGAGAAATTTGCATGGTCGTACTCTCATTCCGCTCTCCCAGCTGATCCACAGGTCCCCCCGCGTGAGGAAGCAGGCGACGGCATGTCGAGCAAGCGGGTGAATCCAGCCCTCCTGCCGCAGCTGTGTCATGATGGCGTCGATCCAGGGGAAGCCCGTGCGGCCCTCGGCCCACTTAGCGAGGGACTCGGGGTCATGGTCCCACGGTATCTGCACACAGATGGGGTTCCCCTCCATCCGGTCAAAGTTTTGGTTGTTGGTAGCTGCCGTATAGAAGAATTCCCTCCAAAGCAGCTGGCCGAAGAGCGAGAGTGGTGGACTGGTGTGCTTGCGTACCTCGAGGGGAGGGAAAGGAACATCCTGTTAGCATCCCTCTCTGAAACACTCAATGCTGCACTCCACTGGGGGAGGTGAGGCCATTACATATAGTAACATTTTAGAATCTGATCTACATAATGAAAGTCATTATTACCTTCAAATACAGGTCCCGTAGTTCGTAATAGAACAGTCGAGATGACAAGCAGCCAAACCGTAGGTAAGGACTCAAACCAGTAGGACTGGCGATGAGGGAACAAACATTGATCTGGGGCCTTTCAAAATTTGCCACCCAAGCCTGAACAACCAAAAGGGGGAAAACAGACTTAATCCATGGATTGAATCAGGTGAAGTGGTGGAATTTATGTGGTTTTGATTTTGGTCATTTTTTTCTGGTTTTTAATTTGGTAAATGTACAGTATAAGGTGGTACAGTAAGTAATGTGTTCCCACCAACACTCCTCACCCTGCAGGACTGGCTTAATGCACAGCTTGTGAAGCCACTGAATATATGTGTCATTCTCAAAGCCAAAAACCCCATAAGAGGAGCCTCCCAAGAACTATAGAGGCTTTGACATTTGTTTTGCATTTTTAACATCATCAGGGCTTCCCAGTTGCCATTTTAATGACAATATTGCTTTTTTTTAAATAAAAAAAAATCGGTTGAAGCTTAATGTGGTTAAAGTAAATAAATACTTTCGGGTGTATACAGAGACACATGTGGATAAGCACCTTCCTGTCCAAATGCTTTTTAAGCCTGTCCAAGGCTTCCATCTCACCACCCTTCCACACTGCAGGGCTCAGTCTCTGTGTCTTAAAACCTGAAAAACAACAGAGGCAAGTGAATTCTCCTGAGGTTCGTGTTATGGGGTCAAAGGTACCATTGGTAGTGCTTGTAGGTTTAGGGCCAGAGTTTTTATTTTTAATGCAAAATGATACTAGAAAGGGGGGAGGGCTGTTGGAATGACAGCCTTGACTTCCCTGGACAGACCGGCCACTTGCTGTGCCTGTCTGATCTGTACTCCTCACACACACCATCCTGTACAATTTCTAGAAATACTAGAACTAGAAATGTGAATAGTTTTTGCATGAAGGCTCAGAGTTCTAATTGTGACATGTGACTCCAAAACTACATCTATTCATATATTGCAGGTTCCACCTATATGCCAACTTGCAGAATCTTTCCCCACCAATTAATGGTTACCAATTTCTGTGTGAATGACTTTATGTCTATGTCTTAAAGTGTTACATTATTCTTTTTTAATATGTGTCTCTATATTCTGTTTGTTTCTTATTTGCACTAAGACTAATATTTTCTATGACAATAAGAATTATTACAGATTCACAAATAGTATATACAGTAGGGGGCCCCAGACAGTTTTATTTTAAGCAATGTATTAAATCATACACTACTGAAATTATGCTCATGCAATCCATAAAATGTGGAAATAAAATTACTTATGTTTTTGCTTTTAATTCACTATTTTGAGCTCTCAGATTAATCTTCCATGTAATTAAATGGAACCTTTTGGTTATTTGTTTCGTTAGCTAAAAAAAGAAAGCAAGAAGGTAGACTGAAGTAGACAAATACTATGGACTTTACGGTAGTAAATTAATTCACTCTTTGTAATAAAGCATGTCTCCCAATCCAAATTGCTCTTATTTTGCCTGACCCGGTAATTGTTCAAAGTTTCAACCAGTTCTGTGGCAGAATTGAGGCATTATGGTCATCTAATTCTTCGTTGCAAGGAATGAACATTTAATAGTCATTCAGTTACCATTTACATATACGGATATCAGGTAGTTTATGAATTAGCCTTTTATTTGAACATTACTGTTCTACTGTACATTACATTGCAAGACAGACACAACAAAACCTAAAACCTATAGTTCCCTTTACTATCAGAGCTTTCACTCTCATTGTATCCCCTAAATACCAGCTCCTGTCACCTGACGAGTTAAATCGCATCAATAAGCAGCTTTTTCAGAATGTCATTTTTTTTCAGCGCCATTGTGTTTGTCTGAATGGAGATGTATGCCTTCGATCTTAAGAAATATGGGAGGTCAAGTCAAAATGTATTATTTGCAAGTAATATATTTGTAAGAAATGAATAACATTAATTTAATTTTTAATTGCTTGTTAAAATACGGGACATTCAACTTGAGAATTTTGAAGAAAAGTTGCAATGAAATACTGTAGGCTGTTTTTTCTTGCATGAGGAAACTGACATTACCAAAACTTTTTAGGTATATTAAAATGTCATTTATTGCTCTGATTTTATCCACATAGGTAGTCAAAATACACACACACACACACACACACAACCAAATGAAGTGTTTTTAAAACTTTCAAGTATATTGCATATAAGCTACAATAAACACTCACCTAACGGATTATTTAGAACACCATACTAATACGGTGTTTGACCCCCTTTAGCCTTCAGAACTGCCTTAATTCTACGCGCCATTGATTAAACAATGTGCTGAAAGCATTCTTTAGAAATGTTGGCCCACATTGATAGGATAGCATCTTGCAGTTGATGGAGATTTGTGGGATGCACATCCAGGGCACATCCTAAAGATGCTCTATTGGGTTGAGATCTGGTGACTGTAGGGGCCATTTTTGTACTGTGAACTCATTGTCATGTTCAAGAAACCAATTTGAAATGATTCGAGCTTTGTGACATGGTGCATTATCCTGCTGGAATTAGCCATCAGAGGATGGGTACATGGTGGTCATAAAGGGATGGACATGGTCAGAAACAATG
>JAABNY020000087.1:215327-231331 GCA_015164015.2 Brevimyrus niger | reverse complement strand
TGCTTTATTTGGTTAATCGTCCAGTCTGTGAAGAAGGCATTCAAGTAAGAATTGCATTGTAGTATGACTCATTTTCTGACGCATACAATTTATATTAGGTCAGCGTTCACGGTTCGACTGCTGATGTTCAGATCGAGTTCTAGGTCAAACTGGTTTGCTTGACTTTCACGAAACTCGAGTTCTAGTGAGTTCGAGAACCGAGTTACCACTGTAGTACCAATTTAAATTTGAATACAGATAATATTGTTTCAGACTGAGAAAAAAACACGAGGGGATATACTCAATACAAATAGACGGTGGACAAAACAATGCAAACACTGATGCATAAATCTCAAGAAGCTAATCAGAAGTAGGGTCGCTGTTAGTCTTGAGTAAAGCATCTATCATTCTTGTAATGTTGTCATGCATGAGCCGCGAGCCGTATGTAGTGGATTATTGGACCGTTCTTCAAGAAGGAAGGCCTCTCTACCTTCCAGGAATATACGACATGTAAATGTTGTAAACCTGCTTCACGCTCTACGCTACAGAACTTCATATGAAGGTTCCATAATGTTTATATCTGCTGAAAGGAAAGGCCATGGATGGCAGTTATCATCATCCTGGAGTAAACATTATCTCGGAATATAGGAACACTATATCAGAATTGGGTAGTTGCCTTAGGGTGCATCTCATCCAGCAAAACTGCTTCACAGTCCTTGGCTGTTATATGCTCAAGCAAAGCAGTCATGAAAGCTGGTTTTTCCAGTTTTTCAGTTCCATCACTATGTTTAACACTTGGCAACAGACATTGTAAGTTGGCTTTCTCTAAATGTAAGCCTGTACTGTTCTAAGAAAAGTAAAAAAGTAAAAGACTATATAACTTTTGCTAGTTAGCAAGCATCCAATATTCCATATAATAAGTCTTTAAGCATTCTCTTGGATGCAAACAATTATGGAACAGCAACCATGGAAAAAAATACTCCAGGTATACAAAGCTCAGAATGTACCATGTTCAGCAAATATTGAATTAAGTGCCTGTCTGTCCTTATCAAAATGTGATTGCTGTTCCTCCTTGTAGATGCTTGGTGTTCGTTTCTTCGTTTTTGGCAAACGCTGTGTTCATTTGTGTTCATTTTCAACACGACTCTTCCTGCCACATGAAATCATTTTCCTAGTTTTTATTCTCCAGGCACCTGCAATTCAGGCTCAGGCTCAACTCTTCAAGCTCACTGGAATTCCCTGTTACTTCATTTTGCTTTAGATTCACAATTCAGCATACTGATTATCAGACCACTTTTATAGCCAACACATACTCCTAACTGACATCCAATTTGATACAATTCAGCCGAGTATGTGCTATTATTATTGTGATTCAGTTACTTCGAAATAAACTGGTAGTCATTTTTTTCCACTGAAAATAAGGACTGCCATTTAGCAATCAATAGAAAAAATGCATTACCCATTTTTTAACAATTGGAAAGTCTGTGCCATACTTATAAAACAATTTAATATGAATTGAATGATGCAGCAATTATTAGATGATTTATTATTTAAGCTAACAGCAACAACATCATCAACTAAAAAAAAAACCCCATCAATTTCTAAGTGTTTTATAAAGCTTTCCCAGTGGCTAGTTATCAATTTTAATTATGTTTTTGGTATTAAAACTAAAAAGAAAAATGCAAAGCATAGTAATAAATGATACTTAAATTATTTTATTTTCCACACTCTGTATGTATATATATATATATATATATTGCTTTATGAAACATTTACATTTTGTTTCTTAATTTTAAGCTCATCTACATGACTGCAGTGTCATTTAATAGATATCAGACATATAAATAGATTGTTTATTCTCTCAGAGAGAATTCTAAAAAGTTGAATTACTGTGCATTTTCTACACAGCGCATTTAATACATATTACTGAGAGATCTAAATTTTTACCAACTTATTCTTGAAAATAGTGCAATTTATCAACACTCATCTAAGTGACAGTACTGTTTTCAATAGGGACACCACTAAGTTGCCGGATTTGAACATTTCCAGTTTTCTATGTATATCTTCTCATTATAACATTTAAATCCCTTAACTATTAAAGTTTGTTTCACAACATCCTGCAAAAGCTCAACATCATTCTGCCTGAACTGGTGCTATAGGCTATTTAGTAGTAGATGTCTTATCGCTGTTGCAATGTCTTGAAATTATGTATCAATATACATTTTTGCGATTATCGGGATATGAAATATTTTCTAGACATAGAAAACCGGGGATGTCCAGAACAGACAACTTGTCATGTGGTGTCTCTAGAAACCCAAAATGCCCTTAAAATACAATTTTGTTACACCGATTTAAATGACATCGATGTCTGTTCTTTCTAAAATCATTCCTTTAATTTTTTTTAGCTTAAACCAAAAGTAATGTCATAAGAATTACAGTAATTGCCAGAACCTATACTTGACTTAATTTCAACGCTCAATATCTCAAATGGTATCGGTATATGTTTTCTCTTTTGTGGTGATCGGTTAACAGTGTTATATAGAGCTATAAGGAAAGCATGCATAAATGAGGACATTACAAATTATCAGAATGGTACATTTAGGTCGCTTTTCCGTGCCGTTACTATAAGATTTTCAGTCGTTTCTTCGCGGCCAGTATAAAAATGCATGATGCAAAAATGATGCATTCGGGTTGCAATTTATTTTTGGTACATTTCGCCAAAGGATGCTACATCACGACGCATAGGCGCACGCCGCTCTGACGGAAGCGAATGAAAGAGAGGAGCTAGGGAGAGATTTTCAAAGAGAGAGAGAGAGAAAAACGGAGAGAGGCAGAGAGATGTGGAGGTTGGGGGTGGTCCAGGCTGAGCAAACTAGCTGCTCAACATATACCTCACACTCCACCACCTACGCACATTATTTATGAAAATCTGCTTGGTGGACGTAGATGCTACAATCGGTGGTCTCCTTTTCAGTTTCTCCAGAGTTACCTATATTTTGACAAGTAGCTTCTACAAACATGATCGCCTTCAAGTAGTAACAGCGCGCTCTGCTCTGTGGAGATATTTTTTCTTTTTCTCTCTTCGCTATTCAGATGGCAGAGGAGGGAATTCAGGGCAGATGCCTCCCATGGATTTTCCTTTTAGAGGAAATGGGACCTAACCTTTATGACTGGAACTACTGTACTGAACCGCGCATTTGCAGTCCCTCTATGTGGTCCTCGCCTGTGATTCTGTAATACATTCGTCAATAAGGCAAGTATATTCGGTTACTGAGGTTTACGGATTAAATGAGCAAAACACGTTTTACTGCGGATAGAGATGCGCTTATCACCCTTGAAAATACAGACGTGTACTATTAGAACATTTATGTCAGAGGCAGACGCTTTTATTCATTTACCGCATTATTTTGCAACCCGATCTCGTTTTAAATTAATTGGGTTCGTATTGCGCTGCAGTAAATCAGTTCATCCCGGCCTGGCTCATTAATCTGTGCACGGAACGTGCGTCTGTCTCGTGTCAGGCGGCGGGTGCGCGCGCGACGTGATACCCGCACTTTTCCTACAGGTGCGTGAACTTGCAGCAAGTTCTTAGCGGGTATTTCTAAGTTACAGCCGGCGTTATGTAACCGCCACCTTCCTAGGGTCGTCGGAATCTGGCAAAAAGTAACTTTGTCAACACAGAAACGCTCGCGCAAAACATCTGAAGACAAGTCGTCTTTCTGACTTGTCGTAATCTGCATTTAACTGCCCATATGAGTGGATGTTAAGCCTACATTAAAATATATTACCTCGCATGCTCACCCATTATAAGGTGACTTTAAAAATTGAAAAGCAACATCATAAAATCGACGCGCCTCCCCAAACGCGATGCTGCAGCCGTGTGCTGGATATTGTTTAGATAGAAGGAATGCCTGGATTTTAGAGATTCCGGTCAAATGTTTATTTCCTCTTAAAACGATATGTAAATAATCAACGGACACTTCATTAATAACACAAATAGTGGTGGTGTATGCTCCGTGCCCATTTAATGGAATACGTTTTTTTTGTGTGTGTATAGGTTCAAGAAACGATGCAATATTTCCCATTTGCCTAAAGCATAATGTAACAGACTATTAAACATTGTATAGATGATATTGATAATAAATTATGCTTCTCTCATTACGTAATGGAAGGAATAAAGTTGTATTATACTTTACAGTATTTTACTATGAATCATTCAAAGACAATTTGTAAAAAAAAAAAATGCAGACAAGGTAATTTTGTTTTATTACAGATATATTTCGAACTGCCCAGACGTGGTATAATATGGCTTTGCCTTAAATAGGACAAGTTTCTGTTGCATTTCACATGTGCAAACTACTGTTAAGTTTATACAATAATTTCTGTAAAGTTACACTGATATTTACCGTTTTTCTTTGCTCCCAGCAATTTGCAAAAACCTGCAATGCATGATGGGTAGGATCTAAAGGCTGCGTAACGTCCTCGTCAGCCTGACGGTTGTATATTGCCCGATTATCTGTCGTGGGCCTTTTAATTTGTTTGTTTGCAATTTCGCCAGGTAGGCTACCTTCTTTAAACTGCGTTTTGTTAGACTAATATTTCGGGATGTTTTATTGTAGTCTTTATAAATGTATATAGTTTAGCCAATCCCAGACAATTAAGAGAGCAAGCCAGCTCAACCTGGTGCCGGTCCCAAGTCCTGATTAATAGGGAGGGTTGGCGTCGAGAAATAGAGATTACCTTAACTGCATCACTGATGTCAAAATGTGGGAAATATGTGGTTGCATAAATAAATCCGTTAAAGTAGGTTAATGATTCTGTGCTGTCTAAGTTGTATAAAAAGTTAGGCTAAATAACGTTTGAATGGACTATACCCAGAGGCGTGGACGCTTTATGAGAATAAGAAAGACGGTGCGTGCACACTAATTAACCTATAACCTATTCACTTAGACAAAACACTGTATTTTTTTGCAACAGAAATAGATGAGATGGGCAGGCAGCTGTAGGTGAAAGTTTTGTCTTTGGTAAAACGCTGACGGTCTCCACACTGGTAACAACGTTGTTTTCTAGGGATAGCCAAACAAATCTCCTCCTGTCTGAAAAGGCGTAGAAAACGCAATTAAGCCACTAAAACTTTTTTTGTGAGGGACAGTCAAATTCTCCCGTTAAGTTTTTTGTGTACTTGCACTCACTTCAAAATTCGTTTCAGCGCAGCCATGTATACGTATATGTGCATGTGCGCGGGAGGGGCGTGGCGATTGGAGTTTTGCTCCAGGGCCTTGTGTGCAGTTGTTCCACCACTGGCCCCACGTTTAACTGTACTGCAGGTTAACGGACTGGAAGTTTGTTTGCCATCTCCTGCCTCTGTTTACTGTTAAATATGAATGGCTGTTCTGTGCCTAGTTTAATGTGTAACACCATAATCACATTTTTCCTCTTTGTATCACAGACAGACTGCAGTGTCTAAATGAAGTTCAGCCATGCAATGTTCCTGGAAGGCTGTGATTCTGCTAGCCTTGGCATCCATAGCTATCCAGTACACAGCAATCAGAACTTTCACAGCTAAGCCGTTTCACATCTGCCCAGTGCCAAACCCTCTGAATTGTGGCCTGGGCCAGGAGACAGAGGCCTTTGAGCGTATCTGTGATGAGTACCCCTACTTCACTTATAATGTCTCCAGAAAGACCCACATCCTCATCCTGGCCACCACCAGGAGTGGCTCCTCATTTGTGGGCCAGCTCTTTAACCAACACTCAGATGTGTTCTACCTTTTTGAGCCTTTATATCACGTGCAGGCAACTCTGATTCCCCGCCTCTCACACAGTAAAAGCACAGCTGACCGGAGGGTAATGTTGGGGGCTAGCAGGGATCTATTGCGAAGCCTATATGGATGTGACCTCTACTTTCTGGAGAGCTACATCAAGCCTCCACCGGTAAACCACACCACAGATAAACTCTTTCGCCGGGGTGCCAGTAAAGCTCTCTGCTCCCCGCCAGTATGCGATGTCTTTGGCCCGAGCGAGGTCAACATTGAAGAAGGTGACTGCATCAAAAAATGCGGCACGCTTAATGTGACCCTAGCTACTGACTCGTGCAAGGAGCGTCGACATGTTGCCATCAAGATTGTGCGGGTGCCAGAGATCGGAGACTTGAAGGCCCTAGTGGAAGACCCACGACTCAACCTGAAGATCATCCAGCTGGTGAGGGACCCACGGGGTATCTTGTCATCCAGGATTGAAACTTTCCGGGACACTTACCGATTGTGGCGGATCTGGAGGGCAACAGGTAGGAAACCGTACAACTTGGATCTGACCCAGCTGACTGTGGTTTGTGAGGATTTCCTCAATTCAGTTTCCACAGGCCTGAGCAGGCCGCACTGGCTCAAGGGGAAATATATGCTGGTGAGGTACGAGGACTTAGCTAGGAACCCACTGGAAAAGACCAAGGAGATTTACCAATTCTTGGGCATGACTTTGGACAAAAATGTGATCAAATGGATACAGATCAACACTCGAGGCAGCAATGAATTATCTGCAAAGCATAAGTATGGTACAGTGAGAGACTCTGCGGCCAATGCTGAAAGCTGGAGGCTAAAACTGTCATACGACATGGTTGAGTACACACAGACTGTGTGTCCACAAGTTCTACATCAGCTGGGTTACAAGACAGTCAATTCCTCTGAGGAACTCAAAAATCTGTCTCTCACACTTGTGCAAGACAGAACTTTTGTACCATTTTTGTAACAATGGTAGTTGTGGACAACTATTTTTGATATATTTATAAACGTTGCCTTAATTCTTTCAGATTTGCACTATAGAAAACCATGAAGGAATCTCGGTGATACCCCGACTTAAGAACAGCAAAACAAATTTAAACGTATAATGCTGTTTAGATTTCAATCATTGTTTGGTGATTTCTAAGAGACCATTATGTTTACTTCAGTGACATGAACCAACCTAAAGCACCATCCCTCTTAAAAATTAGTGTATGCCGGCTGTTGCATTGACAAAAGTGAATGTTGCCATTTCTCCATATGAAATAATTGGATCTACAGTACAATATTGTTAGGAAATGTACTTATTACCTGTGACTGAACTTCTGAAATGTACAACAACAACTGTGCAATAAAAATGTGAATGTTACACTAACATTAATAGCCAGTTATTTTTGGGGGAGGGGTGATACTTTTTGAAGATGACAAAGAGAAAACATGTTTGCTTTTTTAAAGCCTGTGATTTTTGGAAGATGTTACATTTCCTACCGATAATATAAAAGCATCAGTACATTAAGGAAAGAAATCTGTGCATCTTTTATTGCAATAGCGTTTTTTTGTCAATTAGATGTTTAATTGTCTCACTGTACACAGGAACTGAATGTTTGCACTGGTGGTTCAGATTTATAATTTTCAATTGTCCCCATGCAGTGTGACTCATCAAGCAGAACATAGTGCTGCTAATGCAAAGGCTGTGGTTTCGATCCTTGGGAGCATAAACTGTAACCTTTAATCTGGATAAAAATGTCAGATAAAATGCACCACTAACATGTCATTTTTCCATGAATTCCTCTACTAACCTGATGCCTCTTAATGTTCTTTGAATGCTCTTATTTTGGGCTCACTGGCCCTGAAATAGTCTGCATTGGTTGTCATTTCGTTAATAGTTATTGTGTAGTTATTTTGTAGCTCCTATTCCTGTATTGCTTACACCTGGCCATTGAATAGAAGCTCAGCCTAGCTGCACTTACACCTAGTTCCCTCCCCAGCAACATGAATGTTTGCAATATGATCTTTGCCTCACTTGAGCGTAATTTTGGACAAAGGCGTCTGCTAAGTATGTTAAATGTAAATGTTACTGCAGCATGTTTGTATGTGTACACGGCAGAGCTGAATGTGAGACGTCCTGTTTTCTCTCAGTACACAAGTAACACTGGAGAATGAGCTGTTGCATGGCAACCTGAATTTGACCCCTAAAATCTCTAGTCAGTAAAAAATGATCCTTTTTACATTCTTAAGTAATTATGATTGTGGGCATAGCACTTTCAGAATACTTAATTTTTCTCGTCCTTTTATATAATTGCTCAGTTCTGAATCACAAAAATATAAAAGCTCAAAGTGACTCCATAGTAACAAATTACATTGGTAGAAATAAGACCACTGTCCTGCTTTGTGTGCATTTACATTTTTTCAGGCTTTTTCACTGTATTATAACCTCAGTTATTTTTAACCAAATGCATGCTAAGTTGCGTTTAATGGCCCGTGATGTCCACTGTTTTGTGGGCAAGAAGTCTGGCACAAACAAAAAGTCCCTGTTCAAAGGTAGACCGTGTTTATCAGTATGTGTCAGGTTGCTGTTGCCGTTCAGAAGCTGAGAACAGTGCTGCTTGTCGTATGATTGTGTTTAAAGGAACAAGGTATAGGTGAGGTATGTGCTGCGCTTGTCCTTGTTAATCACACAGACCTGTCTTCGCTCTTAATGTAACTAAGTCAGCCGAGTGTAACTACACTTGCTAGTATTAAACACTAAGAAAGTGCCTATTGAGGGAGAACTGTAGCAAAGAAAGCTAATAAATCTCCTTTTATCAAGAACTTTTACTTTGTATCATAAAGGTGGACAGTGACCCACAACCACTTTCCAACAAGTCCTGCATTCCCACTTGCTATTGAAGTGCTTCTTATCACTTTAATGCTTCTCTGTTCTCTGCCCTTTTTGTTTCTATATGTTGTCGAGTGGAACTCAGTCCCTTACCCCCCTGCCCCCCTGCCTCTTGCATATCTGCGTAGAAATCCTACCTGGATGGTGGTAAAAATTGATTAGTTTACTGCACTGCTGCCTCCCCAGTCTGGCGTCTGAGCCTCGTGAATGGGTTTGTCTGACATTCCTTGAGCTGAAACATTTGGGGAGTTTAAGACATCCGGGATGAATCGCTCTATTGACAACTCAAATTTTCATACACACCTGGTGCAAAGGTTGGATTCTGTCATTTGTAGTCCATCGCTTATGAAGTCGCTGACACTGCATTTCCTGTATTCTGAATGATGGATGTGACCCACCGCATTCCAGGGATTGTTCACTGAAAACACATTCACTCTTGTTTATCTCTTAAAGTCATCCTTATGACTAAGCAGCAGTTATTGTACGAATGGAAAGGAACAGTCTGTGCTGATGATGACTTCATTTCAGCTGGAGCTGGCTGCAAACTTTGGTAATGCACTGAGGGTCTATTGATGTCCTGGTGGAAACTCATGGTTTTATTTATGCGAGCCTTGGTCTGGGAGACAGAAATGGGAAAGTGCACCTTGTGTGACAGAAGGTAGCTGATGCATTTGGGCAGCACCCTCTTCTCTCTGACTATCCAGTGTCCCTCATCATCATTCTCAGTTTTCCATGGATAGCAACATATTTTGGTCTTGGTTTTGCATGACTGGAGTGTGCCTGTCTCTGACACAGCTTTGATGGGCCAAATCTGATCCTAACTAAAGACTGTGATATGCAACATAAAACACAACATTAACATTTACAAATCTACATTCATAATCTCTTTATCCTGTCATGGAAAGAAATTGCAAAATCTGTGTCATCTATCGGCACTTCTTAGTTTACACTGAATTTCTGTTTATGAAAGATCTTACACTTCCTTTTTAGATGGTGAGAGACAAACCCAAAAGGCAAACGTATATCAAATTTCACTTCTCACAAATAAATTCTAAAGCATATTGTTTATTATGGGAAGGTGTTTTACCTGTTCTCACGATCCCTAGCTATCCCAGTGCATATTTCCTCATACAGTTTCTATTGATGGAACACCGTGCATCAGAGATTTATTGGCAGGCAATTTTTCACCACAGCTTTTGTGAATACATAGCAGGAATTGTATGGACAAGGAACTTCTCAAAGGTGCATGTGAAAGGCTTAATGCTTTATAATGCTCTGTACTTAATACGTAATGCTCTAAACTTAATGCTGCTGCACTGTTCGAGGTTCTGTGTGTCAATGGAAATACTGTGGAAGCTTCTTCAGCTCTGCTGCCAGTTCTTTATCACAAAGACCCCCAGGAAGGGGTGGAGAGATGGAGCAGGAAGGCATTGCCAGAGCCGGCAGGGGACAAAGACCCAGAGAGCAGAGGTGCAATAAATCCAGCTGATGAGCAGACAGAAAGACAGCAGCCAGTGTGAGCTTGGTGGGGGGAGGGTCATATGTAAGGGGAAGATGCAAAAATATCATTGAAGATACAAAGAAACAAAATATAGTATGAAATATAGAGGGGCAGGAGTATGCAGAGTTATTCATAAATGTTAAATATTAAGGAAGGGGTGTGGGAAGGTGGTTCTTTACATTTAGTAGATTTTAATGCAAAGAAGAGTGTTGATGTGTTTACTGAGATGCTAATTTATTAAAATGGGTGAATTGATTTGCATATAATGAAATGAATAAAGAGTTTAACATTAAATACAGTTTATTTATAGAATACAGCATCGAGTTTGCAAAAATAGTTCTATAAAACAAAATCTAAATGTCTTCAGTTTGATTTACAGTACAGTACAGAATCTCCAATACATTACATACCTATCAGAATGTTTAAAAAAAGACAAGAGAAATGCAGTAAATTGAATACAGATCATTTCTGATGGAACTCTAATGTTACGCAAGCAACCTATTGCCTAAAATCATGCAGTTTAGATAATTCTCATGCTAGCTAAAAGGTTCATTTTACAAAGAAAAACTCACAGTGGCTTGTGAAAATTAGCACATGTAAAAATTAATAGAAATTGCTTGTCCCTGTCTTCAAAAGTAAAGAGAAAAAGCCTGTTTACTTTATTAGCATAACAGTATATAGTGATAAGATGGAAAAGTGTATTTTCAGTAACGCCTAACATGACAGCAAAGCAAGAGGAGGGAAGCACTGGACAATATGTTATGTCCGTGGTTCTCTTGGAACTAGAGAAAAGCATAATGTTTGTACTCTCTCAACACAGACAAATTTATGTACAGTTTTTGGTTAATGACACCTTTGTGCAGGGTAAACATTGTCCAGTGTGCTTCCTACAAAAGGTCACATGCCAATTAATTTTAATGATAGTGACTAACATGGATGCCACAGTGGTTTTGAAAACAATCACAAAATAGCTGAAGAAAAGCAAACGCTGTTAAATAAAGTAACGCCCCAAAATTCCAGCTCCAATTCCATGAACTCCCCTTCAGAGATATTACAGTTTGCTATGCTTGTACTTAATAACCAGTATGAGTAAGAATTAACTTTTGAAGTAGGATTGCTGCTGGATATCTGCACTAAGACATATTTTAAATAACCCTGTCAAACTAAATCAAATTAGGCTTAAGTGTGCCAGGGGACAAAAACCCAACAGTTTCAAAGATGTGAAATTTAATTCAGAGAAAGAAAATGAAAATAAATAGGGGTAAATGCTTATTTTTAACTTCAAAACCCTAAATGAGGGACATCTTGATACATGATACAATACACAACAGAAACTTGTCTTTAAAAGACAGGAATCTGCTGATCTACCTGCTTCTGTTTGCTTACTGATGTTTGTCTTGCTGTGTTTGGGCAAAATTTACTCATTACTCTCAAATGCCATCCATACTCCCTGGAGGGGTGACATCATTTCAAAACTGTCCACATAGAACAACCAATTAAACAGACAACACCAGTGCCATTTTTCAATATTGTTAATATTAATATTTACTATTAAGCAATGTTCTGATTTGGTCCTAGATTTGGTCACATTACCTGTTTGCCAAGATGATCATCATTGTTTATATTCTTAGCAGCTTAGTTCAATTCACCACATGCTGTTGTATACATGCTAAAAATAGGCAGTGCACTTCCACTCCAATATGACGCTACATTATATAGAGTAAGCAGGGCAGCTCCCCACCGAAATAATTTGGGTTGGAGATAGAAAGGCTGCCTTGGAAATGTTTGTACTAGTCAATCAATTCCGATAAACGATGGGATGAATAGAGCATAAAGTGCTATCATGTCAGGCCTTTATCTTTTAATTTGGTCCAAGGCTGAATGCCAGTCTGCTGAAAATTACTTTGAGATGGAATTAATTGTTTCATTCTGCTTTCTATGGAAAGTGTCACTAAAGCACAGAGATGCCTCTTTCCTATATCAGGAGAGTGAAAACTCTGCTCCTTCCCTGATCTCCTCACTCCTTCCCCCCCAGAAAAAAAAATGATTTTGCAGCAACCTTTACAAGTCCCCCCAACCCACCCCGAGAGGGAGTGCATCCTAGTCAGATTTGTCCTTCTTCTTCGGTGTGACTTTACTGGCCACTGCAGAGCCCACCACCCCCACACCTCCTGTCACCACGGAGACGCTTCCTTTGAGCAGGCCCACACCCGCTGCAGGTACACTGCACACCGCGGTCTTGGTCAGCTCCAAGCTCCTGCTGCCCACCCAGGCCACACCTCCCAAAGTTGCCCCCACAGCACCCTTGGTGAAGTTGAAGAGGCCGCCGGTCACCCGCCAAACCACACCTCCCTCTGCCTTTGGGGGGTCCTTCTCTAAGTCTGTGGGACAGGGGAATACAAAGACAGCAAAGATTTCACAAACTGCTGTGGGTGATGAATATTCTTTATTATTATCATTATTGCCATTAATAACAGCAATGGTAATATAAATTATTATTATTAGTAGTAGTAGTATTAATATCATTATTATTATTATTATTAATAATAATAATAACATCAAACACCAAACATACTGACAGCAAGTTATTGAAACATTTTAAAAAAGCAGCATTTATTCCAGAATTTAGTGAAATAGTACAGTGAATCCAGATATTCAAAAAAAAGAGAAAAAGACAATGGACCGCTCTGGAATTTGCTTCAAACCAGGTGTGACAATGCCACTTTATTTTTGACATTTAAGGTTCCTCATACGCTTAAACTGTTGAGTGAAATTGGAAGCCCAGATTTTGTTTAAGCATTAATTGTACAGTTGTGTTTACCTTGAATATGGCACAGATTAAAGTGTACGCCCAGCTATCTGATGAAAGGCAAAACGGGTATTAAATGGCATCTGCATTGCTGAGGGGCTTTTGAAAATACTCAAGGTCAATAGCCTGCAGTTGTTGTTAGCATGTTTTGTTTTTTGGGAGCAGACCATATCTAAACCATATTTATAAAAAGCATACAGACACCATAATGATAATAAGATTATGCATGACTGTCAGAATACAGAGAGGAAAAACAGAGAAAGGAACAGATATTTAATTTTAAAATTTAAGGACATTAAATGCAGAACGTGAAAGCAGGAAATGGGGAAATAGAATCACGATTTAGGTTTTTATTTGTTTACCCTTGTCTGCTTTGTCTTAAAGTAATTTAATGAATAAACAGAAACAGCTCTGTGTCGGCCATGTCTCTGACATTCACTGAGATTAAATTCTGTCCCAGGAATCAGCTTTCTGAGCAAAACAAAGCAGAAAACCTTGATGGCAGCACCTATTCCGTATAAACAAAATCTGTTTAAGTCAGTTGTAGGGACCCAATTCATGTCAAGAACACAGATGTTTAACCATTGAAAGTTTAAGTTATCGCAGAAACAAACAAAAGCTGCAAATTAAACCCCTAGTCACACATCCTCTAATAAATGCATTGTCTGTTTTACATGAGCAAAACAGGGATACTTTAACCCCTGTGAGGAAAGGCTCTTTTCGCCTGCTATGTGAGACAGCCAGACAGGTGAGAGCAAAGCGTAGGACTCACAGCATGAGTTAAGCTGGGGGTTAAAGGCCCCGCTTTTGGGCCTATGGACACTGGCCCTGTCCTGTAGAGGCCAGCGCTTGAACAGGAAACCTTCTGGTTATAGACACAAAGGCTCAGCTTTCTGAGCCACACACCATACAGCCCAGGCCTGTGAACAGTCCATTATGACTTAGCCCCTTGTATCAGCAATAACTGTATACAGTGATAAAGTGCAGACTGTTGGGATTGTGCATAATCTGACACAATGATACATGCATTGCAGTCGCATCCCAGGGAAACCACTGTGTGTCTGTCAGCCTGGGCCCCTCCCATCCCTCCCTGCTTCTTGGCCTGACAAATAGAAGTTTAATAATGGATACGAGTGTGAACTGGTACAGGTGTAGCCCGGCCACGCTCCGCTCTACGCCTGAGTTAAGGGGAAGCTGTAGCCGGTCGCATTTCAGCTCAGCTCAGCTCCCGAACGCCGGCAGAGCTGGACAGGCTGCCAACACGAAGCGCACCTCAGGTGGGTGTACAAGTCAGCTGCGATTATTCACGGCAAACACCGAAAGTGGTGAGTGCTACATGCTGATGGGAATAACGGCCCTCAAAACGGCAGGGTTCTCTTAACGCCAAGTTTTAGAGGCAGAGGTTCTGCCGGGGGGCTAATATGCATCCAAAACAAGAGCTGTCTGCTAACCCTTGGCCTGGGCCTGGAGCTACGAGGAAATCATATTTTTAAAAACCACATCCAAACCATGTGTTTCTTTGCACATCAGTCGTAGTAAAGGTACTTTTCTGTACAAATGAATGAATAGAATGTATAATATAATTTTTATGACAATTATTTATAATATAAATATACTGATATGGGTTGGTGCCCCATTCTGGGTTGGTGCCCTGTTTTGTGCCTATTCAGAGCTTCAGAGCCCCACCACCCTGCACAGGGAAAGTGATTACAGAAATCAGATGGAGGGATTGAATATGAATGGAAATATGTAAAATACAGTTCACCTTGCTGCAGGGTTGGGGCCATTCCGGAATGCATTGATCAATTCCAATCCAAATCAGGAAATGGAACTTGAGTTGGAACTGAAATCTCCCAGAAATTCAAATTCAATTCCAGTCCTGTTCACCGTAATTTTTCCCTGTTTTTAACCCAGCCTTGCTGTATGACAATATTATGACAATATGTCGCATTAATTATTTTATTGAACAGCCATGAACAAAATATTCCTAGAAACACCAAAAAGAAACTGTTTATCTGCAAAATGTCCGTACTGTTGGTGCAACACCAGCCTACCACACATTTTAATTTTATCTAGGGAGACTTTATGAACTCTAAACAGCAAGCAGGGTCATACATCAATGACAGCACAATGCTATCAACCTGTGATGCCGTCCAAATGCTCTGTGCTTTGGCTATACAGCTGACGCCACGTACTTAAAATCCCTTTGACATTATCACCCCGAGCTGAGAAAACCATATTATAAGTTCCCTTCGCCAGCTTCCTGCCATTATCAATCTGTGACTCTGTCTGTCTTTGAGCGGGGTTGATCCGTGGCCTGCCGGGCCTCCTCCTGACAAAGGGCCATCTGAAGCAGAGTGCAGAACACAAAGCCAGGGCAACACCGGCCGCTCAGCTTCAGATTCATAGTATGCTGCTCCATGCAAAAAAGAATAATAATAATAATTTTCACATTTTAAAAACACCCGAAATGACACCAGTGTACGGTGAGAGGAACAGATGAGACGGCTGCTACGCTATAAATGATGACACACCTATGTGCATCGCCAGCCAGTATACCCAGACTCTGGACTTCCTGGAACGGCACTGGTTATTACCCGCACCCTGGAGCACAAAGGTCACTCTGCCGGATTAAGAACCAGAGGCCTGACAGTATTCTCACCAAACACAGGCAACAGATGCATGCAACCAAAACAGACACTGCTCTGTGAATAAGAACATAAGAATATAAGAAATTTACAAACGAAAGGGGGGCATCAATTCGGCCCATCAAGCTTGTTTGGGGAGAACTTAACTAATAGGTCAGAGTTGTTCAAATCTTATCTAGCTCTGATTTAAAGGAACCCAGGCTTTTAGCTTCCGCTACACTAGCAGGAAGACTATTCCAATGCATCCAATGCTTAAAATGTTCTCCCGCTAATTTCCACTTATGTCCATGAGTTCTAGTGTTTAAACTAATATTGAAATAGCCATTTGGATGAACAGCCTCCAGACCCGTTAAAATCTTATAGACCTGGATCATGTCCCCCCTTAGTCTCCTTTGCTCAAGGCTAAACAGATTCAG
>JAABNY020000087.1:188263-215227 GCA_015164015.2 Brevimyrus niger | reverse complement strand
CACCTTTGCCCTTATTGGCTGAAGAGTTTAGTTACACGCATGACGTTTGTATCCCAGGCAGTTCCGATGTGTAATCTATTATTTCTCTCGAATGTCACGTAAAGCAGTGAGAACTGGTTTTCAGTTAATTTACCTGGTAAAATAAAGTTCAAATGAATGGCATAAATTCTCTAATAGTACATTTAAATTAGTGGTTTATTTATTGTTAGTTACTGTACTGTCGCGCTGCTTTATTTGGTTAATCGTCCAGTCTGTGAAGAAAGGCATAGTAAGAAATGCATTGTAGTCTGTACATGACAATAAAAACTTTGAATCCGGTCCATTGTTTATTTGTTTGTGAATAGGAAACTTTTAGGTTGTAACATTTGTACTATTATTTAACTATTACGTGACTTTTTCGTGAGCAATGACTAACAAAATGATATAAAGTACAGTGTATTACCGATACAAGATTTTCAATAAAATAGCATTATCACCAAGCTGCTACTACAGCAAATGCGAGGCTGACACTGAAGCGTTACAGTTTGTTTTTGCTCAGAGACGTGCGGTGTGACTCATTTCCTGGCACGTACAATTTATATTAGGTCAGCGTTCACGGTTCAACTTCTGATATTCAGATCGAGTTCTAGGTCAAACTGGTTCGTTCGACTTTCAAGAAACTTATTCCAAACTTATTCTCCTTCTACTTTCATTAATAATAAAAAAAATACTTTCTGGTCAACTAGAAAGGATGCTATTGGAACAACAGCTAAGTATTTCCAGGACAGCCTCATCACTTGCTCCCCTCATCTAATCTGTATTCCTCCCAGACTCCCCAACCTCTACAATTTCTAAAATCACCAAGTGGATGATGCACTGGAAATGTGAAAGCCAGTAGATGTATTTTTACCTGAATGAGTCCTACTAGCAACACATAACTCTGAAACTTCACCTATTCATTGCACAATTGCCCACAAAGCCAGCTGTTGACATGAAGTGTGCGAATACTATGGGTTTTATGGTAGTAAATTTATTTACTCAAATCTTTATTAATCTTTAATAAATATGCATAATATGTCTCCCATCTTAGTCTTGCGTTAAGTACATTTTGCACATAAAATAACAAAAACAAAACAAAAAAAAACTGTCCATGGCCCCTCTAGGGCTCCATTTATAAACATGCAGTAGTAAAAAATAGAAATATCTTGTTCACCAAGCCTCTAATCATGTCATCCTTCTCTTTGATGTGAATAATCACCATTGCTTCAGTTTTGCTGCAATTTATCTGAACAGGTCCAAATCCTCATCCATAAAACTTGTATGCAAAGTCTTGAAAAGACCAGCCAAATAATTTTTGAGTTGTCATGATGACAAGATTCAAGTGTCTGAGGCTCTTTGGCATCACTGTGTAGCAGTGCTTCAGATTTGGTAAAATTTTTCTCAATATTTGATGAGATCCAGATCTTCATCCTACAATATGTCTGCAAAGTTTGAAAAATACCAAATACTTTTTGAGTTATCGTGTTGATGATGATGCGGCAGCAGACCAAAACCATATGTGTTCCCCACCTGGGTGCAGCCGAATAACAAGCTGAATTACAAGATCTACATATAGCTAAATTAATAAAAACAATGGTTGAATATATATGTTCTGTTCGTTGTTTCTGCAGCCTTGCATTCAACTACGTGTAATGGCTAGGGAGTGCCTTAACATGCTAATGCAAAGGTTACAATACATTTGAGTGCCTAAAGACTGACATTTAGGCTTTGCAACAACAAATTTCAAACTGGTTTATGGTCTCAGCAAAGGACTATCTTCTAGAGAAGTATTGATTAACATACTGGTATCAACTGATATTTGTTAGCAATGAAGATATGGGCATCAGTTTGATGGGTCAAGCTTGGGTGATATATAAACTTTTCAATATTCAAAGTTAGCATCACCAGAGCTAAAGACACTAAGATGATTACATAGAACGATCAGCCATTTTCGTAGTGGAGTACAAGAGATTTTGTCAGCTCATTCATCACTTATAAGAGGTCTGAAAATACTGGCCGGCAACATGTTTAAAATTCATTATTAAATCTGGCCTGCAGATCAAGCTTTCATTTTGAACAGCATAAAAATAATGTAATGTCCGTTAATCTATGCTGGCTGGCCTTACAAGCTTCACCGCTAACCTCGTTGGCTCAGCAAGTTGTGAGTTCAGAGTTTAGTGAGTATTGGTATATGTGAGTATTGGTATATGTGAGTATTGGTATAGGCAATATTAGACAAAAATATGACGGTTATCGGTATCAGTCAAAATTTCCACATTAGTAGATTGTTACTATTTTTGAATAATGACAGTGGCTTTGGTTGTATCTAAGTGGACATACTAATAAATGCAGTTTCTGCTTGTAAACAATAAAATAATGTCTTTAGCAACAAACCTGTAAGCCAAATGTGTGGTAACTATGGTATTAGAGTGCTAATGTAATGGATTTGGTTTTTAAACACACCCTGCTTCATGTCAGAAGGTTCTTTGGCTCTGCAGTCATACTTTAACTGATAATGCGCAGCTTGTCATGCACCTAGGGAATTCCTAATTTATTACCATTTATTAATAAATTGTGGGGAAAGCATACATATCTGCAAGGTCTCAGAAACTGTCACAGGTGACACAAATCTGAGATCAATATTTCATCATGCTGCACCGAGGGAGAAGCAGCCACTGTGGACTGATGCCATTTTTAGAGCTGTTCAATATAGTGCTGAATAATGAATGCTTTAATTAAATGCACATTTATTTTCAATTGTTCTTTAATGCTTTTCTGGAACTAGAAAAGCTTACAAAGTAAAGGGGTGAGCAGTTATTTTCTTTTTACTCTTCTACTTTTTATTTTATTACAATGAAATATATCAATAAAACAATGAGTAAACAACTAAAAAAATATATATTTAAAAGAAAAAATTAACATCAGTAGAAAAGTCAGCTATTAATCATCAGTATGTGTACAGTATTGATATCCATCCATCCATCCATCCATCCATCCATCCATCCATATATCCATATATCCATTTTCTTTGCCTGCTTTTCCTGTGCAAGGTCAAGGGGGTCCATAAGGTCAGTAACCTTTAACTCATTTACTTTGGGCAGTTTAAAATAAACAATACTAGCAAGCCAAGTAGGACGCAGTTGTCAGCAAGATATTTCAGCTGACATGCAGGGCAGCACACACACAGATACAGGAAGTGACACACTGTTTACACCAGCAGAGAACCACACAACAATACAAAGAGTTTCTTTGATAAAGCAAACAGAAAACCTAAAACCTTTTGACCTTCTATTCCTAAATCTGAATGCCTAGCTGGTAAATTTTTCTTGCTTAAAACTGTAAAAACACGCTATATTAAATGTGACACATTGGTTATCCTGACTGATAACTCTGTATAAACTGGTGCATTTTTTTCTCCATCATTTGTGTCATACAGTCATTACCCAGTCATTGTACTTAAGCATTCAAATCTTGACAAAAAGCTTACAAAAGATGTTCGGAATGGAAACAACTCCACTTGTATTTTCTTTCTGCTCATCCCCTTTATGGAAAATTCCGGTGACATTGTCTGTATATTTATAGCATTCTAACGCATACATTTTTTTACCATTATGCTAATCTTTTTTGTACTCCATGTCATGCACATTTCAATGGTGGTCCTTCTCTTATAGAAAAAGGCACACAGCTTCACTTTGATGATACCATTCCCTCCTCCCCATACCTCCCTAATTCCAGTCAGCTCTTCCCAGCTATTTTCAAGGGTATAAACCTAATGAGAAAAACAAGATTATTTCAGAGCAGTTCTTGAGAAGACACCTAGTAGGCCATAGTGCTGAATATATGCTATAAACTCTCATTTCCTGCTCATTCAACTGTCATAGACTGAAATGGCACTGGCTGGTATACACCGATCATCCAAAACATTAAAACCACTGACAGGTGAAGGGAATAACATTGATTATCTTGTTACAATGGCATCAGTCAAGGGTGCCATTATTTATAATGCAAAGGAACAGTCAATTCTTGAAGTTGATGTGATGGAAGCAGGAAAAATGAGCACCCATATGGATCCAAGTGAATATGTCAAGGGCCAAACTGATTGCTTGTGACGACTGCGTCAGAGCATTTCCAAAATAGCAGGTCTTGTGGGAGTCTTTCCAGTATGTTGGCTATGACATAAAGGTGTCTAAAGACGGTGCATTGCAGCTTGCTGAGCATGGGGCTGGTAGCCATAAAGCAGTCAGAGTACTCATGCTGACCCCTGTCCACCAATGAAACTGCCTAAATTGAGCACATGAAGATCACAACTGGACCAATGAGCAATGGAAGAGGGTGGCCTGCCTTATGTTTCATCATGTGGATGGCCGGGAAAGTATGCATCATTTACCTGCAGAAGAGAAGGCACTATGATATACAGTACTATGAGAAGAAGACAAGCTGGTGGAAGCAGTGTGATGCTATGGGCAACGTACTGCTGGAAATCCTTGGGTCCTGGCATTCATGCGGATGTTACTTTGACATGTACCACCTACCTAAACATTGTTGCAGATGAAGTACATCCCTTCATGATAACAGCATTCCCCGATGGCAGTGGCCTCTTCCAGCAGGGTAATGCACTCTGTAATACCCCGATCGTGCCGATCCTCCTGTGCCACGCCCCACTCGTTAACCTTGTGTGGATTCCCAGTGTTTACCAGCTGTCTCGAGTTGTCTTTGTTAGTTCGGTGTATTTAAGTCCACGTCAGAGTTTGTTTCTCTAGTTCTGTCATCGTAGTGTAATGTACTGTATTGATAGGTTGTTCCCTGTGCCCCTTCGTGTCCCTATTAAATCGCTTTATTTTACCCCAGTCCTGCTCTCCATTGCCTGTTTCCCCCAGTCCGTGTCGCATCAGTCATAACACAATAATTGTTTAGGAATGGTTTGAGGAACATGAGAAAGATTTCAAAGTGATGACTTGGCCAAATCCCCCATATCTTGATCTGATTGAGCATCTGCGGGATGTGCTGTGCAAAAACATCTGATCCATGGAGGCCCCACCTCACAACTGACAGGACTTAAAGGACCTGCTACGAACATCTTGGTGTCAGATACCACAAGACACCTTCAGAGGTTTTGTGGAGTCCATGCCTTGGTGGGTCAGAGCTGTTTGGCAGCACAAGGGGGAAAATGACCTAGACAATATTAAGCAAATCACTTTAATGTTATGGCTGGTCAGTATAACATTCCATTTAAGCACCTTAATCCATTGCAGTGGTAATACAAGACGTATATATGAAGTAATAATCTGCATTCTTATCACAGTGTACCAAAGAATTAGGGCAGTTATGTTAAACAAGAATTAGTTTTCCATTCATCCATCCATCACTTCCATAAGGCTTTTTCCAGCAAATGGTGGTGGTGGGCCTGGAGCCTAGCCAAAGAAAAATAAGGCAAGGGTACACCATGGATGGGATGCTAGTCTACTCAGTCACTCAAACTCCAAATGCACAGAGCCAAGGGTAGCAATCATTTATTTTATTAGATTTATCGAATTCAGATATACTACTCTTTTGACTGGGTGATATCTTCTGTCCAGATGGGCACTACAGGCAATAGCATAAAATGGGAACCTGCACTGTAGTCATATTCTGCTTCTTTAATATTGATCCCAGAAGTCCATTTACTTTCAAACTCTTGGTTGAATTATGGATGGTACTGAAAATCTTGACACAGAGGATAACAAGAGATAAATGAAGAGTAGTTTAAATTATTCAATGAAGTAACCAGGTTGAGTTTTAACAGCTGCTCTTACAGACTCACTCCCTTAAGTGAGGAACAAAAGCAGCTCACTCAATAAAGGGGACCACCACACCTCAATATATTTCAATGGGTCCCCCTTCCGGAGATTTAGTAATTCCTGTCATACTATGATAACAGCTCGATATAAGAGCTTAAATGGGCACAACTCTCACAGTGGGCTCATTTTTATATGATTATAGTTTAATGTCATCTAGATTGGATTTCTTTAAGAGGTTGATTTTACAAGGCTGTACAGAGCAAGACCAAGGCCTGTCTTTGTATTTTGAACTTGCCCCCGCACCGGCTCACAGCTACCTGTGAAAGCGATATGCTAATGATGGTGTGTCAGTGAACACAGCAACACCCAAGGGCTCTTTTCAGAGAGATGCCAATTAATCTTTACTATAGTACATGTTCACAGTCATTTATGTTCTTTGGTATCCCCCCATTCTGGATGGGTTCCAGGGGAATTCTTTGTGTATTCCTCTCACACCCACACAGTAACCTCCTTTGGCTCTCATTGATTCATTTTAAACAAAGATAGCCACTGACTGCAGGGGAACCTGCTTATATATAAAAGGAAAATGCAAAGCATTGGGTTTTTCCTGAAGAAGAACACGAGCCAGCAATATCTGAGTAAAAGGGAACCAAAAAAAAAGTCCAGCCCCTAATCAAAAAATATACTTGTCAGTAAACTGTCCCCATCACCAGAAAAGCATAGCAGCTGAATTCCAGACACGCTACTCAATGTTAATATGAAGGGGAAAACAGAATTACTTCCTGTAACTATTAAAAAACAAACAGGGCACAAGTTGAGATGCATAAACCAAGAATGATAACACAAAGGGGGTGCCTGTGTACTTAGTTCAAGTATGATGCAGTCAACGCTTCCACAAAGCTATGAATTTGCATCTGAAAATTTCTCACTAAGAATTCATTAATATATCCTAGTGGTGGGAGGGGTAATGACAAATAATACAGATATACTTTCAGCCATACCACAATATCTGCGTTCATTCTGATGAGTTAATCATTAACAAATCTCTGAGCCTCCAAAAATCTGTTCAGATTTCAGATTTTCTTATTAGCCAAGTACATCCATTTTTCCTGTGCTTTGGCTCAATGCAAGAATACACAGAGAAATGGTCTCTGTGCACCTCAAAAATCCTGTTTCTTATAAATCGTAAGACACCAGCTTTTTAGCATAAAATCTAAACTTACACATTAAAAATTGTGTAGTCGACTAGAAAGAATGTAGTCAAAATACCAACAATCTTCCCCTTTATCCACACTGTTCATTATAAAACATTCATCGTCCTTGCTAAAATTTATTTCATTCATTCTAGGTTATCTCATACAGTGTTCAAGATCACTGCACCTATTTATTACAGTTCCTAAGGTCAGAAAGCAAAATATCTACAATGTATTAATCTAACAACTTTCCACTTTCTACAGAGCTTGTTTCAAAGGTTTCTAATGAAAAACTGAATTGAGTAATTTTGCATTTTCATACTTTAAAAAAATTCTAGTACATCAGTTTAATTTTCAGCTTATTATTTCAATTTAACAAGATATAAGCATAGAATACAATTATGGTCAACCTCAATACACAGTAAAAAATACAGACATTCTTCTATTACAAAGATACAGAGTATCTCAATAGGATTGTGACAGAGGCCTTGGATCACTTGGTGCTCAGGTCACATCTGAAAGTGCAAAATGAAGACACATCACTTCCATCTTTAGTACTGTAGCTGAAAATGACTGCGGGTCACATTCACAAACACAACACAGACTGCACTTCCGGCAAGTTCCTGTATGTAACTGCTATAACTGCCAGTTAAATCTGCCCTGGGACAGACCTTGGTGCATGGCCCTATTTGCCAAACGGCCAGTAACAGAAAATGGATGTCAACTGGTGCTGATTCCATGTTTTGTCATTGGCAAAGGGCGCGGAGAAGGTAGGTGAAAGGAGCCAGAAGTGTTATGACCGAATCCATACCTGTCAACATCTAGGTTTCAAAATATGGCAGGTTTTTTTTTGGATGGGGGTAAATACATAAGTAAACAAACAAACAAATAAAAAACAAAGATAAGCAAATAAGTTATATGTATTGGTAATTTATTATAAAATATGGGGAAATTTATTACATATTGCGTTCAAGCTGTCCATTGCAAAATGTGGCATATTATTACAGAATGCGGGTGCTATTACATAATGAAATGAAAATTTGTTACATTTTGTAGGGTTATTACATAACATGCTGGCATTACGTGAAGCATTGTTTCAGGCCTGGGAAAAACTGAAGTGATGGCAGGTAAGCTAATCATAAGACACCCTGTGGCATATGACTATGTACAACCTAGAAATAGGTCAAAAAGTTACTAACTAGTTAGCTAAATTACAAGAGCAAATAAGATCAAAACATCTGCAATGAATGACAGCAATATAAAAATTTATAAAGAAATATAGGCCTACATATAATTGCCAGAACGGCTTCATGACATATGATGAGGATGATGATGATGATGATAATGATGATGAAAAAATTGCATGAATATTGCATTTTTACTTCATAGCATTAACAATAACATAAGGGGTGGGAAAACAAATGCCTTTCTATGTTACACAACAGCAGCCACATCCATTAGGGCAAGTTCTGCCTGCCAGGGATCTCTACTGGATGGCACAGAAAGGAAAAGATTCAGAAAAGCGGGTCACACATTCTCATAAGGGGAAATGATATGCTATCATCGTGCTGAATAATGAACACAGAATGACCCAGCAAATAACCAGAATTGGAACCGTGCCAATTAATTGTTGTATTTCTAGCAACTTTTGGATAAACGTATCTGCAAAGAGAATATGAAGAACTGCTGGGCTGGTACCTATGTGTACAGCACCCTTGTTTACCTTACTGACAAGGAAACACCAGCCGGCTGCGGGTGGCGATGCATTATTCAGCACCACACAGAGCAGCAGACGTGGATCACCACTTTGCCCAGACCTGCAACGCTTTCTAGTCACCATCAGCGACGGTCCAACACACCACTGGACTTATTAACGAATGACACCCTGTGGCCTGAGCAGCTGCAACCGAAAAAGGAAGCGATGACATTGTGCTGTGCTGTCAGAGTGTGTGTGTCATCACGTACGCAGACAGACACAAGGTCTGTGTTTATGCAGAACAAAATATGCGGAGCACAACACAGGCGGTGCTGCTGGCTTACACCGTGATATAATGCGGGGTTTGTTTAGTTTGCAGTAATAACAAGGAAAGTTATTAAGCCTAGAGTAATGCCAAGTACACCTTCCTGTGATTTATAAATGAGTACTGTGAGCGTAAAATGTTTCCTGGGCACTAATAAACACTTTATGCATTCATATCTCCTCTGTATTTGTCCTTGGGGATGATCAGCATGGAAGCAGAATCAAGGAAATCTAGGTCTCCTTATCTAAGGAACTCCAGCCACTCTCTAGGTACTGTTTGACGAACTGTGTGTCATTAACAGGCTCCCTCTCCAACGGGGCCATTTCCTTAGCACATACAGCAGCCTGCGGCGCTCTTCCATCTTTCTGCTACACGTTTCCAGGTCAGTCACAACTGGCCTGAGCCCCTCCTTCCAGACAAATCAATACACCTCTGAAGCTTTTCCTGCTAGGAGCTTCTTCGGAGACCTTAATCTCCAGGTAACTAAGCTTGGCTGGAGACCTCCGACTTTCAACTTACACCTTGCGCTTTCCTCCCCAGCGCCACCTTGCATTTCTTGCAGCACCCTAGCCTCCCTCTGTATTTTGTTTGCTCCCTGTGTTTTGATTTTGCAGCCCTGAGTTGAATGGGAGACTCCAAGCCCCCTTATTCCCAGCCCTACCTACAGTACTTTACCACCCCAAAACACAGCTGGGGGAAAAGCAGTGCTGAGAGTAATGCAGCATCATAATTTACCGATTTATCCAGATGGTGGCCAGATGCCTCACTGGTTTATAATTGTTTTCATGTAAAAAAAAAAAACACTGCCATTTGTTTGCAAACACAACCAGAGAGAAAGCACCTGTCAACCGGACATTATTTATACCATTATTTCTTTGTCTTGTTGGAAAAACTGTAAAACATTGTAATTGAACAACCCCCAGTGGGGACAATAATTAGGACAGAAAAACCACAGGTTGGGTTTCTTTCACGCAGCCTGCGTCTCCTATTCTCTATTGTTAAAACTGGACAAGGGGCCTTATTGCTCCCTCCACTCCACAGACATTGGCAGCTGCTCTTATTCTTTGTTCAGGTTCATTGGACTTACATTGAACAAAGGGTATGCTTCCTTTAGGAACAATTTTGATTTTGATGTAAATTTTATAAAGGTTTGCATCTTTCATGAATAGCTGCAAGCAAGATAAATATAAGGCTATGAAAACAGCACACAATACCAAACACTGTAGTTACCAAATGCATACCTTAGAGGCAAACAATTTTCTGATTCATTGTACCTTATCGGTGTGTGTGTGTGTGTGTCATTGCACCCCAAATATGGATTCATTCTGAAAATGTTACTTAATTCTTGTCAAGAGCAAGGGCTTTCCACAATAAAAAACACATTTTCATTTTCATGCTACATAAAAAGGTTGCAGTCATGTGACTGATATTATGAAAAAGAAAAGGCCCCATTTCCCCTGCATTGCTTAACAGACGTCCATCCATTCTCGTCCACAACTGTGTCTGCTTATGTAGATTAAACACCTTTTCTGATATAGGAGCAGCGTGTAACTGGTTGATGTTTCCATTATAAAAAGGACAGTGCTTGGTCAAAAGAAACCACAGCATTAGCGGCAACCTAAAACCCCAAAGTCTTTTAATTGAAGTAATTCATTAACTGGCCTAATTTACATCTACAATAGTGGTGCAGTAAGTACTCATTAATGGCTTCCTACCCCAGTTTAATGGTACAATGGAGATGCTTTTATGCGAGACGGCCCATGGCAGAGAGCAACACCCCCCCACTGGAAGCAGATAGAGATCTGGTGTTGGGAAAATGACATTTTCTGCTGAAACCTTGACAGAACAGCTGGTGCTCCGACATTCTCCACAGAATGATTTAAATAATGAAGTCATTAAATCATCAAAACCTGAATCTGCCTTATCAATATTTAATAAACTTTCTTTAGAATACTCCTCCGAAGAACTCCCGTCTGAATAAATTGAAGCTGACAAAACTATATCTGCTAGATGAAGCAATCAGTTTGGGTAAATTAACAGAAATCTAATGTGTCTTTTTAGGGGTGGGGAAGCCTGAAATACAAGCACTTGCCAAAGTCTCCCTCTGGAATAAAATTACATTAAGTAAGATACTGAAAATTAATCAGGTGTTGTAGTATTTCATGGTGGTTTGATTAGTCACCCAGCCCCTGTATTAATGCGCTGTAACAGTCAACACAATGTGTATCTGTCACAATATTCTTTCATGCAAAACAGTGGGCAGCACTTGCTAATGTATACATTTTTCTGTGTGTGTGTGTGTGTGTGTGTGTGTGTGTCTCTGTGTAAGTAAATATTTCAGTTTCACTATTTTATTATGTTTGATTTTGTGCTTCACATCCTCTAGCAGGAAAATACTAACCTCAGGCAAAGACCCAGACTCTCTTGATATGGTCATGCTTTACATGAGGTTCATAAAGCTCACACAGACCATCCGTGATCAGAATCACCAAAACTGTAATATCACTTCAGGGTGAATAATGGCCAATTGTGAAGTTCCAGTTTCTGGCATGATTTTTTCATAGGTACGTAACAAAGAATATCTCAGATGTTTCAGACATTAGGCATTATGAGAATTTAACAAACTCTTGGTATGGAGAGCATTTATGGCAGATATGAACCATTTACTTTAACATTTATAGTGGACCTACTTTCTGGAGAAAGTACTGCAGGTGCCATTTAGAGGGAACCAGATAATGAATAGAGCCATGCATTGTACTCTGTGTACCAGAGCTTTGATGTCTAATAACCAGTCCTGTGTTCACCAATGATAATTCAATATAGTCTGCTGGCTTGGTCCATTGTGCACAAGCCTTTCTTCCTACAGTCCATGGGTCATGGCAAAAGTATTTGTTGTCATTCAGGTTAATTTAATCTTACTTCTTAAACTCCCAACTTCACTATTTTCAATGGAAGAGTTTATCTTATTTCAGTGGGAAAACGCTGTGGGAAACAACTACAGCGTTTGCAGGTGCAGTCATTGAATTTCCAGTAAAATTCTAAAGTTCAGCTGTACACATTTACATTGGTCTCATGTCAGTGCAGTAGCTTATCTGACAAACAAAGATAGAGACCAACAATATTAGTTACACACACAGTCATCCAGGGAAGAATTGGGGCTTACAGCTAAGAAACTGAAGCTTCTTAGGGGTCACACTCCCAGCCACAAACTTGAAATTATAGCCACACTCTATGGCACCCAAAAGAGTCTGGAAACAGTCATAGTTCTTGTTGTCTTGAGTTTGTAATCTGCATGCTACTGCTATAATGGATCTGCGCTTTTCCATTCAGGTGCCAGTACTATAATGATAGCACACTTATGTCATTTTACCCTCTCTTTCCCACAGCCGCACACATATGGCCCTTTCTTCAACTCTCTGTTCCTGGTTTTGCTGACATGTTTATACGCTCTGAGCTGTTCCTTTGTGGTGTTCTCGCACGCACAAGTGCCAATTGCGGTGCAAGAGTCTTTTCTAGCACAAGGCCGGCGCAATCGTATTTTTTCCGGTACAGCACCCACGCCGTTTAAATAGCAGAAGTACTTACACTCATCTGGGAGCCCGTGGGGTTGCTGATATTAAAATGGAGTGGAGTCGAACGCATTGTCGGTGCATTGGTATTTTGAGGGAACGGAAAGTGATTCCGCTATTGACCAAAAAAAACCTGGTCAGTTCTCAGCCATGGTTTCATCTACTGTAATGCAATAGTATGTGATCTGTCTATGGCAAACCTAGAGGGCTAAAATACAATTGTAAAAGGTGAAGCCAACTTAGATCGCTTTGTGTTCACCAGACAAGCGAACCGCAACAAAGACTTGAAGTAAACCAAACTGAGACTACCTCAGTTCGGACTGTTTCAGAGAGGTCTGAGTTTACTTGGGCTGTACACATATGTGGAAAATAAATGCTGACTAATCGCTCTTAGTACATTTTCAGGGCTGAAAGGGACCAAGTGTGAAAACACCCTTAGTAATTGTCTTCTTCAGTAACCTCTTCCTGTCTCTCACCAACAGAATCAGCATGGGACTAGTTTTGCAAATGTTTAGCACTGTGAAAAGTTTAGTCAAAACAATGATACAATGACAAAATCTATATGTAAGTTTGCAGGATTAAAACTTGAACGTAAATATTTTGTATTAAACTGACTTTGTATTAACCCATAACAGCTTCTTGAAGAGTTGAAATGACTAATAATATTATTTAACTTTACCTTCTTCAGTCACCTTGGAAGTTTAATACGTCCCTCAAATAATTTACATTAAAATAGCTCAGAGCTCATTTCAGAAAAACCTGCTTGATAACTGGCTTTCCCATATAATTAGCCAAATGGTCAATTATTTAAATAGTAATAAATAATACAGCCTGTATTTTATAGACAGTAAACACCAGAAATTACTTTAATAGCTTCAAGAGACATGAAATATGCAAGTATATTACAGGGAGGGAGAAAAACATTTTTAAAGCAATTTTGTACAATCTACCAAAAAGGATTTATAGTACACCACAGAACAGAACGTCTCTGTTTGCAAGGGACCAGCCACAGCTGTTCAGCTGTGAACATGCAGCATGCAGGAACATTACATAAAGGCCCCGTGTGGACTTCCTCCATAAACTCACTGCTGTCTCAAGGTTCCAATACAGAACTTTAATTTTGAGGAAACGTTTTTCTTTATATTAAGTGGTATGTGGGTAGTACATCAGTGTTTATTCTTTTGGACTCAGTTTAAGTCGATGTTTTCAGCATTACACGCTGCAATAATGCAAATATAGTCAATGTTATTGAAGGTATTTTATGTGCATGCATGTGTGTGTGTGGATTACGTTCATATTACATTGTGGAGACAAAATGTTACCCACGATATAATAAATACCTGTTCTTTTTACGTTGTTTTCAGGTCCCCACAAAGATCTGTAGGTGCAACAAAAAAAGTAAAAATGCCAAATGTCTCGTATTTTATTTGGTTACTTATGGTTAAGGTTAGGGCTGGGCAGGGGTTAAGGTCGTCATGTTGGGATTAGAGTTTCTCCCATAGAAATGAGGAAAAAATATCATTACAAACCTGTGTGTGTGTGTGTGTGTGTGTTTGTAAAAAAAAAAGAGCATGCTGGGAAAAAAACCCAAAAAAACACATTCCAGTGTATCTGCTTGCACAAATGGCAAATGAAGCTTCTTTTTCTCTGGTTTTGTGGTGAGTTTACTTAATTTCCACTGAGCCTCACTGCACTTCTACAGTGAGCTGTGCAGGGGCACACAGCATGCCTCTCATTGCAGGCAGACAAACTCACTGCTTTATATTCAGTCATGAGAACAGCCTAAGAAAAGCCTTATAGAATAGCCTGACCTCCAGACATCCTCCAGAGCCGACTGCATTCAGGTCTCAGCAGACAAGCTGCTCGCTCTCCCCATCTCTGCCCTAAAGATGCCATTTTAAGATGAGTTTTGGCCTAGCTGTTCTTTTGTTATTTAAGCGTCCATGAGTCATGACCATGAGCGGAAGAAGACCCAAAATACCAACGTCACACCTGTGGCAGCCTGTTTTAACCTAAGTCTAGCAAGTCATTTCAGTTTCAGCCCTTCTAGCAGAGTCTGCAGTCAGACTGACAAGTATCCAGGGTTACAGAATTGGCCATTAAAGTCGGCAGTCTGCATCAACAATTTGAAATGACTTTGAGATCTGGTTCCCTGACACTCCTGGATGAGAGGGCATTAGTCCATACTGAACCAGGCAGCATTTTTAACTTGATAGCTAACAAATCAGGCTGCCAGTTTAAAACCCTCTGCAATACTGCCAGCATTTGTCTCTGACTATAACAGAAAAAGTAATTTCAGATTTGATGAGCATAATTGACTGAAACTACGACCATCTATATGTAAAATTCCAAAATGCAGGTATTCTAAAGCTGTTTTCTTGTCTTGCACTATGTCTCACTTTATATGTTATTTAAGTGAAATCTTTGTTTAACAGCATCTTAATGCTACTATACATGGAATCCGCTAGTTGAGTAATTTGTTACTTGTTACATTCTTCTGCCTGCTAATGCATTCTTTCATTAACGTTGATAATTGCGGTAAGCTTTACATCCAATTACTTCAATGGTGCTCCCAGTAGGCTTTATGGCCCTGAATGATCATGCTCCCTCATCTGATAGACCTCAGGCTGACTGCTGAGCAGGACTGTAGCTGTTCCTCATGATTAATCTGTGTGGTTCCCCAGATTCCTGTAGTAATGCTGTATTCCACTGATTTCTCTGAAGAGCAGAGAATGGGTATAAGAAGGTTAGCATAACATTGACTTCTGTTTAACTAACCTCTCTTGTAAGACATTACACATTACTGATTTATTGTTTTTGTAGTGACCTACCATTTGACCATTTTGAGTTAGACACACAGGGTTGAAACACATGCTCAGAAGGCAGCCTTCACTCTGAGAATGACTGTAATCACTCCACAAGTACCCCCATGATCATTTACTCTCTGCTCTGTCTACTGGTGTTTGTTATTCCTGCATTCTTTGCCTTTGTGATTACATATACGATCTCAGTGTCAGATGCTCATTTAAACTAATCAGAGCAGAGTAACTGAAATTTTGTATTATGCAAATTACTGTCCCACTGGCGCTAACTTTCTAAGACTATAAATTCTTTATCTGTAATGTATCGTGCATTTAGAACAACTTGGCAGCTTCCACTTGAAAATTGCAAAATGCAATTTCCATCTTAATTTGGGATCATCAGTGACACACCAGTGTTTAAACACTGAGAATTTGATGAGTAGCCTTGTTCATTACCTTTAATAATGACAATAAGCTGATGAATGTTTAAGCCATCAAGGGAAGTGCAGATGACAACATAAATGCTTCAGATAAATCAATACCACTAAATAGAATTAATTTCATTTAGATCTGAGACAATGTTGGAAAACAAGACATCAAAAAAGTAATATCTGTGCCCATGATGCTGTAAAATGCAAATGACCAGCAAAGTGCTTGAGGAGATATAAACACAGGCCACGTTGCTCCTCACAGGAGCCTGGTTTTCATGTCAGCCCTCACTGCAGCACTGCACGCTGCTTTTTCACCAGCTACCCTCCCTATCATCTATTACTCTCTGAATACCACTCACTGCAGCTGTTAGGGATGAACAATTAAGATAGTATGGAGACAATAACACAAGCAAACAAGGCCATGTTAATTACACACCTTCCAAGTCTAAAGTAAAATCATAAATGAAAGATCTAGGCTAAAGTCAGGTGACGGATCCTGAATGGTTAAACAATATCAGTGATTATTAAAGAACTGTCTCTGAAACCAGTAACACATATAGCCAACGCATTTACCTAGTGTGCCAAAATGAAGGCATGTTCTCCGCTTTACACTCAATTTGTAATTCTATAACACACTTAAAGCAACACGGTCAACACAACTCACTGCTTTACACCCAGTTTGTACTTTTTAAAACACACTTTGAGCAAAACTATAAACACTGATCTCTACATTCCTACACTATTTTTCCAATTACATTTCCACATTAAGAACATGAAAGCAAGATTTAGCCTAGTCTCTGATCTTTTTTTCCTAGCACAAAGGTTTTTGTGTTCTTCATTTGTTGTTTGAGCAGTGTTAGAACATTTTGAAGAAAAAGAAAACCTTTATCCCCTTATTTGTATTGATATTGTGCTATGATGGGAATACGCATCCATAATTTACACGTCTGGATACCTGTGTATGTGTGTTAGCGACATGTATGACAGCACTTTTCAAAGTGCTCAGTACAAAGGTAATGCTAAAGCCACAGATGTTCTTCATTTATACTTTCAGTGTGTAGTTGGTGCTGCATGTGCAAATTCATTTGTTTGTCTGTGTGTATGGTATTGACGTAAAAACACAATTCTTTAAAATATCTTTAAGAGTATTGCAGGATTTGTTTACTTTTTTTAAGAGATGTATAATGTTTTGCTGGTTTAATGTGAGGTTTTGCGGTTAGTGTGCAGAGTTCTGCAATAAAGGCCTATTGTTTCAAAGATAAGCAATCATAAAAAAAAACTGTAATAATATATGGCTTCTATGTTCTCTCTGTCAGCCACAGCAGCTGGTCATACTTCCCCAAACATGTCCCATTTTTTGCACCTCTGTCCTTTTCTGCTAGACCAGAAACAGCTTTATTGTTTTCCTATTTAACTCTCTTCATTGTAAAAACTCCAAAACCACAATAAACTTATCCTTACATCCTTCCATTCCAAGTCACTTAAATCCATTTGCTTTGCCAACGGCCTTACAGTTAATACATTTTAAGAATATCATTCCAATAAATATAAAACCAGAGAATCATTTCAAATGTTTTCCCCTTTCTGTCTGTACTTGTCAACCATAAAAACATCAACAAAGAAAACAAGTTAAGCCAGTCCGTATCAGCATGGATTTCTGAACTGAAAACATTCATCCTGCAATTACTGCAGCAAAAATAAAAAACAGTTAATGGGAAATGTTCCATTTTACTAAAGTAATAAAAAAAAGAAAAAACGACACACTTTCAGATCCCAAGTACTCTTAGTCAAAAAGAGATAAGACAATGACTGCCCCAGATAATGGACAGGATTAACTAACTTAATTCCCCTGAAATTGAACAAATCAGTGGTATGCCCACAGCGTTTGACTCAAATATTGCGAGACTATAGGAAGCCACAGGAAATATGAATGTGAATGTTAGCAGCTTACCATGAGTAATGACCTCAGTATCATGCACTGGCTAGGTTATGGTCTTCTTAGATGTACAGTAGTCATATACAACAATCTGGCTTTCATTGTGTCCTGAAAACAAAATGTAAAAATCTAGGTCACAGACATTAGAAAATTAGAGACCGCTAATGGACAACCTCATCAGGCTTACAGTGAATGTGCCATGGCGACGTTCTCTGTTATTAATTCAATTTCACTGCAATGTACAAGTGAGTACAGCAGTCAAACTGTCGAGGACCTTCGGACGAAACGTCCCAGTTGGATCGCAGTGGATCAGGGGCCTTGCACCATGGGAGTGAGGAAAAAAGAAATATCTCACCATCAGAATGACTGTAACTACACTCACTCTGCCAAGGAAGATGTAGGACACTGTTGGGCTTCTCAAGAGGATATAATTACTGGCTTCTCGGGAGCCTCATGTCACTCATGCATTTGGACCTACTGGGTATTTTTCACGGAGGCTACTGATGCTGAGATCACTCCATATACCACGGGACATCCAGGACGGCAGAGGGGACACTGCACCAGCCTTTCCTCCAGCACACCAAAAAACTGTCTGACTCAAAGATATATTTGAAGAATGTGATCTTTATGCCTCTGCCATATGAATCATTCATTGCACCTTGTCAAGTTGTTCTATATGCATACATCTGTCAAATGAGTGATGGGATGGGATAATCGTGAAGGCCACGCTTCTGCATAAACCATATGCAGCTTTATATGACAACGAAATATCAAGGTCACGGCATAATGTTTGATAGATATACTCTGTGTAAGACTTCAAAACAAACACATACAACCACACCTCTTAAAGTGGATTGAAGTCCTTTATTCACATTGCAATCGCATTTGCTACAGCCTCACTGAGAGGTTTCTGTCAATTTTTTTTACGGCTACCTAATGAAGGCTGGAGTTATTATTACTGCTATAATTTGTTTAGGCCTTTGTTTTAATCCTTTTCTCAGACCAATATTAGCTTTCTCTCTCTTTTTCATGAATTATTTTATTGTTACTCTTTTTAATTTATCTTGTGTTAGTTTCTTATACTATTCTAGTTTGTAAAATGTATTAATATAAATCTTTTAATTCATGTGAGGGGAGTGTCCTGATTGGTACCCTAAATAAAATATGTAATAATAATAATAATAACAATAATAATGGTGATTATGATTATTATTCTTATTGTTATAATTGATATAATTTTTATTAATAATACCAATTATTATTATAATTAGATAAAGATCTAACCGATAAATAAATAATAATACCGATAAAGATCTTATCCCAACATTACCCCTGTCCTGCCCCGATAGTCCGCTCCCTCTGTCGTCCTCGTTAAGCTCGTGTGGGATCCCCATGTGATCAGCTGTTTCTGGTTGTTGTCATTAGTTCTCTGTATTAAGTCCTCCTTCCAGTTTGTTTCCCCAGTCCGGTCACTGGGTGCCTTCGATTTGCTTACAACGCTGCCTTAAAGCAACGCATTCTGATCCTGACGCAATGCATTGCGGTTAGATGCATTGCGTCCTCTCACCCGGCTGCACAAACTGGAACCGCCTCCATGACGAAACACCTTTGCTCTTATTGGCTGAAGAGTTTAGTTACACGCATGACGTTTGTATCCCAGGCAGTTCCAATGCGTAATCTGCTATTTTTCCCGAATATGACGTAAAGCAGTGAGAACTGGTTTTCAGTTAATTTACCTGGTAAAATAAAGTTTAAATAAATGACAGAACTGCTCTAATAGTACACATAAGTTAGTAGTTTATTTATTGTTAGTTACTGTAATGTTGCGCTGGTTTATTTGGTTAATCGTCCAGTCTGTGAAAAAGGCATTCAAGTAAGAATTCCATTGTAGTATGACTCATTTCCTAGCACGTACAATTTATATTAGGTCAGCATTCATGGTTCGACTTCTGATATTCAGATCGAGTTCTAGGTCAAACTGGTTTGTTCGACTTTCAAAAATTCGAGTTCTAGTGCGTTTGAGAACCGAGGTACCACAGTCTATTGTTGGATGGCTAATATCTTTGGGGAGGCTTTATGAAGTCTGCTGAAAATATATCCATTACTGAGAAATATGTGACAAATCACCAGTGTGGAATAATCCAACGTAATGACTATGTTATAAATGAATTTAGCAAGCTCAGATATGTTTATTTCTCAATTTTCCAGTGTCCTCAAGCAGCAGAGAGATAAGATTGAAAAAATAGAGTCTTGAAATGTAGGACATGCTGGTACACTGCACTGAACATGCTAGGCAGAGGCTATGAGTGTTTACAACCACAAGTAGCTGCTTTTGTAAGAACATGATGTGAAAGATTTATTTCAGACTCCAGAAGACCTCTCATGCAGTAGATAATGTTATATTATTTACTTGTTGCAGAGACGTTTATATACGGAGGTCATTATTTTGCTTATTTAAGCTGCAACACAGCAGTATATTTAAATGAAACAGTTATGTTTGAATTCCATGCTGTCGAATGCACAGTAGAAGGCCGCCTCGTGGACCTGCAGCATGCTGCCACGGTTGGGTATGGGGGCACCCAAGGAGGGGCCGTAAGTCTGTCAGTTTGGTTCTTTGGGACTGGAGTTTTTTCACAGGGATTTCCCAACAGGTCAGGAACCACCATGATGACAGTATTTAAACCATTTAAAAGTCCCTTAAAAGCAAAAGAGACCTGACATATCAGTCACATCAAGATTCATCATGAACTCTTGGTAGGATAGCAGAAAACAAAAAAAGACCTGATAGGGATATATGCATGTGATCATAAATCAGGAATCATAAATGAAACGGCACAGGTTATGTACAAACATCTGTTTGTCTTTGTGTATCAGAACGAAGGCTGATATTGTGATAATGGTAATGGTTAAATACTAACGACGATCCCTTACAAACATCCACACTGGAAAACCCATGAATCAATGTCAAATAAATCAGCGTTGATTAAACCCACTCAGTTCTGCACAGATGGTGTCTTTGGAGTTGTTTTGGAATGAGAAAAAAAATTACACCTCATTAAGTAAAAAGGGTATGTGTGAGTGTGTGCGAGTGCTTGTGAGTGTGAGTGTGTGTGAGTGCGAGTGTGTGTGAGTGCGAGTGTGTGTGAGTGCGAGTGTGAATGTGTGCGAGTGTGTGTGAGTGCGAGTGTGTGTGAGTGTGTGTGAGTGTGAGTGCGAGTGTGAATGTGTGCGGGTCAGGGGTCTCTGGGAGAAAGCCGTGGACAGGGGGCCCCTCGTGCTTCTCCAGCAAAGACCAACGACTGACAGTCCATCCATCACCTTTGCACAGCCCATCAACCTCTCTGCCTGACATGGGCTGAATCTGTCAGCATGATGGAATGGGGGGGGGGGGCGGCAAGAGTCAATAATACCTCATTTCTGATATTAATAATGCCTAATGGCATTCTGCGCATTACCCTTCAACCCAACTCTGCGCAGTTCACCAGGCCCCTGGAGAAGGTGCTTGGCTGCTGTTTTGGCAGCCGCTAGTCACATCAAGCTGCAGACCACCATGATGAGGAAACAGCTGAAACGTCATACACAGGTCACCCGGTGGCTGGACTCCCAGCCCCAGAACAACTGTGTCATTTGTTCTCACCTGGGATGGTGACACGACTAACAGCTCCCAATGACTGTAGAGCACTTTGCCTGTAATAGGACACTGAGGAATCAACTGAGCAGGGAAACTATGAAACAAATGCAGGTACAGTGGATCCTAAAACATGTACAATAAAAAACAAAGTAAATTTTAATTTTTGAAAAATCCCCCCCCCCAAAAAATAAATAAATAAATAAACCTGTTAAGTATATGTATGTTTATTAAGGTGAGTATTCAACAATTCACAGTGTCAGCCAGACATAGGAAACACATAAAACAGAATTGATGAATCAGGTCTTGACCTAAAAAAAGATACTGAGAGAACAAATTTTTAACACCCTTAATGGGTTATAGAGATAAAACAAAAATAAATACTACAGTACAGGAAAAAAAAAATCAAACATCAAAAAAATGGTGGAGCCATTTAAACACATTCTGAAATACATCTGAAAGTCTTTGATATTGTTTCACAATCCAAATTTGTCCTTTGTTCATTTTTCCAGTTTTTCAAATCATTGCTTGATTTGACAAGATGTAAAAGTCTTTAGTGATGGATACAAGACCATTACTGTTCAGAAAAATCTTTAAAAGGCCAGTGATATGGAAATGAGATGAAACAAAATCTGACAAAAAAAAGCAGAGAACTGCACGGTAAAATGCTACAGTGTGTTTATTTTTCAGATCTAAGCATGAAAACAAGACGATGAAAGGAAAATATGGTACCGGTAGTAAGTGGAGGCAAAGCCGAAGCAAGGAGCAGTGTGTCCTGCTGAGACTTTCTATTCCAATAACCTCAGGTCCAGAAAAAGCAGATTTGCTCTGGTTCTATTCCCTTTAATCCTCTTTATTGCCTAGTAAATGAGGAGTAACTAAAGCAGAAAATCATTTCTACTCAGTATCCTCCCAACAAAGACTTACATTTGGCTCTTAGGCATTTAAAGAGCAATAGTCAAGAGTATGAAAGAATTTGTTTGACATCAGAAACACAAATATTGTCATGTAAAACAACTTTCTCACTGGAATCAACAGCATTTTTCAAAAACATAGTTTTCTGGAGGCCCCAGAAGACCCATCTAACCTTGTTTACAATAAACGTCACAAAAACTCCTGCTTCAGAAACAAAAAGATGTCGCATACCCAGCTTTCCTTACGGAGGGCAAGGAACGATCATCACATTGACACATTTATTCCTCGCCTGGAGACGCAAGGGTACGGTCCATCACAGTGAGTAGTTCATACAACTAGTAATTTAGAGATGCCAATTAGCATAATTGCAAGTGATTGGACTGCGGGAGGAAACCAGAGTACCCAGAGGAAGCCGCCATGACATGAGGAGAATATGCAAACTCCTCACAAACACACAGCAGTGGTGGAATTCAAACCCAAAATCCATGAGGTGTGATGCATTGCAACAGTGTTTGGGCCAGCACTGAGCCACAGCACTGAGCCACAGCACTACGCTACACTGTTACATCCATTCATCCATCCATCGATTACCTGGGTCTGGATTGCAGGGGCAGCAGTCTGAGCAGGGATGCCCAGACCTCCCTTGCCCCAGCCACCTGAGAAATATAATCTCCCCAGTGTGTTCTGGGTCTATCCTAGGCTCTTTTCCCAGCTGGACATACTTGAAGCACCTCCCCGAAGAGACATCCTTGTTAGATGCCTGAACCAACTGGCTCCTTTCAATGCGGAGGAGCAGTGGCTCTACTGTGAGCCCCTCTCGACTGTCTGAGCTCCTCTCCCTATATTTAAGGTTGAGCCCAGATACTCTGTGAAGGAAGCTCATTTCTGTTGCTTTTCTCCATGTTCTCATTCTTTTGGTCACTACCTAAAGCTTGTGACCATAGGTAAGGGTAGGAATTTAGATCAATGGGTACTTTGATTGGTTTAAATGTTGAATTCAGGTATAAATCAATAGTTAGTTGATTTTGATTCAACCAACCAGTGGAGTACTCTGTCACTGTGACTCTTTATACTAAACCAGTTGGTTGAAACACATTCTTGGTCTGGATTTTAACTCTCTGCACCAGAAATCTCCACCTCAGGTCAAACTTACTGGTGCCAAACTGAGGAGCTATAAGTAGACCCACAACTGCCTGGCACATCTCACTCTGGGCAACCCCCTTTTCAAGAGTTTGATTCCATGCTGTGCATTGAGGTGAATCCAACTATCTAGACAGGATGAGTCTGCCTACTCACACACAAGCTCAGGACCCTTTTCCCACCGAACGATTTTGGCAGTTGATGATCGGTCCGCCAAGGCCTCTGCTTTCAACTGCCACCTAATCCACAAGGCACCAGACCCCACAGCAACCTCCCCCCACAGATGGTGGGCCCACAAGAGGAAGGACCCATGTAACACGTTCGGGATTTGTCTGATGGGGCCCCATGGGTAGAAACCCAACCAGTAGGTGTTCACCTGAAGGCTCCCCCCCAAATCTGGCACCAGGGCAGGGCCCCAGTCTCCCTAAGCTGGCCGAGGTCACATAGAATTTTACAGTGTTTTCTTATAAAATTGTTGGACATTTGCTGATGCGAAGCAAAACAGTGAGACATCAGGTTATAGACCAGTCTTTCATTAATCGTGCCAATGACTTGACACTGAACAAAATTTGCTTTCCTGTACGACTTCCTATACTGCTTATGATTATGTTGCATATGCTGCGTTCTCTCCTAATTCTATACTCAGCAACGCTGGACTGAAGTCAATTGCAATCAATTATTCAACTTGGCCCTTTCCTTCCAGGACTAAAGGAAGCGCCCCAAAACAAAACCATGATTTAGCAACAAATCTCCACAGTGAGGTGCAGCCAGCCCCTCTGGCCCTACAAACAAGACTGCAGTGATTAGATAAACTATTTATAGGGTTTGTAGTCTAGGGTGTCACACAGCTACTTTTCACAGCTGACGGGAGGCCTTAGCATGTAAACACTTTCCCTGTTCGAGTTGTTTTATAGCTGCATTCAACATTTAAATTAGATAATATTTGACATTATTGAATCTACAGCAAATTTTTATCAAAAGAAAAACATTTCACGCTGGATCCTTAAATTTGACATGACTTTTGCAATTTAGTTTAAAAAAAAAAGTATAGAATTAGGCTGTACTGATAACACAAACAGAATACTAATTGTTTTCAAAAAAGGGAAGATTTTCAATGTCAGACACTGTGTCTTTGTCTGCTTAAAGGAAACATCTATGTTTGTCTAAGGCAAACACTGCAGTAGTGAGACAGTTGCCGTTTAACTGAACAGATCAAATCCCCCCCCAAAAGATTTGAACAACAAAACAGTAAAAAAAAAAAAAAAAAGCCTTAAGGAAAGGCAACTCCAATCCATCCAACTTATTCCTACACCTTCAGCAGGTCATGGAACTCAACCGTGTACTTTTCACTAAAGACATGGCCCAACAACAGCACCTGCCTTTCAATACCACAGAGGCGTGCTAAGCTGAGGCACACATTGCAAGCCAGATATATGAAGTTTCCTTGAATACCAGGAGCCTGTTGGTTCACAAAGGCTATGCGTGTGGGTTGGGGGTAGGAGGGGGTTCAATTGTCTCCTCTGTACTTTATCTTTCGCTGCCTTCGAATAGAGTAACCTCTAACAGAAACAATTCAAGACAGACCACTTATATAAGCAGGCCCTCTAATTAACTGCTGGTTTTGAATGGCTCATCTAATCATCATATGAGAAACATAGCGCATTTATTATTTGCATTGACCTAGTACTCATATAGGGGAAGAAACATCTCTTCAATAAATAAATAAATAAATAAATACATTTAAAGTCAATGAAGAGTTTCACACACAGCATTCAAGGATAATGTTCGCTAAGCACATCCTTGACATAATCTTCAAGACCTCTGATGGAAATGCATCAGATGTCTATGAGGCAGGTGAGAAGGGTCCTGGTCTTAGAAACAGTGGTTTGGCAGAGTCCCCCTGACAAATTATTCTGGTGCAGAGGAGCTCTACTCCTGGCCTCTTCCGTCACATTCTGACAGGCCTATTAAGGCCTCAGATAACTTCTTCTTTATTTATTATTTCACCAGGGTCCCTTCATCCAGGTCATTCTGGGAAGATATGAACTGGGGTCTGCAATGTCACTTGTGCCTTGCCAAGTATTTAACCCCACTAATCCATTTTTATCCAAAGGTACCAAAGCAGTCTGTCATGATCCCGGTAAGAAAAACTATTGGACACTCTGTAGGCAATTAAATAAAATGTTATTTCAGTTCTCATTGAATCAATACCCTAAATGACTGTGGCAGGTATCTGAAACGCCTCCACAACAGATGGCCTGGTCCTTTGGCAAAGTACAAGAAAGAACTGAATGGACCACAAGCTTTAACATGACAGTGGCTGCCCAAATGCACTCATGTGGCCATTCTGCAAAAAAAAAAAAAAAACACATATGATTGTTATGTTGAGGGTTAGGACGGAGGCGAAGGCAGGTGTGGGGAAAAACCAAAAGGGGCTTTATTAAAGGAAACTACACTACAGGCAGGGCAATGGAAACAGACCGACCACAAGGGTTCAAAACAGGGTAGGAAGGATCAGGCAGGAACAATAGACACAGGGCACACTGGGGAGCACATGCAGGCAGCAACATCAATGACTGGACTTGGGATCTCAGGATTGAAGGATGCTTTATACAGGGCACGTGAGAGAGCAGACGAGAGGCACCTGGGGTGATCCACACGAGAGCTGTAACGAGAGGTGAGTTCAAACAAGAAACAAATGAGGGGGAGAACGAGGGGGAAGGGATGCAGGGTGTGACAATGATAGAGGGCATTTAAGACCTCCACAGATCTACTGCACCAGAGCTGCAAATGGACAAATCAGCTAGCCCTGTAAAGCTGGATGAAACATCACTTGAACACATTAACTGCAGTCAGTGGCATAAGAGTGAAATCATCTACTATGAAACTAGAGTATTAAAACAACAGTTTCTCAGCCATATCTCCAAAATAAACATAGCCTAGTTGCTTTGTAGTGTCTAAAGTATGGCATCAAACATAAAAGACACAAAAAAATCTTCAAAGTAAAGAGGGGGACAAGAATAATGTTTTGATATTCCTTTTTATGTATTCTACATGTATTGTGAATTTCACTTGCATCATGGCCTGGCCTGGGACCTGCAAACTTTTCCACTTCACATAAGCAAGATAAAATGATCCCCATACGTCCCCAAAGACTTCAGCTTTAGAGAAGGGAATTCATAAATTATTGCAGTACATCATTTCCTTGCCACTAAGTCCACTCACCCTTAGGACATACAGACAATTATTATGATTAGTTTCCATCTCCTACTGTTATGGAACTCACGTACATATTATTAATAACAACTAACAGTGTATATATATAAATGCCACAACTGAAGACATCACTATCTGGTCATCCCTCATTCGTCAAAAGACACAAACCCTTCTAAAGCAGCGGAAGAAGCAAGTGAAAGCCAGCATTCCCTTCCTCTGTAAATGTTTGAAATGGTCTTTGTATGATCTGGCTAATATTGCGAATGTCCTACGCAGAGCTGCAGCACCTAATCAGTAACGTCAATAACAATCTATAATA
>JAABNY020000087.1:148042-161861 GCA_015164015.2 Brevimyrus niger | reverse complement strand
TGACATTAGAAAGTTGCTTCTGCCATCTACCTGGCTAGTTTTTGGTTATTGCTGGTGTCTCCTTCTTTACCGTGTTCTTGTGTACTGCTGTCTTTGAGCCTTGAAACAGCCCGCCTTGCAGTGTGGCCAATGGCAATAGAACCAGGCTTAAACCAGGATTTAAAAATGCTGATTTTTAAAACATATAGTGCCATCTCTCATTTTCTTCCATTTTCCATTGAAAATGATGTTGAACGTATGTTTGAGGACGATGCAACAAAACTCTCCCTCTCTTTGGTGTTCCAGGTCAACCAGGACAATGTGGTGAAAGTCGGCCACAGGCAGGTCGTCAACATGATCAGGCAGGGGGGCAACCACCTGGTTATAAAAGTGGTAACGGTGAGCCGGAATCTGGACCCAGAGGACACGGCTCGGAAAAAAGGTAAACCTGCGGCATGGAGTCATGCTGGCTTTCCCCACATCCTAATGCCTTCCCTTGTGCAGTGAAAGGGCAGGAGGACTGCAGCCTTCCTCTATCCACCCGCTTTGTTTATCCTTTTGTCCATTGCAGCACATTGAGGCCGACTGAATGACCAACTAATCAGCTGGGACACAGGGGCTGTCCCAGGCCCCCACGCTAGTCATTTAGCTCATTTCATGGGCATGGTAATGACACAGATGCGTGATAAAAGCTGTGCATGGCTTGCTGTCTTCCCCGAGTGCCTTGGATGAGGTCCCAGTGTAAAGGAACAGGGGGGTTTTGGAGGCAAAGCCTGGCTCTTGCTGGGGGGAAATCTGCCGGAGCCGCTGCCAGAGCTCCTGATGCCAGCCTGCGCCAGCTCCCTGTGCCAGCGCAGCCTATTGGGAGCAGGCCCTCGTCTTGCTGGCGTCCAGCTTGGGCCCTCCTCCTTGAGCAGGAAGCAAACAGGACCCAGCATTTTGAACACTTCTGTGCCTTCGCTGCTCTGCTACAGGCCACTAGCTGCTCTGGGACTAGGCGGAGCTACGCTCATTATCCTGAACATGGCATAAGACTCTAGAAATCAATTGCACAAGTACATAGCAGTGGATCCCTGTATTAACCCATCAGTCCCAAAACCATCTGCATTTCTTGTTCAAATTCATTGATTTTTCTCCTTCGGGGTTCAGTCCTGTTTAGGAGCTCTGGTTTGAGGTGTTACATGGAAAAGTCCAGGAGCTGCATTGCTTCTGGATTTTGTGCTGATTGATACACCTCAGTCTATTAAATCCAAATCTCCCACCCTTTCCTTTGTCTCTGATCTATTGTTGAAGCACCTCCACCTCCAAAGAGGGCACCGACCACTGCCTTGTCCATGCGCTCTAAGTCAATGACCTCTGAACTCGAGGAGCTAGGTAAGCATGGCCAATCTCAGTGGTAAACGCATGCTCTAGATGATTGGAAAGGCAGACTGTACATGCAGCATGTCGGCTCATGTGCTTTTGTAAAGGGAAAGAACAAGTCAAGGTTTAGACACAGTATGGCTGGGAACCGGCAATATATTTTTATTAATATTGTTACACAAAACTGAAAGTCACAGTGGATATTTCAATCATGTGACACATTTCTCTAATCATTATTTAAATTTTTTTTCTATGCAATTAGTGGACAAAGGTAAGCAGTCAGAAGTATTTTTTTTGTTTCGTTTCTATTTGTGGGTGTTCTCATTTTGATGTTATTTCCATATGTTTCTTGTCCCCGCCTCACGTAATTGTCCAAGATGGGAATTGGCAGCTTTGCTTTCTACTTCTGTTGTTCTTCATGAATTGTCTTCTCTCGCCACAAGTAGAGTTCTCACTCTAACTGCTTCCGATGGTCTATCTGTCCTTTGACATGAAACACTGACTGTGTGTTGCAGATTTGAACATGTGATTTTTAAAAGGAAAATGTAATTTTTGAATCATTAGGTTGTTTTGACACCATTTGAGACGGCTAGCATGGTGTCTGTGACAAAGAGCAACCATTTCTAGAACACTGGATGAGCAACATTTATTAGTGGGAATTACAAAAGAGAAAAATTCTCAGCAGGTCTACATTTGTTAGAGTAAACTAAAAATGGGCTCCACAGACAGGAAGTAAGGTGGCTGCCCTTTCAGGCCTGATCTGATTGTGTACCTCCGTGCCTCTTTTTTTCCATTTCCATTTTGCAGTACTATTATTAAGAACCTACCTGCATTTGTCTGCATTTTTTCCTGTTTCTGAAACCACACAGCCCCAGACCCCTACACAATGTCTGCAGACAGAATAAGTGCAATAAGTCTGTCTGACCACAAAAACACATCCTAACTTTATAAACTGTACCTGTTTCATTCAGTGTCCATTATTATAAACTGAAAAACAGATATGATGTCTTTTTTTGTCCCAAATACTCTCATTAGTGAACAGCACAGGAAACCTATCTACCTGCTGTAGATGTGCTGCCGGACAGAGCCACTGAGGCGTATTGATCTGTTTATAAATCAAAAGTAATTGCTAAGAAGACTAGGGGTGATGCAGGGCAATTTCATTATGAATACATCTCTATTAAGTCTATAAATGCATATTTCTTCACATTTATTTTAATAAATGTTTTGAGAACAGCAATATAGCAGTATCAAGAACTTTTAAGGAGTTTAATGTTGCCAAAGAAATATAAAAATAGAAATAGAAAAATAATTTTTTTTCACAAAATATACAATATACAGTGGCTTTGAATCTACAAAATAATAATTGAATATATATTTATGTGTCTGTGTATACACACACACACACACACACTTTTGGCTTTGTATAGAATTTACAGGGTACACATGTAAAATGTATCTCCCAAAGATGTGTACTGTTTGATGTAGCGAAGTCTCATAGGAATCCATTGTTTTTTTCATTGAGGGTTTTTAATGATTTTTGTTTTATTAAGGTCTGTACTGAAGTACAAGACCCAGACAAATTACATTAGAACAAAGTTTCATGCTACATTTGTCTTTATCTATTTTTTATGCACAGAAGTATTTCGTAAAATTTTGTATGTGACTGTATCTTAAAAAAAAAAAAAATTTCAGTCGTATTTGCTTTTCTGCAGTTGAATTCACATGAAATCACATTGATTCCCAAAACCTGTATAGAACATTGAGAGAATATTTTTAGATGAATCTGATAACCTCATATTTTTATTTTTAGATAAATCTGATAAAGGTTGACTTCCACCTTTGTCATAAAGCATTTTTAAATCATGTAGTATATGAATAGTTGAAACTAATCCCACTGAGGTAGAATAGACAAGATCAGAAAGGATTTTCCTCTTTCCCCATCTGTTCCCATGCATTGACCTTGTGCCAAGGCTAAAATTGATGTTAGTCTTTCTGAACTGAATTACAATATTTGTCCCAGCTACATAATATGAAATATGCCTCTAATGTTTTGTATCTATTTATTTTGTCTCTGGTATTTGTACCCTCTGGTAAAAGGAAATGTTTTCTGTATTCTTATGCTTGGGAAGCATATTGGCACAGACTTTACTGTACCTCCATATCAGCAGAAATAAAAGGCACTCTAGGGAGATATTAAGTAGATAGTCCTTATGAAAATGTTTCCTTGCACTTTTCTGGTGACTTTGCCTTCTGCAGCGTGTGAGATTCTGCCTTTCTTTGGTCATCCCGCTTTTCTCTGTGGTTTCTGCCTGTGCTTTTCATGGCATCTCCATGTTCACTGATGTTATTGTGGTCAATGGCAATCAGCACATGCAAAGCAGCCACAGAGTTACCTCGGCCCGTCTTTTCAAAAGGTTTCTTTTTTCTTGTCTATGTTGATCACTGTTTCTCTGCAACTTTTTGTTGGTATTGTTGCTGTTACATGTATACACAGGAGTTTCAGTGGGTTGTCAGTAAGGTCAAAATATTCAAATATTGCACAGTCCATTTCAAAGACATATATATATATATTACTGTATATGTATATTACTGGTTTAAAAACCTGCTACTCCAGTGTAGTTTTCTTAATTTCCATAGGAACAGTGTCAAAACCAATTCAGTGTATAAATAGCTGCCATGAAACTCATAGAATGTGTAGTCTGGATTCAGGTAAACAAAAAATGTCACAAGTTAGCAATGTAGTAATTTCGTATTAGTTCTGGAGAGGAAAACATATAATTACAATTATAATTAGTAGTAGTTGAATCTGTTCTTCCATCATATCTTGTGCTTATTTTTTGGAAATAAGCAGAGACTCCTTTTATAGTTATAGCAGTAAATAGGAAATTCACTTCACTGTTTAGTTGTAACTCAAGTATTAAAGTTAGATTTTTTTTTTTGCTCTCAAGCCACCTTGAGGAAAAAGAAGGGCGGTAAGTTTATCCAGGCATGTTTTATACAATATGTTTTATTTTACTAATTTCTTTGTTATTTTACCACACATTTTTCGTGTTTTATTATTTTTAACAAATTTGTTGATTTATTGATCTGTCAGCTTTGTGTATTAAGTTTGCATGGTAACCTTTTTCTTATAGTATATTTATAAAGCACCATAAAAAGCGGCATGATGTTAAAAATGCACTGAAATAATTTCAAGCCTATATTTAACATAGACATATTTTTTCAGTTTTTCAGTGAAGTTTATGGTTATTTTAGCGGTCAACTGCAACCTTATATATTCTGTATTACCATGATATTTTTTTATAAATATATATATATAATTTATAAAACAAATTCTGCGTTATTTAAAATATATTATTAAATATCACATACACTTCTGTGCCATCATTTGAGGTTTATTCCAGTACCTATTAAGGCACTCAGTTTGAGTGTGTAAATACCATAAATCTGTATTTACGTTAATTTGATCCAGGAATAAAGTGTCTTTTCTTTTTTGAATGCCCTCTTTACCCTTTAAAATATATGATTCCATAAGATATGTAAATAATAATACCCAAGATTAAAGGTAACGGGACTTTTGGTGTCTAATTTTTTAATTGCTTTTTATGTAAGGAAAGAGATTCCACAAACTATTTCTCCCAACAGTAGACACTATTTTCTTTAAAGCCATTATAATATTTCAGCTTCTTAGACTCACTGAGACACAAGCTGTTGCCATGGCAATAGTGCTGCATTTGTTTAATATAGAAACATTCCACCTGGAAAGCAGAGTCAAAGATATTTCAAGTGTTTCTGTTGCAACTTACCATATCAATCTGATGGTTTCAAGAGGAGGAGTAGTCTGGCCTGACCTGGTCTCCCACCACTGATCCATTGATACAGTATGTTAGGAGGCGCTGCATTTGGGCAGGGAAGCTGCTGGTGATATTGTGGTGGTAGGTGGGGCTAGTAGAAAAACAAGCTGGATTCAAGGGAAGATAAGGTCCTGCTGCAAATGGGCGGCTTCAGATTTATCTGCACAGAGAATCCAGAAATCTTTTTCTGACTGTATTATATGAAATGGAGATTTTAAGCCTAATTTTTCATATATGTACTATTTATAAGTCTGAAATTTACAGTCCTCCAGAACCACGATGCTGAAGTGGGGTGGATTTAGCTGGCTCTGTTTGTGTCTGTTAGACAGGAGGATAATCTTATAGCAGTGTTGTACTGTAGATGTTCGAGATTGGTTTAAATTAATGTCCTTCTAACACAGCTCATTTCACCAACCTGGCTGAATAATATGCATTCTCCCTTTCTATTTGGCATTCTGCTTGTTAGATGATCAAAAGCAGGGCTAAAGTTGGTATTCAGTGATGTATAAATGTGAAACTCTATCTTCCACTAGTCTCATTATAGCTCTGTTCTGCTTACGGAATATAATATAGAATACCTAAGAGAGATACCAATACTGTTGGAGCAAAGTCATGAAGCTGTGCAGGTTTCTCCTCAGTCTATGAGCCTTGTGTGGCTTACAAGATGACAGTGCATGTGGTTTAACTTGCTGCCTCATGGCACACCCTGTCCAGCACTGAACTTCCTTCTCTTCCGTTTCTGTATAGATGCTAAGCCTTCAAATATTGAGGGTCTGAAGAAGAGGATTGTTTTTCAAGTCACACTAAGTAATCATCCAATGCATGGTGGCTTCACAAACAACTGCTAGCATGTTGCGCAGCGGCTTAGGCGTAAGAGCAGTCTGATCAAACAGATAAAGCTTGCACGGCTTTGACGTTGACCACTGTCTGAAATTCTGATTCTGTTTGGTTTTCATATCCTTTTATCTGCATTATGGAAGGGATCTTTAGTCACTGGCTTGATGGCTGATTGAGATAGTTTGTTGGAGGATGACTGGCAGGTTGTCAAGGGCCATGGCTTATGTTTTCCAGACAAAGTGGATGAAATGCCTTCCCAGAAACCCACACGGGAAAATGTGTCTGTTGACATGAGGGTCGCCACCATCAAGCCGCGACCGTCCAGCAGGTGTTTTGCCACAACCACTGACATGGATGTAAGTAGAGCCGGTCTCGTCTCTCTTGGGTGCTGCTCCACTCTGAGCAGAAGAGGTGTGCTTTCCTACGGTCCTGCGCAAGTAACGTGTCAGAGCCTGAGACATGGGGGAGATGCAGACTGTCTCCTGCTAAGAAAAAATGATTGAAAATATGGTTGAATCATTTTCCTGTTCCCTTACAGGAGAGCTGTGCTTCATTTCATAATCATTGTTGTATCTGTTGTATCAGAGAGATTGTTTTCCCCTTTGAATGTCAGAGAGTTTTCTCACCTTAATCTGATGCCTAGACTTCAATATCCCAGAGGAAACAATCCCAATTTAAAAAAAGACTAATGAGCCACACTTATTTTTCATGATTTTATTTTTTTGTGCAATGGGACCAGTTAGCAAGCGAGTATGCCTGTTCGACCTCATAGTATGTCTTTTCCTCTTAACCTTCTCTCTTATTCTAGTCTGTGTACGATTGCCAGGGTGTGGCCGCCATACCCCCAACAGTGCCAGGGAGTTCGAGAGGCTCCTACCTGGGTGTGCCAAAGGGTACGATGAGAAGGCAAAAGTCAATAGGTGATGTCCCTGCTCTGCTGTACCAGTTCAGCTCCTTCCTCTCCACCGCAACCTCATTCTTACATTGAGGCACAGCTCCTCAAATGCTTAGTAACACTTGACATCTCAAGATCATAAAGGGTTATTCTTGGTTCACAAAGAGTTTGATGACGTGATGTACTGAGATACAGCAGATCACACATCCTTTCCCTGAACCTTTTTGAATAAAATGCAAAATCTGTTTAGATTTTGATGAGACAGAGTCTTGTTAGATAAGTGGTTTCCCAATTAGGTGTAAGATTTAGTATTAGGAAATATAAAATACCAGTGGCTGGATGACTGCAGCATGTGCACTTATATTCTCACTTCTCCAGTATGTCCGATGTTCCTTGACATTTCGTATGTTGCTCTGACTGAAACTGAAGACTTTGATCTGCAGGGAGTTTTCACTCCGCTGAACTATTGATTGGTAGATAATGGAATGATCTAAGTGTAATGGCTTTATGTCTTGGGATGTTTGCACTAAATCACGAGGTGAAAGTGCAGAATTGCTCCTCTTTGCCTTCATTTTGCCTTTATCCACTATTGGTATCGTAAGATCCAAGACAAATGTGATTAGTTTGATGATATTTTCAGAGTTGTCCTAAATTGTTCCTTGTTTTGCCAAATCACTGCAATCCACTCACTGCTTTAAATACTTAAGCACAAAGAACAAATTGTACAAAAGCTGAAAAATATTAATTGCGATTTGAAGACTGGTCCCCTCATTTTTTCTTCTAAATTTTACAGTAGTGCTCCTGTACCTTCTTGATTTATGAGGTACATGGATCTAGACTCTGTCCATTTATATTTTTTAGCCACTCCTGCAATTCCTGAAATTTTTAAAGTATTTAATTGTGTTAAATTCTTCCGAAGTTCTTCCCATTCAGCCATGTATTTCACTTATTTTGTTTAATTAGATGAGTGATTTCTCTGTTTCATAGGAATCACTGAAGAGGAGAAGCAGTTCCTTACACCTCCTTTGCTGAAATTTACCAGGAGCCTTTCTATGCCTGATACATCAGAGGATATTCCCCCTCCACCAGCGATCTCTCCTCCCTCTCCCCCTTACAACACCCCCAAATCACCCACAACAAGAGGCTATGGCACTGTCCGACAAGGTTTCAACCAGAACTCTGCAGCTAAAGGGCCTGTCTCTAATAGAGGGGATGCTAATGTGGGCACAATCCGCCGGGACAAAGGAATGTACTATCGACAGAATTCGGAGCAGTACGAGGCAGAGGACTACAAGCAGAATGCCTCTTCTCAACAGAACTTTCGTAACCGTAGGGCCCATGTGCCTGAAAACCCATACTCAGAAGTGGGAAAGCTGAGCAACAAGGCACTGTATGTGCCCGCCAAGCCAGCAAGGAGAAAGGGTATGCTGGTGAAACAACCCAATGTGGAGGACAGCCCCGAAAAGACATGTTCCATCCCCATTCCCACCATCATTGTGAAGGAGCCCTCCACCAGCAGTAGTGGCAAGAGCAGCCAAGGCAGCAGCATGGAGATAGAAACCTCCACACCAGATCACCCAGGTCAGCTGCGGCCCGAGGATGGCCTAAACCTCAGCAACCCATTTGCAGCGGCCATTGCTGGTGCAGTACGGGATCGGGAGAAGAGGTTAGAAGCCCACAGGAACTCTCCGGCTTTCCTTTCCACTGACATGGGTGATGAGGATCCGGTGCCCACCCCTACCCCCCGCCTCCGGCAGTCAAAATCCATTGATGAGGGCATGTTCAGCAATGACGAGCGGCTGCGTAAATTGATGGCTCCTCCTTCCTCGCTCTTGGTTATTCCTCAGGGAGGTGGCAACGTGACTGATTTCAACACTCCTGAGCCTACGTTAGTGAGGGAGCCTCTCAGCACGCGGACAGGAAACAGTCCCAATCTTGACAGTCCTGTCAGCCTGCCTACAAGCAAAACATACAGTACTAATGGTGGAAACTATGTGCATCCTGTTACGGGCAAGGCACTGGACCCCAACTCCCCCCTGGCTCTCGCATTAGCTGCCAGAGATCGGGCCATGAAAGAACAGGTTCAGCCACCAACCCAGAAGAATGAGTCCCCCAAACCTGACCTCAATAAGCCTCTTTTTATCGACACCAAAATGCGCTCCAACATGGAAGCCAGTTTTGCTACGACTGCCACCATGGGGCGGCCAGGCCAGCGTGGGGGCCTAAGAAGGCAGATGACAGAAGCCAAGTATGAGTCTGACTCAGCCAAAGAAGAGAAGAAACAGGAGGAAAAGAAAAATATGCTAATAGACATTGTAGACACCTCTCAGCAGAAGTCTGCTGGCCTCCTAATGGTGCACACTGTGGATGGGACCAAGACTGAAGAGAACAGCATAGTCAAAGGTGGAGAAAGAGAGGAACCTACTGTCCCTGACAGTGCCCCCACTGAGCTGCGAGACCCTAACCAGCCAGCCCCCAATCAGACGACGACCCTTACCAGTCCTCAAGCGCCCAATGCCAAGTCTACTGGCCCCCACGGCAAGACTATCATCACCATAAGCTCAGTGGATGAGCCTGTAAAGTTACCCTTCCGCATCCCCCCTCCACCCTTAGCCTCTGTAGACATTGATGAAGAATTTGTGTTCTCAGAGCCCTTGCCACCTCCACTTGAGTTTGCCAACAGTTTCGATATCCCAGAGGACCAGGCAGGCGCCATTGCTGAGCTGCTGAAGCAAAGGAAAAATGGAACAGGGGGGTCCTCCCTTGCTCCTTATCATGCCCATATAGCACCTTCAGTGATGGCCAATGCAGAACTCAAGAAACCGATGGGGCTGTCAAACTGCATGCCTCCCAATTACCCACCACCACCACCTGAGAACTTTGAGCCCATTACTGACTCGGGAATTGAGGAAATAGACAGCAGGAGTAGTGGTGACCCACATCTGGAGACAACCAGCACTATCTCAACCGTGTCCAGTATTTCCACCCTGTCCTCAGAGGGTGGAGAGAACCTAGACACTTGTACGGTCTATGCAGATGGGCAAGCATTTCTGGTCGACAGGCCCCCCGTCCCACCCAAGCCAAAAATGAAGCCTATCATCAACAAAAGCAATGCACTTTACAAGGATGCTTTAATTGAAGAGAGCCTTGAAACATTTGGGATGCCTCCTGCCCCACCACCACCTGGGGGTGCCCAGTCTGACCCTCCTAAAACCCCAACACAAAGGACATCAAAACTCTGGGGTGATCCTCCAGAACTTAAGAGTCCACCTACCCCAGATCCCAAGGCCAATGTGATTAGTGAACTGAATTCAGTTCTGCAGCAGATGAACAGAGAACGGACACCCAAGCCAGGGGAAGCCCTTGATTCTCCAACAGGATCCAGAAATAACTTTGGAACAAGGTAATTCGTCTAATTTTTTCTCACCATAGAATTTATTTCCACCTGTTTCTGTTTGTTTATTTGTTGGTTTGTTTGTATATTTGTATATTTGTTTGTTTTATTGCATGGCAGGATTTGTGTTGCGGGCTGAGTGACTTATCTTGGGTTAATTGGGTTAATCAGCAGATTATGTTTGGAATCACCTTAGCATGCTGATTTCAGTGCTCAAGATGGTTTCTTTGTTAAACCTAACACAGAGGAAATAAACTATTTATTTTCAAATGACTTTTTATATAAAAATTACGATAATTGTGATTGTGTCAGGAATGGTGGTGGTGGTGTAGAGATTCTCAATTTTTTCTGTTACATGTTTAATGGACATGAAAGAGGTGAGATTTTGAATTAAATGTTCTTCTGGTCTAGATACAGATGTAGTACAGCCACTATTAATTAGACTTGTCAACATGTTTTATGTTATGGTACATTATGCAAAGCAACTATTGTGCTTCTGCTGTCAGTCTGCTTGATTTGGGTCAGTATGTGCCCTTGACCATTACTCCCTGCCTCTACTTACAATTTAAATTTGAAACAAGTCTGTGGCCAATGAATCTGTCTGTGGCTTGGATCTTTTTGAGAACCGTGTTTAGTCCCATTACTGCTGGGTCAATAGATTTTATATGAGCCTCTTAGCTTTAAGCAGTTGAAGTATGGCAACAGGTAATTGAGAAGATGTAATAATAGCAAGTCATGAATTATACATTGGCTGCCATAAGCAGGACGTTCGTAATACCTGGGCCTACATCAGCTTTGCATGAAATCAAAGGAAAGCTGAGCATTTCCTGATGGAAAATGTGTTATATGTGGAATTTAGGCAAATACGTGTCAGAGCAGAGTAAATGTAATTTGTGGTGCCAGAGTTTCCAGGTTTCAGTGCATCGGTAGTTAAGCTCATAGCTGTTAGTGCCATTGGCTGCAAGCTGCAAGAGCTCTGTCACACTTGCACTTTAACAGCTACCTGCAGAAAGGAGTTCTGATCACATGTAGCCTTATGTCTTATGTATTTGTGTTAGGTATATTATAGGTTATAAAGGTATACTAAAGAAGGCATTTTTCAATACCTCTTTTGTCAGACTGAGTACCAATACTCGCTTTCTGGTTCTCACTGATACTGATGCTGACATCAGTTAGGGCTGGGTGATGCCTAAGAAAATGCAATATTCTAATTAAAGAATGTGAGGATAAACAATATTTATGGAATCCCTTCATCCATCATACAGAATCTGTTCCCATGATATACTGTCAAGCTAGCATAATCCCTAAAATGTGCTATAAATTTGTTGTAATTTTCAGTTTAATTGTAAATGTAACATTTTTGTTATTTGTATTCTTGCCTAAAGAAAATATGACAGCAAGGTCAGAAGCTGCAATGAAGTGTGCAAATAATATGAATTTTACAAAAGTAAATTTCTTTGCTGAAATCTTGGTCATAATGCATAATTGTATGAATATTTTAACAGGTATATTACACAGCTTTGCATGATTTTTTTGCTGTACAATACATTGAAAGACAAACACACAACAAAAGAAATATTGTGATAACAGGAAAGCATGTATAGTTTCTTTTGCTGTCAGAATTTTAACTCTAATGGTGTCCCCTAAATGCCAGCTCTTGACAACCCAAGAGTTACATCTCATTAATTAGTCTTTTCAAAATCTCATGACTTTTCATCACTGTTTCATTGTGGTTGGGTAACTGGAGATGCATACTTTCATCAGTCAAACTACCAAAGTTGCCACTTGAGATCTCATGCCACATGAGATCACGAGACAGATCATATCCCATGTTGGTTATAAAACTGGATAGAGCATTTTATTTTTCAATATTGGGAGGTTACACAATATACATATAACATGATCCTTTAGCAAAATATAAAAACCGAACAAAAAATAAATGTTCTTGTTTGCAATATATACATAGGATTAGCTACAATCAATAAGAACAGTATTTAGAAATCACTTCACTTCAGAGTGTACTGATCCTTTGCCAACAAAACAACACAGAATATTAGGGAACAAGTGATCTTCCCTGATGGATGAACTCACATTCTGAATGGTTAAATGTGGTTACAAAGTACACATGAATCACTTCTTTTCAGACCCATGGAGCACTTTGTGTAACTTTTTGTAATTCATCACTTATTTTGACCATGGGTAAGTGACACAATTATATTTTCCCTCAATAAATTTATCCAAATGGAGTGGAGGCACGGGGTTGGGGGGGATTTCTCGGGTCGTCCCACAATACATTTTGCTGAAGAAAAATACCACAACATAAATAAAATATTATAAGCCTACCTTCAATACCCTTCCCACCTCACCAAAAAAGTGACAAAAGTAAATTTATGTTAAAAATACCTTTTTTTTCGCTGTCACTGTGTTGCGCTGCTTCAGTTTTGAGACGATCTATCCTAAAACTTGATCACTTACAATTTGACACCCTTACATTGTGCCTGTATGATTAAGTCTAATGTTGTGATTGTGGTACACAGATAGCATAATGCTTTCAGAAGTGGTACACAGTGTGAAACGTTTGAGAACCACTGCTTTAGCTGGTTTTAGACAGGTCACAACGCATATTTAAATCATAATCAAACCCAGCCTGCCAAATCAGCTGTTTTCCACAGAGACTAAAAAACGATGATCAGCACAGCTAATTGGCACCCCTCCAGTAGGCAACTTTTAATACCAGCAGTTTAGTGGATTATACATTTATTATTATGTTCCTGTCTGGGGAATATTTTTGGCCGGGGGACCTGTGCTGCTGCAGATGCTTTGTTTAGTAACTCAGTAACTCAAAAACTATTCAACGGAATTTTTTAAACTTAGCATTATCTGGAACTAGTGAAATTTTGAGACGGATCGCTCGACACACAAGCTGAAACCACAACACATAGTGATAACAAAAAAGGGTAGTTTTGACACTTGACCCCATTAAAACGATGACTCAAAACATTTTTGACATGTGCTTTTCAAATGTTGCAGAGGCATTTTATGGGTGCCTAACTGAAATTGACTCAAATTTGAGACAAATTGCTTATTGGCAGCAAAGGGAAGAGGGTGAGCAGACTGTGAATGTGATGTCAAAAAGTATTTCATAGATCTTATTACTGTTATACAAAAACATATGGATGGAATATCGACATTTGCTTTTATTTCCAGACAAATTGCCCCAAAATGAAGCAGCAGTGCTGTGTGGCAGCAAAGTAAGGAAACAGCAGCTGTAGGAGACATTTGGTCTTGTGAACACAGTAACTGTAAAACTATTGTACAGATCATTTTCAAATTTTATGTGCGCATTGGGTGGTGCAGTGGTTAGCACTGTTGCCTCACACCTCTGGGACCTGGGTTCGAGTTTCCGCCTGGGTTACATTGTGTGGAGTTTGCATGTTCTCCCCGTGCCGTCGTGGGGTTTCCTCCGGGTACTCCGGTTTCCCCCCACAGTCCAAA
>JAABNY020000087.1:108109-137907 GCA_015164015.2 Brevimyrus niger | reverse complement strand
TTGCTTCCAGGATAGGCTCCGGACCCCCCGCGACCCAGTAGGATAAGCGGTTTGGAAAATGGATGGATGGATGGATGATTTCACTGGGTATGGATGGTAGGGACATGGCCATGCCGATATTGTGGGAGTACCATGTGTGTTTAGGGGGCTGATTTCATCCATACCAATGCTGAAACCAAACCTGTGCCCTTGCATTTTTGACTCAAACAGTTTATTTTTTACTCACTTTGTAAGTTATCAGATGTTGTACCATCTTATTTCTGTTTTGGTAGGCATAACATTGCATAATTTAGAATGATTTTTTATGCCTTTTTGAATATTATAAAATTCATACCATATAACTGATATATAAAAGTGTAGTTACAACAGTAGCAACATTCTACTGAATATTGCTTCATGCAACATGTTTACTTTGATGATACAGAGACACCTGAAGCAGAAAATGTAAATTAAGAGAAAAAAATACTTTCAGAAGTAGTAAGTGTGTTGCTTGCAGTACAATTCCCATCTTAGGTTAATTTGTACCAGTGTTCCATTTCCAAGACTTAATGCTACCAAGCTGAGAGAGAACATTATCATGACCAAGTGTTTCTCCATATTTAAAATGAGCTACTTCCTCCCGACTCAGTTCCTGAGCCTTCCACAAAAATGCATCTGTCCTTCATCAACGCTGCACTGCTTTACAATGTGGCAAACAACCGTGAAGATTGTATTTGGTTTTGATAAAATTGGGATACCGACAAGAAGTCAGGACCAAGAATGTAGTTTTCTTAAGGTGCCAATATTGGCAGCATAAATAAATAAAACACAGAAACACGTAAATGCACTAAAATAGGGCAATATTCCACAAATAAAAATGTTAGGCCTTAGAAAAAATGGACGGCACAATAATGCATAAATAAATTAAAATGATGAATCATAATGACCTTTCTGACCTTTTTCTACATAAGATATTTAAAGGGTTGAAGATTAAGAGTTAAAATGAAAACAAAATACCAAAATTACTTTTAAATTACATTTTTATTCTTGGGGGTCATTTCCCATCAAAAGGATGACAAAATTTGCATCAATACAAAATAAACTATAACATTGCTATGAAATTATACATTTTCAATGTATGGATGAATGAGTTCATATACGGTGTTCCAGGTTCATTGTCCGCTGGAGAGACAGAAGTCAAATAAAATGAAAAGTTAGGTAAATGTAGAGGTTATATTAAATGTTTCTGTGCATAGTAGTACATTGTAATGTTACTCTACGTAATGATCTGGACGGAATAGGAAGCATCAAGAATGGACTAAGATCACTTTGCACATTTTCATTATACAAATAAAGTCATTGTTGAAAATAATGCTCCTATAATTTCTTTATTTCCGTTCAGTAGGATTTATACTTTTTTTTTTTTTTTTTTACACACTCCTTATATTAGTGTTCCAAAATAAACTGATAATGATTCTTACATGCATGGTAATATCATATTAAGACCTTGTAGCAGACAACATGATCAAAGGAAAAAAATATATATAAAACAAAAATCAAAAACTGTATGATTCCCTCCCCCCAAGCTGCAAAACAATTATGATGCAGACACACATTATGTATGTTGGCAATGCATATAAATGTAATACAGAAATTCCAAAGCAAGTTACTTTTTAAAATAAAATTTCAACATTTAGTAAGGATAAGCACTGAGTGAGTCCAGCCAGTTCATTCACAGACTTCTGTTAGTGTCCTGGCCATAGGGCTTCATACCTGTGAATATTACAAGGAAATTTCATACTGTTGGCAAGTGCTGGCTGAAGGGAAGATGCTACTGGATACACCCTTGGAATGATGTTTTGGAAGCCAATCCACCCATTAAACTAACGTTTTGAAACGAGTCGGTTACTTTGAGTCTAAGATGAACTGTGAAAGGCCTCTGTGAATATTCCACCCTATTTATGAAATTACAGGAAGGGTACATATAAAACAACACAAAACAGGGCTTATAAAAAGATTTATACTGTGCACCACTTAGAATATTCTTTAAGCTTTAATACCATGATAGTCTGTTAGAATGTTACAAGAACTATACAGATAATACACAAGTGATTTTAAGTTAAAGCTTCAAGTATACTGAAAATGCTAAGTAAATAACATATCTACATGCTATATATATATATATATACATACAAGCCTAGCTGATTTCCTCTTCCGTCATAAACTCATTCTCCTAGTCTCACTACATACAAATAAATTTATCCATTAGACATTGTGTGAGTGGATACATTTAACCATCGGTATTATGTAGAAAGGGTGTTGTATTTAAAAAAACAATAAAAACACAACTTTGTACATGGAAATACAGATGGAGAGTAGCATGGCATCTGCACAGGTCTACAACGGCTCCAGACCCAACACTATTCTTCAGAAAGAGGTTCCTCCAGGTGGCACAGATGTGATGAAGGAAGCGGACAGGAAGCCCAGGACCAGAGGCGATACCTGACAGACCCCCTCACTGAATCTTTTCCCTGGCTATGGCTTGGTGACGACGGCTCTCTCTGTCTCCAGCTCTCCCATCCACCATTTTCTCGGGGGCAATCGCACTCTTAGGAATGCCATTTGAGATGAATGGGGGGGGGGGACGTTTGGGAGTTGTTTTTTCATTACTCTCAGATAAATAATTTCTTGTAATTTAGACACACATAAACCTGACATGAACTGAATATAAAACAAATTAATGAGAAGGCATGAGATACATATCAGGAAAAGAGGCACACAAACTGAAAAAGAAAAAAGGACCAGTTGAGTAATAAAATATTTTTCTCTGCATTGGACATTTTATAAAGAGTAAAAATGAATGCACATTCACTAACCGTTTAAAATGTGCTTACAGCATCTGTCGTGCTCTGTGGTGGGAGTACTTAAGAAATGCATGGTGTTTTGTGATAGTTACAGGTCCTGCTTCTTCCTTGGGGTAAGACTCCCTCTGTGGAATGTCCAGTCTACATTAAGGACACCGATGGGCTAGTGAAAGACATACAGATACACAGACGCGTGGATGGATGCTAGTAAACACTTCCGTGAGAATTGGGGGTGGATTCTGAGCGGGGCACCGAGCTGTGGTTATTGCAGTTGTCTTTATCGGCCCGCATAGCCATGCTATCTGAATTTTGCATCTTGACCTCCTCTTCCTTCATGAAGAGCTCCACCATGAGGATCTTCTCCTTGTGGATTTGCACACTGATGTCCTTGGGGATGTCTGGAATCAGCCAGTCCACCACGTCACTCATCAGCATCACCACGTTCTAAACAAGAAAAGATTGTTCAGCAACAATAATCCTTCTGTACCTCCTCTTGTTCCGAGAGCAATGGGAAATTCTACTTGCAGTGCTGAAAATAATGGCAAAAATAATAGTCAGGTTCAGGAAACACGAAGCGACCTCTCTTTGAGAACTATGGAACGTCCAGGTATTGTTAACTTGTAGAATATTTAAACAGAATATTTCTATTGATTCACCCTATTTAGCAAAAAATTTTTATGGTGAATTTTTGAAAATTTAAATGCCATTAAATATATTTATTACACCACAGATTCCATTATTAATTTATTCTGACTAGCCAGAAGTCCTGTCCCTTTCTGGTCATTAAATGCACTACAGAATGTAAAGACTGCAAGGAATTAACCCCCACAAAAATCACAACAAACTCACCGTAAACACTATTTCCAGGTATATTATAAAGAGTAATGCAATCTCATTGCTCAAATTCAGAATTGATTGTGATAATTTATGGTAAAATTTGTGACTACTTATTCTTGCATGATTATAAGTCAAAAAAGCAGCAAGTCAAAAATGTAGAGGGGTTTTCCACTTAAACATATTCTCTCACCAACTTCAGTCTGGGGTTTACTGTATAAGTGCACTAAGGCTAGATATTCACTTCGGGCAGAGAAACACCAAAAAAATATACCCCACATGTAAATTTCCTTCTACATGCATTCTGCCACTGAACTTTTAATTGAATTTTTTGGGATGGCTGTACTAAATCACACGCCTCTACCGGCCAAATGCAATATTGTAATGTTTGGATTTCTAAACATGTAACAAAACAAAACTATTTCTTATAGACTCAGAAGTAAATGCTCCAATCCAAAACTCCTGTTATTTAATATAATTGTATGAGAATTATACAAGAACACACAATCGAATATATAGAAATATATAAGTATATATAAGCACTATTATAGTTCCATTAGGCAGGATTCAAGTAACATCTGCCTTGTCAGCACACCTTTATAGAAAAAGCTCGGCTGAGTTTAAAGGAAGTAGCGTGTCCTGGCAGTCCTAAGCCACGGTGCATATTCCTGCACAGATACACCCACATCTTGATGTACTTAAAATTCATCGCATGTTTCTGGGTGGATCGCGAACCGCTCCAATTTGAACCAATAAGGGGTGGAAATTGTCCCATATTTTCATACACATACATACACTAGGTCAAGGGTCCCCAACAGAATAGGATATTGTAGCCAAAGCTATGTAAGCTTGTTTGGACTATGCAGTCGATTCCATTATTATTTTATCAGTAATGTGTTCCAAACTTTCAATCCATGCTGCTAATAATACAAAAATTTACACCATATCTATTGGTTAGGCATATATGCTTGTTTACTGAATTGTTATGAAGAGGGAAAAAAGTGAAGTATATGGATTCATTCTGAAGCACAATATTGTCACAAACGCATTACCATTAAATATCATCCATCCGTTTTCTGTAACTGCTTGTGCTATTCAAAGTCGGGGGGGTCCGGAGCCTGTCCCACAGGCTACTGGTGCAGGGCGGGGAGCAACCCATGATGGGGCACCAACCCATCACCATTCACTCACACATGCAGATCTATGGGCAATTTAGGGAACTTCACTTTAGTTCTTAGATTGCAAGAGAAAACAACCCAGAGGAAAACTCCATGACAACATGAGATAACATGCGAACGCTTCCTTTGCTTCCTGCCAGCATCACTGTGGGCATAACCCCCTGTTCTTGCTTGATGAATTGGTACTTCATGCACATCTGCACCTTCTCTTTCGAGTTTTGAGTGTGGTGGGCATTGTCTTAAGTTTTTTGTCTTAAGTTCCTGATGGGAGAACAGACCCTTAAAGCTTTATGCATATGCAAGACAGCTGAGGTACTAAAAAGCAACACTAATATTTATTACACACATATACATCTTCCACACCATTACTCAGTCTTTGGTGGTTCTCCTCCATATAAAAATGAGGGGTCTTACCTGGAAAACTATAACAAATGCCAATCTGGCTGCGAGCACTGCCCAGAACTCCTTAGAAATTTCATAGGGAGTCTGCGACCAGGGGGGTTCCCTGTAGTCTTTATACCTGAAGAAACATTGGAAGGCATATTATACAAACCGAGACTTTCAGGAAGACTAGACAGTAATTTTGTAGAGTTAAAAAAACTGCAATAGGACTAAATGGTCAGTTTGGTGTCTACAGTAGTTGTGCATCTTTGTTTATTGTTAGCAATTAGCCATTGCATAATTATGATCAAAATGATGCAAATCACATCTTATAATACAAATAGTTATAATACAAATACTTATAACAAAGAGTAGAACTTTACATTTAACTTGCTCTTGGGGGGCTGTACCTGCAGATCTCCACCCTGTACCCCAAATGCATGGGCACCAGAGGGTCCTTGCCCTCTTCGAAGTCACTGACGTTGAAGTAGGAAAGGGTGTGGTTAACAAAGCCGTGCATGGAGCCATCTGGGCTGTACATGTACTGGTAGACCAGGCGGGGAATGAAGTCGGATGTGAATGATATCACGAATGCCTGAGGGTGACAGCAAACCAATGTAGCGATTTTAATGTCAAAGTGGATGTTAAAGAATAATCTTCTACTGATATAGCAAAAATGCTGTAGAAGAGAGTTCCTACCTAGAAAATATACTATTCTTTTAATCCGATGATGTGGTCACTGCATTTCAGTGATTATGATATATGATCTTACACACCAAATTAACATTTCTTCATTGGTTGTACGTGGGACTAAATGTCATCCAAAAAATACAAAGTAAGGGTACAGTACGGCCTTTGGATTTTTTCGACTGAAATTCACATAGTACCAGAACAACTTAATAGAGTTTCCATTTATTTAACTTTTTTGCCTGGAAAATCTGGTGAGCTGGCAGCATTCCAAAAAAAGCAGAGTGCTGCTGGGCCTCTCCTGAATCACGGACTGTCAAGCTGGCACAGAGTTCCGTACCAGCAATGTCAGGAATACAGCTTCACAACCCCTGGTGGGCAGGATTATCACCCACTGTCAATCACAGGCTTTTTTTCTGGTTGTGTTTTTTGTTGTGTTGAACCAGGCAGTTAGACAGCACCCTTTAATGTCCTTTCACCATGTCCTGCTGGCCTAGATTAAAATACCTGAATGTCTCCCCTTGGTGACGTCACACTCCAAATCTTAGTAAACTGTCTCTTCCCTATTGCCTGTCCCTTTGCCAGAGGGGGAGCCAACACCTACCACTGCTCAAAACTCGTCACTAAATAAAGCAGATTGAGATCTTAGGAAGGTATATTTGGACATGTGCCCATTGTGGGGCTTAGAGGCCACCAGCAGCCTTGAGTCACTGCTGACCATATAAGGTGAGATCTTTGCCTGAGGGAGGAATATTTGGTAAGATTCCACACAGAAGAAAGAATTCAGAATTGGATGGCTGTACATTCGTACTTTTACAAAGACCTGCTCTGAGGGTTAATACAAGGTTACAGGGCAGCAGGCCTTTAAAGGAGCAGAGGAACATGTCGTTGTTCTCTGTTACAGTCTGAGAGTGAGAGAGAATTCGTAACCTGAGTATCTCCCTATAATAAATCCTCCTCAGCATGTTGATCTTCATTCTTCGGCGTATAAGATTAAATGCCTTAACTGAAGACAAAAACTGCCAACAGGTCACAACAGAAGTACCAGGAACTGAACCACAAATACCAAATGTTCAAAAAGATTACTTACATTCACAATAACAGCCACTTTGCCAATCCCTCTTAGGATATTATACCAGATACCTAAATAAGAAGAAGAGATCATCAGTGCTGGGTTCTAGATTTAGGATTAAACTCGCATTTGCTTCTTATTATTGCAGGAGGGTCATCCCAATCGCTATTTGGAAATGGAAATATTATGCAGATTATGCATCTTGAACTAGGTCACAACTAAAAATACCCAGATGTCCAGAGAAGTGCTGTAAAAAAGGGGGAAACACCATAAATCTATAATTACATTATTGTGTCCTGGAATCTCCAGCTTTGAAAGGGAAACTGTACAATGCAAAATCTATGTGTAATCTATGGTTAAATCTATAAGAGCCACTTGTTTATAATTCCGACTCAGATTACTTGATTAACATGATGACTGACACCCCATGTCTGGGTCAAAAAATGTTTTTAACTTTCCAGAACACACCTACGCCTAAATAGCTAACACTCATGTCACATTTAACACACCAATGTCTTTTGCCCTTGCAGCTATAGGTCTTCTTAGCTCTGCCACAAACTTCTTGGCATCGAGACGGATCTCGATGATGTTGTTTAGCAGGGCGAAGAGCGGAGCCAGTGGAAAGGAGGCCACAAAGAGAGTGACGAAGCCAAACTGGATGACTGCGGAAAGAGAAGGACTCCTGTTAAAATCACCCATATTTAAGTGGTGCACAAATTAGTGGAGAATCAAGGCAAAAAAAAGGGTTGGGTGTCATCATGTGCTTTTTTCAGGGCACAGCATAAATATCATTGTATGATTGTTGTACACAGAAGGCAGAAAGGATGTGCATCTGCAGGGATTACCTGAGGGATTGGGGTGGGGGAGGGGGGGATGTGTCAGGAGGTGAGGAACCACCAAACGGAATTATAAAAGGATTATAGTAAAGGAGACTAGGTGACAAGGAAAATGTATTTGTATTAACAAAATATTTTCATTTGTAGTTTCAGTTTGACACAAAATTCATATGCATATTCATATAGGCAGTGCATGGCTGTGCAGTTGAGGGTTCGGAGCCTGTGATTAGGCACAGTTCAAATCCTATGATTGGCAGACTGATGTCACTGCCGGGTCCGTAACCCCAGCTGCTCCAGTGATGCAGCACGCTGTCCAACCAGCGCCTATGCAGCTCCATCGCGGCAGCAGCCTCTCATAGTCTTGGAATATGCATGTGTGGCGTGAGCAGGCAGAATGAACATCGCAGCAATGCTGCACACTGTAGAGTGTAATGCAGGAACTCCCTCTGGCAGCCCTTAGTAGGCAGAGAACAGGGACCCAGAGTGCCAGTTCAGAAGTGGCATCTGTCGTCTCCATCATCCAGGCTATCAGAGTGGTACCAAGTGATTCTCAGGGAGATTGTCAAGTGGAAAACATAACTGGAGACTTTATCTACTTCAGAGGCAGCCACTGCAGGAAGTTTATCCTTCAGGTCCGTTTGTTGGGTTCTCAATGTGACCTTGTGTAGCTAAAGTGCAGGATTGAATGGTACTATTAGTGTTGGAGGATAGGTTGGGGGGGGGGGGAATCTACTGTGCTACATTAAACTCAGTGCTGGCCACTACACTTCAGATGGAAACAGAGCTCAGCAGGCGCCACGGTCCACAGGCTACTGCACCACTAGCTTGGGGAATGGGAAGCGTATCGGGGAGCTAAATGGTGGGACAGAGGACAGAAGGGACACCAGGATTAAAAGGGCCTGATGGCTGGTTTGGCTAGAAAATCTGATGTTCTATGTGAATGTGAATGAATTCTGAGGAGATCCACAATCTGACAAAGTGTAAGAAGGGGGTTTTCCTAAGCTTCTCCTTCTTAGTGCTGCATTTATACAGTGACAACAAGAGCCTTTCAAGAATGAAATGGAATTTCACATCCCATGAAAACACCCCTTCCGTGTATTTTGAAATTGTACTACACTAAGCTGATTTCCATTGAATCTTTTAGATGGCATTTAATAATGCAGAGAACAACCATTAAAATTATGTATCAAAAAACAAAACCTGCTGTAGTGGGTTAAGCTAAAAGCCTTTTGTAGCAAAGGTTACAATTAATTGCTTTTATATGACATTTATAGTGCACCTGGTGAATTCAGTTCAATATACTAGTCTCTTTCTTTATATTTCCAAATATATATAAATGACAAAACTGAATAAATCTCTAGTGTCCAGCTGAGAAAAGAAATGCTCTCAAAAGATTAAGCCTATTGATGTAGTTAATTGACCCTTTCAAAAAGGACATACCAATAGATCAAAATACTTTCACAGTGGGCTTGACCTTAAACTACCAAGCCACAATACTGTTTTTATAGATTTCAGATCGAAGAAAACTAGGCTGGCAATTACAGTCTCAAAGCTCCCCAGAGATGATTAAAGTTCAGCTTTATCATATCCTCGTTATGCAACCTGTTAAACTAAACAACAGCATCTTAATTCCTAGAAAGTCTGGGCTGTCAACACGACCGTGTATTCCCTGGATCACCTGCTCCTCCCATCTAATCCATACTCCTCACACGCTCATCACACGCTGGTCGGATCAACTGGAAATACGTTGATTTGTAAATACTGTTTATCTTTATTGTTGATAATCCTGTGCATATACTGTAAATAAGATTGTTCATTTTAAAACTTTTTTTAATTGTGAAAAAGGAACTTGTGACTGTAGTTAGGCAATTAAGTCTTATGCAATTTGTGAGGATTACAGTTTGCATCTGTCCTGTATATTGTGCAATCGGGCCCGTATCAAAAGATAAAATGCTGCGTCCCATTTTAAACCAATATAAGATATGGCTCCTTTTTTACTGACTCTGCGATTGTGAGCTGGATTTAATATTTCATGGGTACATTAGACTAAAGCATGATTTAGTATAGCATCAACAACACTATTTTAAAATATTCCTGTTATGTTTTCACTAATAAAACTGGTATGTGTATATAACTGTTAATGACCGAGTTCACACTTAAACAACTCTGTATATTAAAGAAATCAGAGTAATTAATCTGCTAAAAACCTCTTACCTTCACTAATAAGAACTGAACATTCCAGCTATAATCGTAATAGCAGGTTTCATACAACAAATAAAATACAGGGTAACCATCTTGCTGTCTAGTGAGGATAGTGGACAGAGGACAGTGTGTTTGGGGGACGAGCTGCGTTTCTGGCCTCATGACTCACTCATTTCCATGTACTCAGGGGTGAGACCAGCATAGGGCTCCAGGAAGTGATCGGTCTCATAGCGCTGCAGTTTCTTCTCTCGCTGCTCCTCTTCCTGAAAGGCGCCCTTCTTCATCTTGATGTACCTTATCAGCTTTTTGAGTTTGCTGCAGGGAGGGGAGCATGACGTCAGATGTTCCTAAGCTAGAAGGGATTGTTACTGAAGTTCCTGGAAACCTTTCGCCTGGAACTTCTATTCTGAGATGTGATACGAAGAAATGATCTAGGCCACATTCTCCCTTAGGGATTACAAACTCAAGCCAATCAATGGCTTTACATTCTGGGTCTTATATGCTGTTTGAGTGTCATGAATATACAAATTTTGGTGATAAAGAAATGTCATGGAAAAAACTGTGATATTTGGACCCTTCTAATGGCAAGAAGCACTACAAATCATTACAAGCAAATTCTGCTATGAGTATAATGTAAAATGACCAAACATTTCCACCTGTTGTGCACGCATTGGCAGCTTAAGTGCGATGTGTGATGGGACTAATGAAGGAGTTTGGCGTGGAGGTGAGCCTGAGGACCGTGCACACACTGAACGGCTGAGATCTGCACTCACGGGATTCCAATCTCAAACAGATTGTTCTGGATGAGCTGCTTGCCGAGCATGGTGATGCTGAGCTGGATGCAGAGCTCCATCAGACAACCACCGGGGGCACACTAGGGGAGGGGGGAGGGTCACCTCACCACACCAGTCACAGCGCCAGCATGGTCATTATGTCAGAACTAAGAACTACTGGTGAAAATAATATCATAAATAATGTTTAAAATTTATTTTCAGAAGTTTTCAAAAACAAATTACATTGGTTTTTATCATCAACATGAACTCATGTTAAACACGTTTACACATATATTGTAAAGGTAACCATTAATTTGAGAAAACAATGTCTGAATAACATAAAAAAATTCACCACGTATTATCATTTTTACCTCCTCCATCCGATAAGATTGAAAGACATATAGGTAACTTCCAGGACGACCAACAAGCCTTTAGAGAAATAAAAGACACGGTTTGATACATTTACATTTCTCAATATTCACTTGTATAAGTGCAGCTCAGATGTAAAAGTGACATAGAAAGACACACACCTCCCTCTGAAGAACGCGATGTAGATAATGGGAGTGAAGGCATTCACAAATTTTAGGATGAATGTTTTGAAGATCAGTCTCTCCTCAAAACTCTTGTCGGTCTTCGGCACCTCTGTTGATTGTGAAATTGGTGAAAACGATCTAAAATCAGCTTTAGCGGGAGCATTCTATTAAGTCTGTATGCATACTTCCATTTCCCTCAGTCAGCTTCAACATCAGGCTACTGCAAAGTGCCACACGCCGATCCCTGAACTGCATATGCTTATAGACACGGGTCAGTGCGAGCGGCATGGTGAGACTGACCGAGTATGGTGAGCCAACGGGCCACAGCCCCGTACACTTCATCCAGGATGATGATAACCACCAGGTTAATAATTGCAGCCGTGGTCTTGACAGTCACCCTCACGTTGGAGCGGGTGGTGGGGTCAGAGCTCATGTGCAGGGCTGATGTGGTGGATATCCTGTACACGATCACCCCAAACACGATGGCAAAGGTCACGCCAATCTAGGGGGTGGAGATGATAACAACAACAACAACAACAGCAGTAATAATATTATTATTGTTATTATTTACATAGTGCCTTTCTCACACTCAAGGATGTTTTACAATACATACAATCCAACAAAAAAAAAAACATACAAAATCAACAAAAATCTTACAAACTGCATGATGACAGTGATTAGCAGGAGTTTCTTAGGCTCTAATAAGTCCTCACATAACATAGTTTATATTAACATAGCATGAAAGCAACACTCTGTATAATATTTTAGTGCAATAAAGTTCTCATAAATAGAGTCCAATGAAGAGATATGCTAGTGTAGCAAAGTGACATAACTCACCATGAAAAGCATCATGACGACGTTGGTCATGTAGGCTGGAAGTCTGTCTTTACAAGTCAGTTTTTCTTTTTCTGACTATGAGAATGTAAATGGCAAAGGATAATGTTAGTGTTAGTGTGTCGATTCCAGCACTAATGTTTATTCTGTTCTGATGTTCTGATGGCCCATTGCAGACTTCCCATGCTGGGTGTCTCTGACTAACAGAAAACTAATTTCACTGAAACATTCATTACAAGAAAACTTCATGTTTCGTGTTGATCCTCAAAAATCTAGTTATAGTAAAAATCACACCTTAAAAATATTTATCAAAATCATTATCAAATTATATTTAAAAAAATGAAACTATATAATGTGCTCATTATAGAATAAATGCTTATTCTTAAAAATATAACTAATCAAATAATAATCTTTAGCTGTTTTGAATCAAAAATAGAATGGTAAATGGACTACAGTAAATCTTGCAGGTCCAAATATGTTCATCTGATTGTACCTGCAATAGACCCAGTACAGTGGTGACTGGGGGAGTATGCTGTTAGATCCCACCAGTTATTAGCTGAGCTATATTTATCAGAATATGTGAAACTTCCAGTACTACAACACAAAAGAACCAAGGAGGACAAAACCATGCACCGGGGGTGCAAAATCTGTGGATATTCTGTGTACATGAGATGTACATATATCAAGGAAGGTGTATTCAGGGGAACATCATGTTTTGGCAAAGTAAATAAATAAATAGCAAAAACAAAATCATCCTCCCCTGAATAGCCTATACCTTCTGTGCATTCTGATCCTTCTTTAGTGACTTCTGCATGACTCGAAACTCATACTCAGCTCTCGGATGATCCTGGATGTAATAGAACGCACATGCAATACAGACACCAGAGGAAACACACACTTTGGTTACTAGCAGTTTCAACCAGTCACAAGATATTAGCATTCTTAATGATTATATCATAGATCTCACATTGTATTACATCGGCTACATGGAACAAAAAAAAAAAAAACTTGTGGATGATTCGTTACTGTAGGTTTCCCAGCAATTTGATGAGTAGTTACTGGTTTATTACATGAAGAAACATAATTGAGATGTGCCATGCATATTTTTGGTGGATGAAGCCCTCTACCATATTTGCCGAAGTATCTTCATCATTTGTCATTGTCATTTTCAGTGCACTGAAACCACCAAAAAGATGACAGCACAGTCCCATCAAAGAAAGGCAGGGTCAACCCATAAGTGTGGAAGAGGGAGAGTCCCGTGATGCTCCTGGTGTTTGACCGGCCCAGCAAAGTGCAAGGCTGTGGAAATGCTCAACAAATAGTAAGTGTGCAGCCAGCTGGCACTGATGGTTGACATACAGTATTGTGCAAAAGTCTTAGGCAGTAAAAATGATGCTTAAAGATCTCTCTGTTCATAAAAATATGATATTGTGTCTATCAAACTGGGAGCATAACCATTTGAAAGCCTCTCCTGAAGTCACCCCAGGGTTTTCAGCAACCATCCAACACACATGCATTTTATGGCTTGACCACTAGCACACCTCATATGGCTAATCAGTACTGCACCTCACTGGCTTTTTGTATCAAATTTAATTGATTAAGTGAGCTGGTGGTGAAATTTAACAAATATATGGAATGGCTGAGGTGCCTCTGAGGAGAGGTTAGGGAACTGAAGCGGTGATCATCTAGCCATCCAACTAGATATTTGCAACTTTTTTGGTGAACAGAATAAATTTCTATTACTTGTTATCGTTTACTCTCAATTTACATATATTCTAATATTAAACTGTTTTTTTTGTTTTTGTTTTGAGTAAACATACACTTACTACCCACAAAAGTAGCTCTAAACATTTCTTTTGACTGTAAAACTTTTGCACAGTACTGTAGAACAGAGTGGTTCAACTGCTTGGATGAGGCCATAAGCAAAGGGGGGAAATAGATAAGACCATAAAAAGGCTACAGAAGAGCATTAACTCAATACATGAAGTGAGGAAGAATCCCAGAAAATCTGCAGTGAGCAGCTGCAGAAAGTGAGGCTAAGATGAAGCGATCAGCCTCAAGACAGACATGAAATAATGCAAAAATGTAATGCAAACCTTTAAAGCTTCCTTCAAGAAAACCCGATGAAAAACATGGAAACGAAAGACAAGACAAGTTTATTATAGAAGAGTTTATTTAAGATTTTAGTTAGGAAGCTTGTGTAATTCACTTCTCCTTTCGTCTGTTCATTTGTAGTGGCCCTTTTCCTAAATCAGGTCCTAACCTCAGTTACCATAGTCACCAAATAGTTAAGGTAGGATCTGCAAGTTAGGAAGCGTCTGTAATACGGCACCAGATTCCTGTATTTCTTGTCTAAAAATAATTCATAAGATCTTCAAGGCCCTCATTCAACTTCCTGTGCATGCAGATGCAAGGACTCACTGTCACTGACTTCACACAAGTATTACTTAAAAATAACTCTCACTGGCCACCATTCACATTTGTGACATGATGCCAAGGTAGACAGTGCTGCTCAGGATTGAGGGGTCTTCATAAAGGGAAAGTAAACACAATCCCCAACATGACAGACAAGCACAAGCATAAAGGCATCGTCTCTCATGCTCTTTCTCACCTCTTCTTCCTCATAGCCTGTCAGATCCCATATGTAGTTAAGTCGCATCTGTCTTCTTTTCCAGTGCTCCATGAACATGGCAGCTACAATACACCATGGGGTACAATTATTTCCACATTATGTTATTATATTATATAATACCTATAATATTACGTATTCTTGCCAATGTCATTTCTTGCAGTCAAAACTAGAAGAATAAGTGTTCTCTCTTAGAGAATTTTTAGAATTTGTAGTTTTCAAAGGTTCTGCAGAATCAAATTCACAATCCTTTGAAACACCCACATATGTACAGGTGAGAGTGAATCTTGGGGTGGGACAGGGTCAGGCATTTATCCAGCTTCCCCAAAGCTTTTTTTCAGGATTAGGAGCCTCACGGTGATGCGTCTACTCTGCCGACCGTGGGACTTGAACCGGCGACCTTCCGATCACAGGCACGGAGGAACAAATCCCCCCACGTACTTGATTCCTGAGTAAATTGAATTAAGCTGTCAACTCACTGTGCCCATTGTGTCATCAGTTTTCTGCGAATGCTGCATTTCCAAACCATTTCAAGCCTTCTTTTAGTGCATTATGACCAACATACAGTAAAACAAACTGCCATTTTACCCTTGTTTAGCACTAGTGTCAAATAGACACAATAAAAGGTGGCTTTGATTGGAGAGTGCACCATGCAAACAGACAATGAATGCTTTGTAATGTGATTTATTTTACAACAAATCTATTTCTAAACAGAATGCTCTCCAGCAAGTTTTAAAGTACACTTCGGACCCTTTAATAAACTCAGACATAACAGCCTGTCCAAATCCTTGCTAAAAATACTTCCCTTACATACATCTCTCCTCACAATAACATCCACAAGACACACTCACACTCATAATGCAGGACATTAAATCATCCTCTGAAAGTGAACCCACAGTCCCATACAGCGCTCAAGTCGATTGCTTCCTACAGTCGTTCAGTCTCCTGACAATAAACAGCACATCGGCACGAAAAACAGAAGTGGATCCCCTGCCAGCCTCTGTGTGCCCTCTCACTTCTAGAGACACACGGCCTGTCAGCACAGTGCTAGCAGAGAGATGACAAAGAAGGAGTGTCATTCTACAAACAGCAGTGTGCTGACCGCGGCAATTCAACACAGAAATGCAATTATTTTAGTCATTCACTGTAATACACTTAATTATAACTTTCATCTCTTTCCCAAGGGTAACGATAATACATAAACGGCAACATTTCCATTAACCACTTTATATTCTTAAAGCCATTTAAGTATTTAAAATATAGTGGAAAAAGTGTACTCTACCAGAGAGACAGAGGAAAGCTTAAGTTATCTGACTAATGTCGAGTATTCTGCCATGGTGGCTTAGTAAGTAGCACTTTTGGCTCTACAGGATCTCAGTTTGTCCAGAAAATGATACCATTTCAAATAAATTGATAGAACATGGTGGATTTTCTCTGACTACACAGCCAGTAATTAGAGTATGGAATAGTCTCCCTGTTAGTGTAGCTCAAGCTAAAACCCTGGGTTCCTTTAAATCAGAGCTAGATGAGATTTTAACAACAATGAGCTGTTAGTTAAGTTCTCCCCAAACGAGCTCGATTGGCCGAATGGCCTCCTCTCTTTGTAAATTTCTTATGTTCTTATTAGAGATTGCTCCAAAATAGGAGTAAAGCTACTAATGGCAAAATTGTACTGATTACAGAGAGCAGTGCCGGTAGATTCAGGCTACTGAGGCTTAAGCCCAAATGTTTTCAACAAAGACATTTTTGACCATGTTTTGTTTGTTATGTGTATAATGTGGTCGTGTTGTCATGAAATACCAAATTCAGAACTGTGCATGAAGTAACAGAATAGATGGGCCCAAGCACATTTACCAAGTGTAAAAAACGCTAAATGTTTTACGTGAAACAAGTCACATAAATGATGGACTGCCCCCCCCCCCCCCCTGTAAAGTTTATCATGGCAAACCCCCTTTCCGGTCTCTGGGCTCAGTCCCAGATGGCACCTGGTCACAGATCTGTGCAATCTTCAAAATAACATCAAAGGATGGACTAAAACCAAGACACACTGCTTAAAAACAATACACAGTGAGAACTGGCAATGCAATGCATCAGTCCATGATGGACTAGGATGAAGATGTTGATACGAGACTGTGACACGTATTCAGGAAAGGGTAGCTGGTGCACGTACCCCATAAGGCCATGAAGATAGAGAAGAAGACAGTGGCGGGGTTGTCGAAGAGGTGGCTGGCCCTGGCCGTGCCGCAAGCCATGACCAGGTTCCAGTAGCTGCAGGCGCGGTCACACAGCGGACACATGGTGACGTTGTTCCTCTTGTCACAGATCTCCATGCTGGTGGGAGGGCGACATTGGCACTCAGGAAAAATCACTTAACTGAAATCAGGGTGTTCCTCAAAAAAACGTCATGCTTCTTGTGGTATGTGCTTGTTGTGGTATGTGCGTTTATACCGTTAGGAAACCATGAGTAGCTGCATTCATACTTGTGATTTTAAAAAACTTATTTGTGGGAATTTACCCACAAATACAAGATCATGTGACTGCTGTTAGAAGCACAAATGTTCCAGTTCAGGAGAGAGCAAGACACAGGCCTAAGCAGGTGAATCACTGCAGAATAGCCATTGTGAAGAGCACACAAATACAGGGGGAGACTTGTCTAGGGCAAAAACATAGTAGATGTCAGAGGAGTGCAAGTGAGCATCATGGACTGATAAATCAAATTTTGAGAATTTATCTAATAATTTCAAAAGTGTGCCATGTGACCAGTATTACAGGTTACTCTTTCTTCAGTCTTCAGCAAGATAACAACCTGAAATACAAGGTACAACTAAAAAAGAAGACGACCAACGGTCAACTCAAACTAATGACACGGCCCATCGAGTCTCCAGTCCTCCATCATTGTGTACCAGAGGTGGACATTTTAGGTCCAGAAAGTACAAATCCAGACCAAGATTTTGTTTCAACCAACCGGTTGAGTACTCTGTGACTGTGACTCTTTATGCTCAACTGGTTGGTTGAAAGTAAGTCATGGTCTGGATTCTTACTTTCTGGATCTGAAATTGCCACCTCCATTGTGTACTTGTGTGAGGCTAACTGGACTGAAGACTCAAAGCAAAGCAGCCCACAAGCAGCCAACAACTTCTGGGAGCTGCTGCGGAGAAGCTGGGAAAGGAGCTATGGGACTTCCTGCTGAAACGTGTTCGCCGAATTCCTCTGATTAGTGAAGGTGTTATTTACACAAATGATGGTCATTTTAAGAAATCCAAATTTAAAGAAAAATGTCTTGAACGTTGCTTTGGTGCTTTGTGTTTTGTAAATAACATCCATTAAAAAGCAACACTGTTCAGTAGTTATACTGACACAGTTTCAGTCGGGATACTTCTGAAACACTTCAGCCGATCAAAGCTTTCCTGATAATCAAACAACGCAATGCGACATATATCTATCCTCATAAATAGAGAAAAGAGGCATTAAAGCTGACGACCAATGTACAGGTGCGGTGTATGTATACGAATATTATCATATTGAAGCTCAAATCTTTAAACTTATACTAAGACTGTCACTGTCATTTAGAAGTTTGCCAGACTAAAATATTTGCACTGTGACAGAAGGATAGAGTGTAAAGCACCCTCAAATATATTCGTGAAGCATACTCCATCTTATAGCGGAAATGAAAACCATTTCATTCCCAGTATTCATACCATTGTTGAATTGGAGCTGTTTGAATAAATGGTCCAAGCATAACTCAGACAGCAGGACATTCCTGCTAACGTTCATGGCGGAACTGAGGATCACATAATGTTGAAAACACGGCAAATTATGTCAAAATACCTTGATGTGGATGAAAACCAGAGGGAAGTCTGGCAGGAAGGACAAATGCTACTCATCACATATCGCCCCTGCTGTCACACACATCCTTTTTACTCAGGCTTTTAGCACACGGACAGAAAGCAGCTTTATCACTGCTTTATTACACATACCTAGTTTGTGGAGATCTATGGACATGGATGGAGCATAAGCCATTGTATCCATTGTAGTTTTTTTGTATTGCATAAAATTTTTTACAGAAGCATTAGCGAGTCCTTAGGCTGCCTTTAGAGCAGCTTCACATTTTCGTAAAGTGTTTTTTTATTGTTGTTGTAGTTTGCAGTGCTTGAATTGATTTTCAATGCTGCAGAGCTTTTCTTTCTTTCAATTCCCTTTGAGATTAATAAAGCATCTATCTATCTATCTATCTATCTATCTATGCAAGTAGCTACAGTGATTTTGATATAAACCACATTTTGAATTTGCTGGCATCAATTTCAGACTGAGTATATATTTGTTATATAACAATGATGTTTCTCAATCTCAACATTGGACATGTTGTCTTTGTTCTATTTTCAATTAAAACAAGTTTATAAATCATTTGTAAATCATTACATTCTGTTTTTATTTACATTTTACACACCATTCCAACTTTTTTGGAAATGGGGTTGTATGACTTCATTATGATTTCATTAGAAAAACCTGCTAGTAGGTCAGACTGCCGTCATTACAACATTCATCATCATTCTAGGAGATTTACAAAAATGGCAAATACCTGGGAATGTCATCATTCACTGTGACACAGCCATACAGGAAGACAATGACCCCAACCACGGAGGCAGGAATTAGCATCTGGGTATATACACCCAGCCATGCGAAGTAAAGACCAATCTTCTCTCCAAAGTACTTCCTGGAAGACAATTACAATGGGGATAGTTTAAGGCATGTGCTGAAGAAGAGGGAAGTCAGACGGTAAACACAGCATGACATGCATGTGAGCAGCACGACATGCATGTGAGCAGCCTCACCTGATCAGGCCAATCGGTTGGTACTTGTAGAAAACACTGTAACTTGCCCACTCTTCATACAAGAGCTGCAGGGGGATCAGAAATTTGAAACATTTTAGATAAACTCCTTTTAATTTCACAACTAAAAACAAAACAATCCCGAGGGAAGGGTAATTTTATATATAAAATAACAGATGCCATTGTGTTTCATATTGTCTTGGTCGTTCTCCACTCTCAGGTGAGAGGAGATCTTAGTAATGACTTGTGATGGGTATTGTTTGAATTTTATCGATTTCGATTCCGGTTCTGCTTATCGATACCATGTTTTGGTTCTATAAAGGTATAAAAAAAAAAGAGGAAGGAAAAAAGAGGAAACGTTTAACCAAAAATATTTTTATTTTGAACATTCAAAATGTCCCAGTAGCAATGGGAGTAAAATGTTAAATAAAGTACCGCTGCACACAACTCCCGCCTGCAAGTCATTCACAAAAACTCTTGCAGTTTAATAAACAGAGAGCTATACTTAGCTGTGTCACTGTTTCTGTTCAATTGTCTCTACCTGGGCAAACAGCTGCGGTAATAAATATGAATGATATTCACATGGGGAATTCCCAATGCCCCAAACAACCTGTTAATGTGCCTGTCCAGTGTGGGATATGAGTGTGAAACAAGATAAGAACACACACACACACACACACACACACACATCACTGCACACACACACAATCAACTTGTTTTATGCCAGTCTCTAAAACAATTTCTTCTTAAAACAATCCTCATCGCTATCACAAACTTCATCAGAGGATGAGTTCATTTCATCACTGCTGTTGAGAAATTACTTGTTGCAGAGATTCTTTGGTGGAAAATGAGTGAAAATAGCAAATACAACATGGCTGATTTTGTGTGCAGTTTTGTCATTTGTTGGGGTTTCCACACGTGGAATACTAATAGCTGTTTGCGCTTGGGGGCAATGAAAAAAATGGTTAACTGATAATTTTAAGGATTTCAAATAAAAGTGGATGTTTTCGTTTGTTGAGGGTGGGTGTATTTGACAGAAGACACATTAACGGTTTTAATGATATTTTTGTTAAGTCTGTCTGAAATTATTTTGGTTGTCACGCACTTCAGAAAATCTAAAAAAAATAAATATAGGGGCATGTTGTGATTTGCATGAATGAAAATGCTGATTTACTGGATTATTTTACAGATAACATTTTAAAGTAGACATTAAAGGTTCTGATCACGCATTTAAAAGCATTTGGTAAGTTGAGGCGCGGCTGCTTTAGCCGACTTATGGGGGATAAATGGGCATCAGCCAAAACAACATCAGTTTAGGAGAAGTAATGTCAGCAGTCCTGAAATTTAAGAATAGATTTGATGTGTGTCGATCGTTGACGTTTACATTAATAAAGTGAAACTAAACTTTGGACCGTTTGTTCCTTCACACTGTCATCATGCATGCTAGCTTGTTCTGCACTGATGCATGAAATATTCAGCTACAGCAGGTAAAGGCAGATAGGTAATGTTTAGGAACCAAAAAGCAGAAATGGAAATTAAAATTAATCATTTGTGTGCCTGGTACTGGGTATTTTTGTACCGGTTCTAATTTTCATTCGCTTAATGTCCAAACGCTGGTATTAAGCGAATGAGGCATGATCGCATGTTCACGGCAATTCTTACAAACACTAAGACATGCACATATAAATCCGGAGGCACGGATGCTAGTTTTGTGAATGTGTGATCCGGCGGCCTGCTGTCTCAGGTTATCTGGCACACAGTGGGGGAGGGGGGGAGGGGGAGGTCAGCCTAAATCCATCTGCAAGCGTGTTTTTGCATACTGGGTCAGAGAACATGCCAGGCCTTGTGAGTCACGTCTCAGCTCACACCCAGCCTGCTGGCTTCTTCACTTCGCCTGATCAGTGGTGGCGCTGTTGGCTATGGAATTCTAGCCCCAGTGTCTTTTGAGTCTCAAGGCTAAGATGTTGTTTCTGCATGATTTCCTTATTATCACTGTAATTTTAGTATGGCCCCAAAAAAAAAAATAATTACCATCCTGCCATCCCATCCTGATATTGTGACGGACCTCTTTTTGTGTTGCCTCTTTGTGGCACACTCACCATCCCTATTATCACCCCCAGATTGTATTATGTCACACAGCATAGCATATTCATCAAAGCATATTCATGGCCAGCAAGGCACCGCCCTGCAACAGACATGGAGTCCCTCTATTGGAAAGCCATCAATTACAAGTCGTCATCAATGGCTGGCCATTCCGTCATATGCCAAGTAAATAATCTGTCCAAAATACTAAATTGGGAATATTTTGTCTCAAGGACATTCTTTTTTGCCAGGGATTTTCTGTAACAGCCCATTAAAGAATACTGTGTTTTTTCATGAAACTGCACAGTAATGAATTAAGAGTCAATAAAGCCTAGCTGCATTTACACATAAGGGTTACCATTAAGTTAATGACAGAGGGAATTCAAGGTGGTGATAGTGAATGGCGGAAATTCTTGGCAGGGAATACAGTACCTCATTACTGTGCATTGATATCCCATAATGACTGAAGAATGGATTTGATGACATTACCAGGTCTAATGGTCCTGAGATCAATGATCACAGGCCAGGGATAGGTCAATAAGATATTATGGTGATTCATGGAGTTGAGTTGTACAGAAAAATTCTCTTGGCATTTTATGCAGATTGTCCCATTCCTTGTAGGCTGTGATTCAAGGGATACGCTTCAGGCTCATTATAGACCAGTATTGTGTAAGATGTTGATATGCATTCTATTAGCAAATTTTGGTGAGCTGAGGTGCTGCTAGAGATCTTGGGTCCCAGGAAAACATATCATATTGGGCCCACAACCCAGACCAATCCTGGTCTGTCCCAATTTTGTCCTAACTTTCCCCTGCTCTACAATGCCCCTGTTGGTGAGGCTGCTGCCATACAAATCCAAGGCATTAAATGTCAGTCCTGTCTACACTGTAGACCGTACTTCCTGCAGCAGTTCACAGAGCTTGTGGCTGGAGCTGAATGGCCGGCCATGGAGAGCTGGCTCTTTCACACTATTCCGTCAGCAGGCTCCTCAACAGCTGTTCTGTTTAAGCATCTCCCCCATTAGTCTCAACATCGGGGTTATATAACAAGGTGCTCATGGGCTGAGGAAATCCAGACAGCACTCTAGGAGCAACTTATTAAAGAGATTTCCTTTGTGACAGTAAACATATGTCCAGACATGTACTCGGTGATCCTTGTCTGTGGAGAGGCTATGTTACCGGTGCCAGCATGCTTCACTACCAGGGCTGGGCGATAAAATTGTTTAAAACAACTAAAACGAACTGTCAGGCTTGCAGTGACATTGGCCAGGAACGGAGAGAGGTGTTCATTTTAGTGAGACCCTCACTTCTCACTGCCCCATGCATTAATACTGCGGAGGATTGAAGAGGTACCTTGCAGAAATCTCTGCATGGGTCTTACCTTTCTGTCATTGGGGTCAGCATTTTCTCCATCAATGTCCCCCTGCAATGAAGATAAGACTTACTGCTCCAAAGACGATAAGAACTGATCAACAGAGGAATAAGGATTGTGTTGAAAATTCTGTCAAAAAAATTTAAGATTTAAGAATGTTGGTACCCGTCACTGTAAAGTCTAACACATGTACCACCTGCTGCGAATACCAGCAAATATATTTATCCCTTGACAGCTGTAAATTCAAAACCAGTGATAAATACTTACATCATGCAGAGGATAAGCATCCATATATACCCCATTAGCAAGCAGGCTGGTAATCCCTGTGAAACAAATGTGACAAACATAAAAGGTTATAACATGAATTTAGGGGGGCAACGTGTGGAGTTTTTAAATCCCGTTATTTTAAACACTTGTTACATTGAAATACCCTAAATTTTAAAAACCACAGAGCCACCTCAAGAGAAAACTCATTTGTCGATGTCCCTGACATAAGATGGGATTATCTACTTGACTTGCAGATACTTGAAAATTAATTTTGACCCTAAACACTAATGTTTGGTAAAGCAGTTTACCTGTATCTTATGTTTGTAATGGTTACATTGGAAAGCCAAACACATGAACCTCAGTGATTTGCTCATACTGTACAGTATATGCACCCTTTATATGGACTGGCGTTCTGTCCTGAGTGGTCCCCTCCTGAGCTGCCTATGCTATGCAGCCTACAGAAGGCTGCAGGGCTCCTCTTCACCCACATTGTACTCCATAAATGGATTGGAAGATGGATGGATTTATGTTGCTAAATTTTCCTAATATATTTTTTTTAAATTGGAGATGAAGAATGAATATTTAAGAGTGAATGCAGGCAAAATTCTTCAATGCAATTAATAAAATATTCTTATAATATGTGCAGCTATGATTAGAAGTGTGCAATGCTGTTGAATAACATCCACGATGCAAACAAAGCCATGAGCAAAGAGTGCGCTGAAAGGGAACATTACCCATGCTGAATTCGAATTTGGTGCATTTTATGCGCTTCAGTACTTCAAAAACCTGAAGTTGGAAAGAATAACTCAGAGAAACATCCAAATGAATATTGTACTACATCAGAATGACAGAAAACATACCGGAAGCACAAGTAAGCTGCTTGTGTGACCACTAACATTTTTACTTGATTACTCTGATGATCCGAGTACTCAAAAGGACTTGTATAGAAACACATACAGTATACAGATTGCATTTATCCTGATAAATAAAATCTGATAACATACACAATGCAAATAATTAAACATTTACCCAAAATATATATTTAAGCATAATACTTACTATTGAACTTCTTGTTTTACTGTCAAAGAAGGAGTCTCTGTCTGACAAATCAAACCTGTCAAAACATCCAAGTGCAGGATTAAGTCTTGCCACAGAATTCAAATGGTTTTATAATCTCAGACACACACGAAGTAACTCAGGAACACAATAATATTCAAACAGAGCAAAGCCCACCTGTCAAAACACAAAATGGCAGGAGGTTTTAAATGCGCAAAAGGTAGACAAGTGTTAGTTTGTAGAGATTTTACTGTAAAAAAAAAAATAATTATAATAAAAAATATATGTCTGGGGGTGATTTAACGGTTTCAAACTAGGGGTGTAAAGATGCATCAATGATGCCATTGGATAGATGCGCAAAGTAAGACGCCGTAAGATTTCTGGAATGTTGGATGATAGGGGAGGTTTATTAATATTCAAAAAGGGAGCACTGTCAGGATCGGTGCCTGACTGGCCCTGTCCCATCTTCCCCCCGTTTGACCAGTGGTTCACACTGGCCATCCCATTTAATGTTGCCTTACTGTGTTTTTCCTGCTCCCCTGGCTCAGTGGGCTGAGTCTGTGGCCTAGAGACTGACATCTTTCCGCCATGAATTCAAGGCTGGCCTGAGCCCAGTCTCATCTTTTGTTTATTATTTTGGCTTTATTATCTCCCCTAGTTTCTGATATGGGTAATTTATGTCTTTGATTTTATGTCCTTGTTTATGGTAACCCTGCACGTGCCTTGGTTAATTATGTTCTGTTATACTTGTGTTCCTAGCTTCTCCATGTATAGCTAGCCCTGATTATTTTTTAATCTTTCAAAGTCTTTAGTGGCTGTTAATTGAAAAACACCTCACATGTTCCTTGCTATTGGACTGACTCCTTGTGATTGGTTGATTTGGTTATGGTTCTCACCAGCCCCGCGTTGTGTCTTGTTAGTAGTGTACTTAAATGTTTCTTGTTCTGTTTCTCAGTGGTTCAGTGTTTCTTTTTCCCTGAGTGTTTATTCGTTGTAGTTACCCCCATGTTAGTTATTGTAGCTTCATGTGTTCCTTCCTACCTTTGGTCTGGTTGTTCCCAGTGTTGCTTCCTGCCTTAGTTTAGTTTTGACCCCACGTGGATCTTTGTTTTCTATTTCTCCCTTTGTGTTTTGTTAATGAGGCACTGCATTGTTGAAGCCGGTATGTGGACCGTCTCTCCTGTGCAATGCCTTGGCATGTGAAGTACTACCTGACTGACCGATGATGATCACTGCACTATGGTCAAGACTCTGAGGTAGCCAACTAAGAAAATAAAAAGTAATGTTAGTCTAGGTGAAAACAACCAATAATGTAGTGCTTCCTTTATGAATACTAATGAGCCTTCATTTGCCATCCTACATTATGGAAATTTGTCACACCAGCCACAGATAGATTATGGGTCAGGTCAGTGAGACATCGGGCTGGAGGGGCCCCCAGAACACTAGTGGCAGAGTGTCGCAACATTCATAGTGTAATCAAAACACTATGACCCTCACATACGAGCCCTTTGCATAAATAGAGTTGACCACTAGGTCCCCCCTCCATGACAGGGGTCTTCCAAAAGGCAGGTGATGCCCAGGGGCCTCAAAGGACCATGATCTGGTCTTCTCACCTAAATCTTTATATATTGGAGGAGTGGGTAATAGTTTAATTCAACCATAAAAATGTGTAACTGTTTTTCTCACTAGGACTATTTTAGTTATCTTCTATCTGTTCTATTTAAAATGCAAGAGCTCTTAAAGCTTAATCAGTATTTCTTGCCTTATTAAGAGTTAGGCAATGCTTTTTTTTTAAGCAAACCTTGAAAATAAATAGAGGCACAATCCAGATGCTGGGGGGTATTCCATGAAAGTAGCTAAAAAAAAGCCAGATTTCCCCGAAAAAATCTGACTCAAACTAGCACCATCTCTAAACTTAGCCTCAAGTTGTTCCACAAACGCAGTTCAGCTTTAACTAATGAAGGCTCATATAAGACAGACTTGCATAATCTCACTCAGTGCACACATCTGACATATTTAAGAAGCCCAAATGAATGGATGAACGATAGATCGATCAAATGAGTCGGAAAGCGTGTAAAACGAGAGCCGCAGAACAAAAGCTGCTGATGGAGCTGTATGAAAAATACAAAGATGTAACCAGTAAAAGGCAATATTGTGGCCATAAATAAAGCCAGGGAGTTGGTTTGTATAAAATTAACTTTTTGTCTTTTGATCATATACAAGAAACATGATTTTGGAATCCGCAAACACACTGAGAAAGCACAGCAGTAATCCATAGTTCCACCCACTTCCCACTTAACATACATTTTCATGTTGAACTTGAAAATGAAAAAGCAAAGTAGGAAATGAAAAGTCAAACTGGAAAACTAAAAGACAAAAATGTTTTTTAATTTTATTTTTTTTTTAGTTTTTTTGTCACATCTGACTCGTACATCAGTAGAACATGGTGCTATTTCATTTTAATTTTTATTTTGGCAGGATTTTTACACATAGACTTTGAATACTAAATGGCAAAGTGGAGATTGTATTTTCATCATTTAGCATTTTCGTTTTATTTCTTGCAGAAAATGCCTTCCATACAAAGGGTCTTTGAGTCTGATTGATTATAACAGATAAGGTTGCGCAGGCCATCAGAATGTCGAGGCTATCTTTCTGGAGGGAATGTGGGGAGTAGGGGGTACTCACAGATGCTGCTTTTCTCGTGAGAATGGGTAGGAAAGGTGCTTGACGTTGTGTATTCTGTTCTCTTCTACTTTTGGGTGCAGGGGTTCTGTCACCTTGGTGATGAATGCGTTCATTTTCTCAACCAGGCTGCTACCGTGCTTGACCTCATACACCTGAGATAAAATGAAAGCAGTGTTAACACAGCGGAACGCAGCATTACCAACGACTAGAGAGGGGAAAAAAATTCATCTTTCCAAACCAACTTTTTTGGTGGGCATCTTGAGTTTCATGAACTCTGCTTCTCGGCAGAGGACATGCCAGGGAGCATGTATCTTCACAAAGCCCATCCCAGGAGTTTTTGACTGAAACACACACAAACAAAACAACCTGCCTTAGAATACAAAGCAAGTATCACCTAGACCAGCGGTGGCCAATCTTATCCGCAAAGGGCCGGTGTGTATGCAGGTTTTTTGGGATAATCTGTAGGTCAGCTGTTCAAACTCTTCAGCCAATCGTGACCTAATTAGGGAGTTGCAGTGAAAGCCTGCATAAGCACCGGCCCTTTGTGGATAAGACTGCCCACCCCTGAGCTAGATTGTAGTTGAATGGAATCTGTGCATGCTTGTACATTACAAATGAATTTGTAGATTCTGAAGTTTAAAGTGCATTCATGAAATCTCTCTTGGATACAAAGCAATTTAACAGAAACCCCATGCATTACTCTCGAGACTATTTTTTAATTCTTTGCCAAACATTATGATAGAATGATCTTGGTGTTTCAAAATAATAGGCTTACGTGGCATATACACACTAGGGCTGCTGATTCTTGCTCCTGCAGATCTACAAACCTGCAGAGCTTAGGGTGCAGCCCTAATTTAACACTCTGCAGGGTGCTAGATCTGCAGGAGTGGGAACCAGCAGCGCTGGCGTAAACTACAGTAGTTCTAAAGAGAATAATTCTCATAGCTCTTTAAAAAGCCATCACAAGCTTTTATCCACAAGTAAGGGAACACAAACTATACACGCAGAATGTCATAAATAAAGGAGTCAGTGAGATAAACCTACAATTCTTCTGGGCCCGGTGTTAAATATTCCAACCTTGCAAGCTTTTGAATGACCAATACAATAACTACAATGATCTTGGCTAAAACCAAAACAAGAATGAGAAAACATCATCCAGAAAGAGACTTCTTAAAATCAACTTTTACTCGTCATTTATAGTCCTAAACTGAAACACATCAGCTTATGATGATCCATTTGTTACTCATCTCCACCCAGCAAACTACCTGCTACTCTACTATGGTGGCCATTTCCCCACACTCTGCTTTCATGTTTTTATTAACCGTGCTTATTAACCACCATTAATAAGCTAATATTGTGAAATCAGAGTAAGGAGATGAATAATAGTAAGTTAATCTAGAAAGGGGAGGATCCAGAATGACAGCATTGTGTTCCCTGGCAGTCACTCCTAATCCATACACCTCCACACTCCCCAACTTTTATAATCTTTAGAAGTACTGGATAGATCAGCTGGAAATGAGACAGTCAATAAATGTTCTTACCTGAATGCTTTTGAGTCCTATTTATTTATTGCACATTCGACTTACATGCCAATTTGCAGAATCCTTCACCACAAATTGATTAAAAGGTATAAATGCAAATCTAAAATTGACTTTTTACCCCTTGAATTAATTTTCAGTTTAATTAAATTCATTGTTTTGTTTATTTGTCTTGCATAAAGATAACATGACCACAAAGAACCTAGGGTGAACTAAGGGAATACTATAGACAATCTGTTTGTTACGTTATGTATTCTGTTCTCTTCTATTTTTCGGTGCAGGGGTAAATGTATCTGCTGAAATATTTGTAATAATATCACATAATTTGAAGAAAAAAACAAATTAATTATTTAGTAATTAGTCAGCCTTTTCAAAATCTTAAAGATTTTTGGTGATACTGCATCTTGCATAGTGTCAGGGCTGGTTTGTATTCAACGCTCATCTGCATCATGGCCACAACCCAGTTTCTGCTTTGATTTCACGCGTCATCTATGCAGCTACATGAGGGATTAACGCTACATGTATGCGAGTGGCTAGGAGATATTCGAAACTGAATATTTTCAAGACAAGAGAAAAAATATTCCGAACACTATTGTGTGTTCTGTGCACAGCATCTTTAGATTTTAATGCCTGTTTAAGTTTCTTCTGCATTCAATTGAATCTGAGCTAAGAAAGCAATGTAATATATACAAAGTACAATGAAATTCTTACTTGAATGTCTTCTTCACAGTCTGCAGACAATTAACACCACAGTGTAATGTCATAATACACTATTAAAATACAGAGGTACCTCGGTTCTCGAGCTTAATCCGTTCAGGACTCCGGATCGAATCCTAAAAAGTTCGAGTTCTCATCGAATTTTTTCCATAAGAAAAAAATGGAAAACCAATTAATTAGTTTCCAGCCCCCCAAAATTACACCTAAATATGTTTTTTTTTTTTAGCATTTAAATGCAAAATGAACAGGATAAAACAAGAGCATATATTGTACCAAACACATAAGCACAGTTATCAAAAGAGTAATTTGTAAAGTAAGAAAATAAATGTATCCAAATAATCCATCCATCCATTTTCCAAACCGCTTATCCTACAGGGTTGCGGGGGGTCCGGAGCCTATCCCGGAAGCAACGGGCACGAGGCAGGGAACAACCCTGGACAGGGGGCCAGCC
>JAABNY020000087.1:82293-101046 GCA_015164015.2 Brevimyrus niger | reverse complement strand
CACACACACACACACACACACACACACATATATATATGTAGAAATTAATGGAGGGTCCTCTCAAAGATGTGAATACAAACGAGTGTCTGTGATATCGCTCATGAAACTCACGCATCATCAAAACGTAATGTCAAAATCAAAAAGGCAGAACTTGTTTTAAACACAACTTAATCTGTACTCGATAGATCTTTATAACATGTTTACTACTGGGATAGAGTAGTGAGTGCATTTCAGAAAAGCTCAAAGTGACCTTCACCGTAAGTTGTCTAGAATTGCAAATGAACGTTTGGTTGCTTGTGATTATGGTAACAGCACTTGAACTGCTTTGTAAGTACTCTGGATGTATTTTAAACAACTGATTAAACAGCTTGTGCGTGCCCGGTTGGAAAATAGCTAGGGCTAAACACATTTTCCACTTTCTTGATATGTAAATCATTCAGGCAGTTGCACAGAGGGAGCCATAAAGTTTAGCTTTTCAGCATGTGACTTCACAGCTTTGTGCCTGTTTGATAAACTAAGCAATATGGAGAATCTTAATTGGATACAAAAGCATTATTGTCGGCTGGGGTGGAATTTTACTGAACCTTTATATGTCATTCAGGCGAACATAGTGATTGTGCTGTGTTAGAGAAATGATGTCCTTATTTGGTCATTTTGCTTGGGAAATTGCACAAGAGACAATAATGATAAACTCATGTGATTGTGTGCAAATTGCTAGTCGTATATAGCAAATGCTGATGTGAAGATTGTCAGGGGGCTGATTCCGATTCGTGTTGCAGTTACCCCAACTTCTCGGAATGCAGGGATGGGAGAGAATCCGTACAGAGATGATGTTGTGAAATATTTCTTACATGAATCACTGTCAAAAGACTCATAACTGACCTAGAAATTTCATGGAGTAAGGCCATAGATTTCTTCATCAATTGTTTTTGCTTTGCTAGTAGTCACAATACGCCTTTTGACTTTACCAGACTGCACCATCTGCCAAGATTTTTTTTAATTAAATGACCATCAGTAATTATTGGTGAGTTCCATTTGAACTGGGCAGTTAGAATTTACCAGTTCTTAGTTGGAAACGCCAACTGGAATGCCCCCTGAAGCCAGTGCTCTGACTAACCCAACCTCGGACTCCAAGATGGTTGTGACCTTCATCCACCTAAGTGAAAGCTTTAGTTATACATTGTTTATTATCACATGTCGTTTCTGGATTTTATTGAATTGGTTGTACCGACGGTACTGTCCACACTGCATCTGTGGATGTGTTGCTGCAGTGCTCGTGTGCACAAAATACTGTGTAATGTGTTATTGACTGCAATTGCTGACAATGGCTAACAATGAGTCTGACTAAAACTGATACTGCTAGATGGCTTTTTTCGGCTGATTGTGCTGGAATGCGGTTAACTCGGTAGTGACATCATTCCAAGCTCCTACTTCCGAGGAAATTGAACACAGCATAAACCCCCCCATTGGTACGTGAAACAGCTTTTACAGCAGATTGTATGGTTCTAGCATCACCACTAATAGGACTGAACATGTGTCAGAGTTTTAAACATTAATATAACCTTGATGCTTTTAAAACTTGCCTTGTGAAAATGAGTGAGAGTGGCTGAAAGGCTATTTGCAGTGCTTTTAGTCAAAGGCACTGCAACTTATGCAAAAGCAACTAATTTATGCTGAAATCAAACTCATAGTGAATGTACTCAATGATACTGACTTGCTTTAAGCTATATGCACCACTTGTCCTATTTATTGGAATATTAACTCACAGTAAGTACAATGGAGGAGCGTCAGACTTATAACTAATTGGAAATGTTTTATAGCTAAAGAGTTCCTGTTTATAACACAGGCAGAAACAAACCTCCCAGACCAGCACTGATTTTCCACCATGATGTGACTCCTGCTGTTTGCTCTGTACATTTAGCAGTGGACGTTCATGGACCACTGCAAGCCAGTGTTGCCCAGTCAATGAACGCTTGTTGTTTTTAAACTTGAAGGTGACCCTGCTAATGTGACTCAGTGATCTGACTTTTGCATGACTGAGCACTGTGTCTCATTGTGTCTGGAAACCTCTATGTATTTTTCATGTTATGTGGAGAAACCAGAGCAGATGCTGGAGCCTACAGTATATCAGGCAGGGCACAAGGCTGGGCTACACCAAAGGCGTACTGTAAGTTTGGTTTCAACATTGGTAGGAACCACATCATCCCTGACCCCCAATCTCCTAAACACACAGTGCTCCCACAATATTGGTAGAGATGTGTCCCTACACTTCATCCCCAAATATACGCTCTGGATGCATGCACATCAGTGCTGGTCTGGGAGGTTTGTTTCTGCCTGTGCTATAAACAGGAACGCTTTAACTACAAAACATTTTCAATTAGCCACAAGTCTGACACTCCTTTGTACTTAATGTGAGCTAATACACACACTTACTGTACATACTGAGCATTCCTAGACTGCGAAGGAGATGAAACACGGAAACCATGCAAACACACACAGCAAAGATTTGCTATAGCATCTTGATAGTTGGTTTTAAAGTTTAATAACCAAAATTAATAACAAATAATTCAGCAGCAAAGATTGATTTATGGTACCTCAGAAACCAAAACAAGACGCAACCAGGCTACTTCACCGTAATCACATTCAATAATCCAACCGTAATCAAACAGAGAATATTCTTTTAATTCGTAATTAATTCCCGTGTTTTGATTTGTGTGTTTCGGATGTATGAAATCGTTTTTTTTTGTTTTGTGACACATTTCAGCGATAAGTATTTCGCAAGCCCGATTTCTTATCAGTTTTCCAGCGGGGAGCACCCGCTAAACGCAAGGCCCCCGCCCAAGCAGGGTCACTCTCCGCGACGCGCAGGCGCACTGCTCCCGCTGCTGTCAAACATGGCTGTGCTTTTTGGATAAAGAAAAATGTTCAATAGGCTTCTTAGATTTCCAATAGCATCAAACGATGGCTAGATTGGCTGATTATTTCATTGTGGTGGGATATGATCGCGAAAAGACAGGTGAGTTCCCAAATTTACTTATTTCAGCGTGGATACAACATTGAGAATTCCTTTTTTTGTCAGGCCATAACACTGAGACAATACTGTACTGGGATATCCAGGTTGGAGGATTGCCACTTTGCGCTTGATGGTTTCACATCGAAATAGTAAATATTTAATACACAGTTATACATTTGTCAAACATGAATGCTGCGATGTATGCTGTCTGCAAATCAGATACAAAAGAAACTATGCCGTCAGATTTGGAATGTATTACAAGTATAACTAGATTAAAGTTTCCCTCAAATGAGTCAACCTGTCATTTCTTTTTCTATGAGAATGACAAGTCGATGTGATTGCGGTAGGTTATATATACAAAGGCATATATGTCAATTCGAAAAGTTTACCAACATTCCTACCTATCACAAACGATCTTTACGACTTCTTTCCTGAGTACACTCGGCAGCGGTTTAACTGGAATACTAAACTGTAGACTTTCTAAACTATATACTTTAAAGATTTTAAAATATATGGTTTAGGGTTAACAGGAGTCGGCGTTGGAAACGCTATTTTGTGTTATATGTGTTATTTTCTGGTCCATTTTTGTTTACTTTTTCCATATATCTTTTCCATAACTGTTTTATGCTGTTAGTTTTTTTTTCTTATTTATTCTAAACATGTTGCATTGATATTTCTATGGCGTTTAATGCGGTGCTTTTGTTTTGCTCCTGTAAAAACAACACGTTGCTCCTTTAGTGTAGGACTAGAGACAAACGGGTGCGCGAGTCGCTGCTGCTGAATGGGTGCTTTCCTGGGAAACTTCCTGTGCTGTGCAAAGGCGATTAGTCATCTTTACTGCTAGGAAACATTCGTCATTAAAAAAGCTGGAATGAGTAGTGCATCTCCGAGTCCCTGGGGTGCGCTGATTACACTGTATCCTACTCCGAGCAAAGGCCTAGAATTACACGTCTCACCAACGCTGATTTGTGTTTTTCCCGCGAAATCTGTGCAGAATGAAAGCGCCACATCACTAATTTCAGAAGATATGTGCAAGTTATCTTTAATAGAAAGTATTTCATATCATTAATAAATTACGTATTAGTAGCAGTATTAATGGTGGTAGTAATAGTAATAATAATAACTTTTTTGTCAGTAGTTACTTTATATTGTTTTTTCAAGAAGGGGGAAATATGTCAGTTATGGCTGTACAATTATAAAATCTACCAGATTTTTAGGTGTGCATTTAGCCTTTACTGGAAAAGAATATCCTATGTTGCTGAACTCGTTAAGGAGGAGCATTATGCAGTGTCAGTATGCATTAATATATGTATGAAAATGCATGTGGAGTGCAATAATGAGTATATTAGTTGTGTTATTAAAATAGAATAACTCACTTCAGGTAATTTACCTTTGATTGTTTTAAAATTTGTGTACTGGTCGGTTACTAGCTGGAAATAAAATATAAGTATTTTGTGCAACTGGAAAGAATTACCATGCATGCATTCATCTAATACTCTAGTTAGTGTAGAACCAAAACATGTAATCTTTAATGATTGGTGTATAATTGTAATAATAATACTTGTAATAATGTGTTATAATTTGTTTTATTGTTTGTGAATTAAACAATTCAGAAATTAGCAAGGTAACTGAACCAACAGGCCATTGTTTTCTGATTACGTCAACATTTTGAGTTGGCTCTTTGGATAAATATGAGTACTGAACACAATCAGAAGAATTTAAAGAATTTTAGTATATATGCTTAAACACGTTTATTCTTGGAAATACACATTTACTATTACCTTTTTAAAAATACACTTGTATTTGCCTGTTGATTGCACAATGAGGTTAGAAACAGAAAGTGCTTATCTCATTGATACTTGTAAATCAGTATCTGGGTTGTTCATAACTGATGGGATATCAAAATCCTAAGATTAAGAAGTTCTTTGCAGTCATGTCATTAGGGAAAAATCCATTCAAACTTATGTCCTAATTATTTATTAAATAAGTAAAATGTCCTTGGGAGTAGGACAGAAATAACAGGGAACAACCTGGTGCTGAAAAGGAACTGAATATTTCTGTCTTTCTAAGTTTCCAAAATATGCTGTCCTTGCAGAATCTCTCTAAAAATCTTAAAATATATGCATTTTCAATGTCTTATCTTTATAAGTACTTAATTCTTAATTATCAGGTAGACGCTTAAGCTTTCAGTTGAGCTAGCCTTTCCGTACTCCATACGTATGATTTATTCATGACCTACAGGCTATGTCCGACCATGGCCGTTTGAGCTTAGTACATGGAGAAACATGTAATGTTACATCAGTAACGCTAGCTTGCATTGTCGTAAACTATAAACCAAACGCATGCCTTGCTGTAAAGTTTGAAAAGTAGACTGGCTGAAGGGGAGTCTGGCTAAGTGAAAACAGTGAATGTAATAATCAAAACAAAGCATTTAAATTTTTTTCTTTGTTTTTTCCTTAAAGTTGTAGAGCGCAGTACCCATACAAATGGTTTTGTTTCAGGGTGTAATTAATAACTTAAATAGTTTAAGCAGTCACTGGGTGGGCGGGGGCAATTACATTGTGCACAAGGCTTAGGGATCATTTCTGCACAATCACTTATTGTTCAGCGGCAGTAAAAAAGGAATTTCTGCTGTCTTGATATGAGAATGTAGTGCACATTCCTGCGGCCCATTATCTGGGGGTCAAGACAGATTCTGCAAAGGGGCTTGAACTTAAGTGAATCATACCAAGTAATTTACTTTAAGATGACCTTATGTGTATGTGTGACCTGGTATGTGTACCAAACTTAAGATTGTGGTTTTGAATATAATTCAGTTGAAGAACATTGCAAATACACAGGATACTTTTCTGATTTGGTAATCGCAAACCAAAAGATTGTTACTTAATATATTAAGACTAAGCTATAATATCCATCCATCCATCCATCTCCCAGCTGTTTATCCTAGTCTGGATCGTAGAGGACCTGAAGCCTGTTCCAGTTTGTGGGTCATTCTGATTGGGACGCCAGTCAACTGCAGGACACATACACACCCATAAAAATGGCCTATTTAGTTAAGCTAATTGCTTGTCTTTGGAAACCCAACTATGTGGAAGCTACCCAGGTAACATGGGGAGAACATGCCAGTTCCACACTTAGAAGAGAGGTGAGCTTTGACCCACCATCACTGGAGGTGTGATGCCAGTATGCCATCCTATAATATCAGCCATCTACACCTAATAAAATTTAAAAACCAAGAATCTGCTAAAAACTGAACTTTGCTGTCCACCTCATGGTTTCTTCAATAGCACTAAGGCTAGGAGCAACAAATTGTTGAATGTCTTTAATTGTGTTTTGTGAAATTTAAACTTTAACTTTAAAATATTATTAACAAATTTATAATTTCTTTGCAGTGGAGTCAGAGTCTTTAGCAAGCCAGTCTGTGTAATGAAGACACAGAGACACAGGCTAGCCAGCCAACCAACCTGTGTAATGAAGTCACAGAGACACAGGCTAACCAGCCAACCAACCTGTGTAATGAAGTCACAGAGACTCTAGTCAGCCAGCATATGTAATGACGTCGCAGAGACACTGTGAGAGAGCCTGTGCAGTGAAATTGTAAGCCTTGTTTCCACCAACGTGGTGCCAGTTCTGGCCCCGGACATTTTCCCAATCCGGCACTGGTTCCAGGCATTTCCACCGCATGACCCTGGGCCAGAAAAAACGGCTCCAGCACGACGCCACAGAAAAACTGGGCTCAGAATCTGGCACCGTAATGTCAGTAAAAGTGGGACGGGCTATGGTGTCCAAACCTTTCATATACCTGGAAAATTCAATCCATAACCAATATAGTTAGTCCAATTACAGCAGTGCTGGCAGTGAAACAACCTGCCAGCTTATTAGCAGAATAAGGTTACATCGTTTTTTTATTCTGAGAAAAACTTAAGAGCGATATGTTGGCCAGATTTAATAATAAATTATGTTGCAGGCTGAATAAATAAAATATTATGGTGTTTGAGTGGCAAAGAAACCATTTGGCGGTCAGTTAAGTTCAGTTTTTAGCAGTCTCTTTTATTGAGCAATCCTTAAAAGGACAGCGGTAAAACAATGAGCGAGAATAAACTCACTCACTCACAGACAGGGAGCCTATACAGAGACAACAGTGGATGCAGGCAATAGGGACAAGGCGCAAAAAGTCATGCTCCGGAAGCTGTTTTCAGTTCGGCAAAATAAATCCAAAAAACGAAATACTTTAAACTTCACTTTATAATATTTTTGTTCCTTTTTATTTTTTTAAACGGGTAGAAACGCAGGTGGGTTCTCATAAGACACCAAGCGAGAACCAGCCCGGAGAACCAGCTCTGTGTTGGTGGAATCAAGGTAATAGACACTCTAGCCAGCTGATTAGCCTGTGTAATGAAGTCACAGAGACTCTAGTCAGCCGATTAGGCTGTGTAATGAAGTCACAGAGACTCTAGTCAGCCTCTTAGCCTGTTTAATGAAGTCACAGAGACTCTAGCCAGCCAATTAGCCTGTGTAATGAAGTCACAGAGACTCTAGTCAGCCGATTAACCTGTGTAATGAAGTCACAGAGACTCTAGTCAGCCGATTAGCCTGTGTAATGAAGTCACAGAGACTCTAGTCAGCCGATTAACCTGTGTAATGAAGTCACAGAGACATTAGTTAGTGAAGCAAACACATTAAGCTGTGTGAAAAGTGGGTCAGTATAAACAAAATAATTAAGTACGCCTTTGCTAATTGGTAATAAATGCTTTTCAGTAAGCTGGATACCTTATGAAGCTGACATATCCAAATTAATCTTTTTAAAATTTTGTCAGTCAGCACAATGGTAACATTAATTAAATTATTTTTGTTTGTAAGTCAAAAATTCTTTGTGATACTCTGACTGTCCTTTGTACATGTTATGATGCAGGTGTGTAGGGACACTTAATTTTTAAATCTGAATTTTAAAATTTTTTGATGATCTGAAAAAGCTATGAAATGGCTTGGTCTTAGTGGGGCGGTTTTCCATGCCAATGATAAAGTGCATATAAAGATATGTTTACCCGACATGTGTGTGTGTATAGTTTGTTTGTGTTTGGGACATAATGGCTATACCATTTCAATCAGTGGGTTTTGAAGTGTCATGTTTCACTGGAACTGTGTGCCTTCTTTCACTCGCCTTGACCTTCGCTTCCTGGGGACCCCCCCCCCCCCACACACACACACACTTGCATTTCTGGACCTACAAACGATTCTCGGTTGAATAACTGTTGCCTTGTTAGATATCTGTTTGTCTAACCTTCTCATCCTTTATCAAAACGTACCGGTGGACGAGGGCTGGAACCCCATTTGGCATGGCTGGTTGTGTATCTTGGCTGAGCACCAAAGTGAGCTGCTGGAGTTGTAATGTGCGGGTCAACAAGGACATGAGATCCCTCGTGGAGTGCACTGTATGTCAGCTGTATGTGCTGTGCATTGCCATCAAGCACCAGATTGACTCCTTCGGCAGAAACCGGATCACTCTGGCAGTATCCAGTGTTCAAAAATCCCATCTACATTCTGCTGGATAAAGCACAAGTACCTAGCTTTTCAGTTTATGCTAAGGCTGTGTAGTGGGTGGGTTTTTGCTTTAGGTAATGAAGCTGCCTTACCTAGCCACCCTTTTACCTTTTCTTGCATTGTTAGGCTTGAGTTGGAATGGGAGGGTAAGTCAGGAAAACAGCCTGGGCTCTGATACAGGTCATTATACATACTAAATTACATAAACAATTTTCATTCATTATGGAGAAACAAGAAGGATTAGCGTAGAAGTTTTGTACCTCATTTTATCATGTAAAAGTCAATCTGTTCCTCCTTTAAATAACATAATGATTCTCTTGATAAACCCCAGGTATGTTTTCATTCGGTATATTTGGTAACATTATATGTGCTTGTCAGGTCAGTACAAATAAACATACTTGATTAAGGTAAACCTTGTGTAAATGGGTTTCCTGTGAAGATTACAACTGTTTGTAATGCTTGTAGCTTTGCCATCTCCTGCAGTATGTTTTCACCATTGTCCTGGCATGGAATGTTAGTGTCTCATTGCTGCTTTGAACTGGCAGCACATGGTCCATAGGTATGTTGTTCTTCAGGAACTGGTGAAAAGAGTCTGTAAAATTGTTCAGGCAATAAACAGTCATTTGTAAGAGAGAAATCCAAAAAGCTACTGTGCAGTGGGCTTTCCTTTGAGAAATAATGTATTTAAAATGCACACTCTTCACTTTCAAAGGCATAAAGGTAATGACACGACTCTTTTTACACTATTAGCACTTACTAAGCAATATGAATCTGGAGCCAGAAATCACATCTGGATTGCTCTTAGGAAACCAAATGTCTTGGCAATTCAAGCATGCAAGATTTCAATGAATGGACAAAATCTATGAGCAAATAGCACAAAACTGCAAATGTAATTACCAGTGCTGTGCAGCTGATAGGAAAATAGGGAGGTTTGGAACAGGTGCCAAATGTCAGAGCCTGCTTAGAAACGTGCAGGCCCATACTCCTAATAAGGAATAGCTAATTGTACCTCTAAAAATGACTTATCAGCACATAATTTTTTGGACTGTTTCAGATACGTGTCAAGGGATCAACATGTTATGAATCATGAAGCTGGAAGTACATTTTCATGGACTGCCTATGTATTTTGTCAGCCAACATAATGGAAAGATTTCAGTTATGGTTGTCTGAAAATCTGTTGTCATTAAGTAGTGTTTTTCATAGTCAGGGTTTGTTTTATTTCTTCATGACGGTAGATGATGTAATAACAAACACATACTGTAGTGCTCAAGAGGTCCCCAACAGGTTTTTCAGATTTGACAGGAAGTTAATAACATAAATTCTCTTGATGTGGTTCAGATGCTGTTGGGCTGTTTTTGTCTAGAATTCAGTTTTGGCAGAATTTCCGCCGCATCACTTTTCTGCTGCCTCTTTAAATTTTTACACAATTTAATATGTGTGCTTGCAAGTTAAAATGAAATTCAGCAATTAAATAAAGCATCCATCAATTCATAAAATATCTTAATACAATTTATAGATAAGGTTTCTGGTCATGTTGGCTGATTTTTCCCATTGTGTGTGTGGGTTTGTATGTCCCCACAATGTGGTAAAACCTGTGTGTGTCTGAAGTGTGTGAACCTGAAAAAGGAACACCGCATTGCAAAGGTACTTCAGTAATGTGTCACTATTGCTTATACCAGACAAATGTCTGGTACTAAGGATGTGATTTTTATCGAGCCGCTCATCTATAGATCAAACTAGACCTGGGAATCTTGGATTCTGCCTGTATTTTAGAAACACCTGTGGACTGTAAGCTGTGTGATTCAGATGTGAACAGAGCCGTGCTGGGTGAAAAAACACCTTTTATTTTATTGTTACCAAGCAACACAGCTTTTGGCACAACAAAGTTTAATTTCTGAGTTATTGTGGAAAAAATGGATTTTCCATTAGCATTAGCATTTATTAACTGGAGAGGAAGTCTTCTGCTTTATATGATATGAGTGGTATTTTCCTACTGGACTTTCAGCCTGAACTGCCACAGCTAACAATTTATTACCCAAACATTTTACTTTACTGTCATTTTTTTCTGACCATAAAAGCCTACATCAGTGTTGATGCATTAAAATAGCTTCATAGTTAAACTCATAAAACATGTATAAGTATCAAAGTTAGGAATGGGTGACACTATTAAACTGTTCCTTTCCTGCAAGATCCTTATTTATGGAAGCCCTGAAGGGCAAAACACACCAGCAAAGACAAGAGCGCATCAGCAAATGGGAAAATATTGCCAGCAAATGTAAAAACACGCCAAAAAGTGCGAAAACACTATAACATTAGTGGCACTGAAAACGGAGAGGGTATGTACTGTACCTGCTGATCATCATGCTTGTTACTGATTGGACAGGAAACCTGTCAATCGCCCGACAGTCATAACTATAGTTAAGGCAAAGGTACAGTATCTCACAACAGTGAGTACAATCCTCACATTTATATATATATTTATTATATCTTTTCATGGGACAACACTGACAATATGATAAAATGTAAAGTAGTCAATAAAAGTGAGTACACCTCTAAGCGAAAATGTCCAAATTGTGCCCAATTAGCCATTTTCCCTCCCCGGTGTCATGTGACTCGTTATTGTTACAAGGTCTCAGGTGCGAATGGGGAGCAGGTGTGTTAAACTTGGTGTTATCGCTCTCACACTCTCTCATTCTGCTCACTGGAAGTTCAACATGGCACTCCATGGGAAAGGAGTCTCTGAGGATGCTCTATGTTGCTCTACATAAAGATGGTTTAGGCTATAAGTTTCAGCACCCTGAAACTGGGCTGCAGCATGGGGGCCAAGACCAAAGAGAGGTTTAGCAGGACAGGTCCCAACCAGAACAGGCCTTGCCATGGTCCACCAATGAAGCTGAGTGCATGTGCTCAGCATCATATCCAGAAGTTGTCTTTTGAAAATAGTCATGAGGGCTGCCACCATCGCTGCAGAGGTTTAAGGGGTGGGGGGTCTGCCTGTCAGTGCTCAGACCATACGCCGCACAATCATCAAAGTGCTCTGTATGGCTGTTGTCCCAGAAGGAAGCCTCTTCTGAAGATGATGCACAAGGAAGCCCACAAAAAGTTTGCTGAAGGCAAGCAGACTAAGGACATGGATTACTGGAGCCATGCGCCGTGGTCTGATGCCACCAAGACAAGGCAGGACACCGTATTTTTTAGCTTGCCAGCTAACATTAGCTGACTAGTTTAAGGTTGACATATTAAGCCGGTGACCTTGATTTAAATCAGCGGTAAAGGTAACAAGTTATTAAAATGATGTCTGATTATGTTATACTACAATCCTATAATAGTATACTGTTACATTAAACTACATTAAAAAAAGTTTTGTTAGGTTATTCACATGTGCAATTTTCACCACTTTTAAGTGTTTTTATTTTTTTTTTACAGTTAATGATAAGGAGGTGTAAAAGTTATGTTGAAACTATCTGCGTGATTATTGTGTAGTAGTTCCTAAGCTGAAACGTAGGGGCAGGTTACTTCCACCGCAGGCTATGATAAAACTTTGTGGATGAAACCCACTGCAGAAAAGGTGTAAATCTTCGTATCCTTGCAGAAAGAGTGAATAGCTTCATCAGGAGGAAATATTCAATTTTTTCTTTGCAAATGTTAAATATGAAAGATGGAAACAAAGACCCTTGAGTAAACGAAATTGCAAGAATATTCTGTATCTTAAATGTCAGACTGTTCCATTTGAGTGAGAATTTTCTAGAACTTGAACAATAAAGCAGCACGTACTGACAAACTAAATAATGACCGCTTCATTCATGGTTCCAGTTGGAGGTTTGTTCTATATTGTGCTTTTAAATATGGGTCAATGAGAACTCTCTTAAATCATGGTCACTTTATTCACATGCATCATAGAACTCAGTGAAAGTGAAATTCTTCTGCCACAGTTACAGGGGAGGGAACAGGTGCATGGGGGGCAACAGGACAGAACAGTACAAACAGTGCAATAAGAGATGGGACAGTAATGAGAGTGGAGCAATAAATATTTTCACTATGCATGTTTGTGCAGGTTAGGAAATGTGCAAAAACCATTCATAAAAGTGCAAACAAATATGCAAATAGTACAACCAAATGTATGAAGTTCCCCATCTTTCTTGGCAAGGAAACAGTTTCTTCCAGGAGTAAATGGACATTTTCTGGGAGTGGATAACCTAGTAAGTGATTATAGGAACACAAGAGGAGATGAATCGACATTGAAACAAATAAATTGATCTGCAATTTACCTATAAAACACATTAATTTATGTGCGATCAAACCAAATTTGTTTTAACAACAAAGAAAATAGACACAACACTGTAATGTTAGCATTACAGCCCAGAACAAAGGTTTTCAGCGCCACTAATGTAGTTTTTTCGTATTTGCTGGTGTGTATTTGTACTTGTTGGTGTGCTTTCGTATTTGCTGGTGTGTTTTGCCCTTCTGGGCTTCCGTACTTATTTTTCTTATCTGCTTCTTATGAATATCTTCTGGAATTGAGTTGCATCACATGACGTGGCTAACTGACTTAAACACAATAGAAATAGTTTTGGGTGAGTTTGACCAGAGAGTGAAGGAAAAGTGGCAAATGAGTGCTCAGAATACATGTGAGACCCCCTTCAGGGCAGCTGGAAGAGCCTCCCAGGAGGCCAAGAGGAGGCAGTGGGCTCAGTCTGTCTCTAGAGCAGTCGGGGTTAAGGGTCTTGCTAAAATGCCCAATGGTGGGATCACTCTGCTGACCACAGGATTTGAACCAGCAACCTTTTGAGTCCCAACCCGCAGAGCTGCCACCCACCCACAACAAATTATTTTTTTAAGATACATTTTTGGTCAGTACATAATTCCATGTCTTTTATTTTATAGTTTTGATGTTTTTATTATTATTATTATTATTATGAAATGTAAGGAATAAGTGCAACTTTTCTGAGGATAGGCTTGTCCAAACTTTAGACTGGTATTGCAGTGATCAATTGCAATGATCAATTGCAGTGATCAATACTTAAAATGACACTGGAATGACACATATGGTTTCCCGTGCTGCATATTCTCTGCTTTCTTGCCTAGGCTACAGCTTTGCAAGCTGGGTTGTTGATCATGACTGTGAAACACACTACCTATTTCCATTAGGGGTGACCCGATCCGCTTTTCTTTTGGTTCCTGATCCGACCCATTCAATATTTATATCTGCCAAGTCTCAATCCAATCTTTTAATAAATATTTAATTATGCATACGTACGCAGAAGGCGTTGCCGCATTTTTGTCTAAATAAGCATTGTGGTTTTGCAGTATTCTTCCTTATGTTTCTGCAAGGCCTAATAAGATTTGGTGTCCAAAACAATGCTCTGTTGCAACCTCCTCTCAGAAGGATGGTGTTGCAGACATCGCTGGTAGCTGTTGGGCCACTTTAACTTTCGAATTTAAAGAATTTTGACATAGCTAACATATCCCTAGTCAATAGTTTCAAGCCACGTGCCTCACTTACTGAAGCCTGTAATGAATCCTTACAATCTGCACAACTGATGCGGGAAAATAAATAGATCGGTCTTGCGATTGGGTTTTGTAGTAGCCGATATCATTCAATTAAAAAATGCCTGGATTGACCCCGATTCAAACCTTAGATATTGCATTGGAACATCACTCATTTCAATGGGCTATTACTGCATATATTGTGTTGTTTTGATCAGAGAATCTTGCTGAAACATACCTTATAGGTTAAGCCAAATATTTAAAGTTCAACAATATGTTTTTTGTATGGCAAAGTCAGGTTTTTGAATGGGAGTAACTCCATATATTCGTCCATATATAGTTCATATATATAAAATCTAAGCAGACGCTGATGGTCCATTAAACATTCTTGCCTCATACCTGTGGCTAAACACATTGGGGTTTTTGTCAGTGTAATTCTGTGAAACTAGAGACTCAGGGTCTAATTTTTTTAGCTGCAATGAGACTAATGGAAACAAAACACAGCCGCCCGTCTTGGCCAGGTTACGATAACATGGGAGCTGCGATGTGTGATTTTGATTAGAGAGGGGTGACTGGCGTGCAGGGTGGACTGGAGCATCCTTTGAAAAAGAGAACACAGAAATTAAATTAATAGCTAGAGTGTGTACACTGAACTGTGCACTTCTTCCCTTTTAGGTTCTGAGCTTTGCGTTGAGGTGAGTTTCTTAGGGCTTGATCTAGAGCAGACGTGCACCTTCACCCTCATAATTCTAGTATGTTCAGCAAGTGTCAGCGGTGGCAGCGAGCCACAGAGTGTTCTGTCTACCCTCTAGAGGTGCTGATCCCACTGACCTGCTTTTGTCTCCCACTGTTTCTCCGATGACAGTGCTGCTGTGCTGGAAACAGACATAGCCTGTAGTTTGACCCAAAATGATATTGCAGTTCAGTGCTGTGACACACTTTTGCTAGGCATTTGAAATAAAGCCAGAATTGAATCAAGCCAAACAAATCTTTCGTCAAAACACGATCTTATCGTTATCAAGCAAATTGTGCATTAAGACATTCCAGACTTATTTTGTGTGAATCACTTTTGACCTTCATTTGGTCTTAATGTTGTGTTTTATAGTCAGGTTTCAATTTTAACTTTCCCAGATAGCATTTAATGCAGGGCTGTCTGTTATAGCTACTTGGATGAACATAATCTTTTTTCCGTTATTTGCTGACCTCTGAAATGTGAACTAATGTCAGCTAAGATACGTGAGCTAAAATAAAAAACAAAATTTTCCATAATATATCTTGCTTACAGAGTTGGCTGCATGGAATGACTTTCAAGGTAAATAATTGGCTGAGTAATGGTGCAATTTCAGTGTTTACATGATGCTAATTTATTGCTATATTCCTCTTGTGGTGGTGTTAGCCCTCTAGTGGAGAGTGGGGAATAAGGATCTAAATGCTAGCCTTCCCTGCACCTGTTCATGATGGAAGTCAAACCAGGTTAGCTAGCTTACGTGGAGATGACGAAAGTTGGGTAATAACTCTGGGAATCTCAAGCTGCTTGATATGGAAGGCTGATTTATGAAGCATTTTTGCTGTTTAGACAAAGGCCAAAAATAATAATGAAGGATTTTCAGAGAGACGGAACATCTGTTGGAATCAAGGGAGAATTCAATCAGTCAGCATTTGTTTTGGAGACTGTAACAATCACACATTAAAACGATCCCTTAATGCAGCAGGTGTAAGTGTGTTCAGCCAGCATTTATGCAGTTAATACTGTATCTATCAGCCCATAACTCTCCTGCAGTTTTTCTTCAAAACATGTTTAGGTCAATGCACACCTTTGAAGAGATCCAGGAATGTTGAACTTGATCACGCTTACTTAAACCATTTGCGTAAGTAGAATTGCATGAGTGCCATTGTGCGCAAACATTGTGCAGTGTGCTATGCGCACTGACTGTGTTGAAAGATTAAGACTCTGGTTTCAGATCATGTCCTCCAAGCTTAGATGCACTCTGATTGTTCCTCTAGCTGTTGCTTTTAAAGTAACTAGCTGCCGAATGCATAGTTTCATATGGCTGGTGGACAAACTCAACAAAAATCTGACTTTGTAGTGAAGATGGAGTAGCTTAAAGTTTTTATGGCCAGCATATAGAATTGAATAGTGATGCCTTGTTTATCCATATGGGGAAATGATCTCTTCATGTCACAGCTTTCTGGCTGGGAGATACACAGATGCATATGGTTGAATGACAAATAAGGCTTTAACCAACTGAAAAATGCCAGGTGGTGCAACAAAAAATTATTATATTTTTTTTTAAATAATAATGTAACCATTTAAGTGTTCAAACTGCATTAGATATTGTTATTTGTATTCACTGGACATGGAATTTGTCACGGTGGCGTGAGCGACGAGCAAGAAGGGAGGCGAGAGCAGCCAAGGCGATCGGGAAACAGGGTTTATTAAGGGTATAACAGACGGGACGGGTACTCACACATGTAATAGACAATGACGGATCTGGGGAAACTAACCGAGACGCGGACTAAATACACAGACAGGTTGAACTTAACAAGCCACAGGTGATCACAATCAGGAATTAACGGGAGGTAATGAGGGGGCGTGGCACACGCGAGGAACGGGCGCGCCCGAGGGGAGGCGACGGACGTGACGAGGGCAGGAAAACAGGACCTAGAAGATGAAACAAGACCAGTAACGGGGACCAGGAAACAAAACAGAGACACAGAACAGGGATAAAGGCAGAAGGCAGGACAGAAGCCGACAAAGGACAGGGAACGTGGACAGGCAGACAGAGAAGGGAGACACAGAGGGCACAGTGAACGGAGGAACCACAGGGGAAGGAGTGAACACCGGAGAAACAGAGGGACAATGAGCAAGGATAGGAGGAACAAAGGGACGAGGAACAGGCAGGGGAGACCAGACAGGCAGGGACGGAGGGCAAAGGGGAGCCCGAAGGAGCCCAGGCGGGCGACGGCTAGCAGCCAGAGGGGTCGCAGGTGAGAGAGAGGCAGGAGCCGCAGGGGACAACATAGGGGCCAAGGGAATAGGATGAGGAAGAGACGGAGGGGACACGGAGCTGAAGGGGCCGCAGGCGACCCCGGAGCCCCAGCTTAGGCGTGCGAGGATGGGCGGGCCATGGCCCAACGTCTATGTCCCCTCTCCTTCTTGGACACGGACAGGTGGGGTCCCACAGGGCGTCGGTCCCGGAAGGGCCTAAGAACAGGGGTTCATAGGAAGGCCCCCGAGGGGTCCCACTCCAGCTCCTTTTCCTCACCGGAGGGAGGAGCCAGGCGTTGGTTGTCCGGGACCTCCTCGGGGACTAGAGTCAAAGTTCCGGGTGTGGGCGCGGATGACAATGACTAAAAAGTGTTTGATGGAACTGATCAAATTTTCAGATGGATCATTCTAAAACTGATCTTCTTGGCAGTCGACATTTGTGATTAGTAAAATACTATTTGATGTTATTACTGCTTCTCAGAAATATATGGATGATGATCTACAGTTGATTTGATTTTCATATAAATTGTACCAAAAATGAAGCAGCAACAGCATTGTGTGGTAGCTGTAGAAGACGCTTGGTCTTATGAACACAGTAACTCTAGAAGTGTTATATTTTTAAAATTTTATGTAGGGGGGATTCAAATGTAAGTACTCAAATTTTGGGAAAGATCACCTCAAAATTGAAGCAGCAATGCATACTGGTTACAAAATATGGTAGTTTCAGACATTTGATTCCATTATTGTGATATGCATGAAATATTTTTGGAGTTCTTTTTCAGCCTGTGCAAAAATGTTGTAAGAGTGGACCTGATCAAATTTTGAGACAAATCACACCAAAACTGAAGCAGTGCCACAAAGTGATAGCTAAGATGAAGATGGGTTGTTAAATGGCTTTAACCTTGTGAACAGAATATTGCTATTTGTTATTATTACTCTATTTACTCTGTTTGACCTTTGATAGATCTTTTTACAGTCGAACTTCATTACAACGTATTTCGGGGGACATTAAGAATTTGTACGTTATAACCATAGTACGTTGTAACCATGAAGTTCCTCAAAATTAATGATAGAACACAAAATGTATAGAAAAAAAACTTTTATAAAACACCCCTCAAGTTCACACTATGACATACAGCTTCTGTAGTTTGAAGAATATAGTTCCTATTCTGAAACTAGGTTAATATTAGTTACTGATAGACAGCCAACATAACACAAAATCCACTGCCGGCTAATCGTTCAAATCGCTGCACTGGAACCTAATGTCAAACCGGAATTATGCACCTGTATGATTCAATTGGCTGAAATAAATTCTGATACATGTGTTAGACACCTGTCTTTTGTTAATTTCTTTCACTATATGTCACACAATTACCCCAATAGCCACAGTTTCAGAGCTTAGTTCTGATTGTAGAGATTGTACTCTTCGCCACTCTATTATCCTCGCTTAGTTTTGTTTGCTTAGTTATTTACGATAATTCTGAATTATTTCCACTTTGTCGGTCAGCGAAATCTGTTTCCTTTTAGCAGGCATCCTGCCTGATATGTGGCAGCATGACACCATGCAAAACCAAGAAAAAACGGGGGCTGCAAGCGAGGAGTCCGGCCGGCGTGGAATGCTTCATGAGGATAGGTTCATACAGTTAGGCCGGCGTGGAATGCTTCGTGAGGATAGGTTCATACAGTCCGGCCGGCGTGGAATGCTTCGTGAGGATAGGTTCAT
>JAABNY020000087.1:47255-72042 GCA_015164015.2 Brevimyrus niger | reverse complement strand
GTAATTGGCATGAGGCCAATTACATAACCCTGGTTGGGTGCAGACTCACTGACTTGATGACTCACACACACACACACTCACACACTTATATTTAAGTGGAGTAAAGCCACTCACACACTGGGAAAACATGAGAACATGCAGATTTGACAGAAAAAAGCAACGCTGTGCACAACTGTGCTATTTACTGTGGCCATGAACATGCAATTGTCACAAGACAATACTTTTCACTGAAACATTTTCACTCTGTCATAGGAAACAAAACTTACCAAGCTCTGCAATTTTAATAATGGTTCATTCTCAATATAACTAACACATATTAACAAAAATTCAGTCTAAAGTTTACTGCCGCAACTTTTACATTAGCTCTGCATGCATACTCTGAGATAGTGACAATCATTTTTATCCTAGCTGCTGGACTCGCGTGTAAACATTGTAGCTCGTTTGTGAGAAATTTTACAAGAACAAATGATAACCAGCTAAGCGACGGAGCTGTCCTTTGTTTTAGTGGTAATTATCTTGAGGTATAAGAATCATACAAGCAAAATAATTTAAGCTGACAAAGTTTTGACTAGGCTACTTCAAGACACTAATGGGCTATGTATCTATGTAACTTCATATTATTGGGTGAGACAGCGGGTTGTTAGGATTGTTGTTGCATTGCAGTTGTGCTATTGTGATATTTCAGTTCTGTGGCTGCACTTTCATTCACTTTCAATGTGCTGTGCTCCCACATAACTGACCCTTTGGCTCTCTTTTTATTTGCATCCTCATTCTCTAAGCTTGGTCTTCCATCCACCATATTGCTGAAGGTCATTTTTAAACATTATTTTTTTTTTGTAAATCAGGTTTAATTGAACAATCATGACAATTGTAATTCAATGCATTGCTTATGAGTTATTACCACTTAGTGATTTGAATCCTGCTAGTTTGTTTCTTATGTAGGAATGATATTTAAACTTTTTGTTTCTTTGTAAATTACCTAAGTTAGTTTTCTTCAGAGGTCAATCTGGGTCAGTATGACATGTTTGCTTAGACAGTAGTTTGTTGCATTACTTTGTCATCATTTCATTGTTGTGAAAACAGATGCCAAGACACTGAAATAGACACCGGGAATATCAATGGCTTGATTTGCTGTCTCAGACCACATATAAGAACACTGACATATTGAAGCTGATGGAGAGAGTATCTTTTTGCCCATCTTACTCTCGATGAGACCCTCATACAGATGAGAGGAGGATTTGGGGTCAGAACTCAGGGTCAACCAGTGTCCGGTGCCCTCAGAGTAATTGGGGTTAAGGGTCTTGCTCAAAGGCCCGACGGTGACATCACTCTGCTGACCACGAGGTCTGAACCGATGACCTTCACATCACAGGCTCAGAGGCCTATCCTGCAGAGCCAGATACTCCTCCCTTATTATGTGCAGCATTGCTTCTGCTGGGTAACATCCTCTTTTTAAATGCTTGTGTATAAATATGAAATGTTGTATAATTTATGGTCAGATATTCCCTCGGTAGCGGGGTTCAGATGGGGAAAGTCACAGCTGGCTTCAAAGCAAGAAACTGGAACCTAAAACCACAATCTCCCCCTCTGAGTGGTATGGCTCGTCGCCGATCCCTCTTGTAATTTACGAAGGCATGGAATTCTTTTCCAGAGCGGCTGCATTGTTGTTACGCAGGACATACAAACACCGTCCCATTAAGCTGTGCACTGGTATTACCTGGTATCATGCTCACTAGACTCAAACACTCTACAGATTGTTCACCCCTTTGAGTCCCTTAGACTGATAATCGTTAAAAATAACGATTCACATTAGCTCTCACATACTTTTCCTGGTGCTGTTATGGAATGACATTTTTTTTAAATTCCAACATGACTATTGTGTGGATACAGGTTATTATTTACTAGTTCAAGGGACCTTTCATCTTGCAAATGCATTATTCTCTCATTGCCTTATTTATCTTATTTTTATTACCTGTGGTCTTTTGCTCACTTTGCACGTTCTTCCACCCTGTCACTGCTCCTCTGCCTTGGAGAATCATTGCCGATGCTGTGGAGTGCGTCCCGCCGCTCCGCCAGCTCCGCTGTGCCAGGGACCGGCCCACACGCTGATCTTTTGGGGCCGTGTTGGGGAACCTGAGCCCCTGTGGTGCAGGCTGAGCGCAGCCTCTTCCGTTCCTGTGCTGGTTAAGTGAGCTACTTCCCCCAGTCCCATGCATCACTGCTGGGGCAAATCATTCCTGGCTTTTAAGGAAGACACAAAGCAAGGCGAGTCGGGATTTCGGCTGGAAAATGGCAAATAAAAAAAAAAGTCTGCCCAAAGAATTAATTTTTGGATATGAACATGGCCAGTTGGGCAGCCTAAGAATCTGGGAAACTAATCAGATTTTTTTTGGGTTGTCCTAACTTACCCCCCAAAGTTCTAGATGGGATATTAAATATCACCCTTACATTGATTTTAGGTGCAGAAGTGGAACAACCTAAAAGAGTTTAACATACGCGATAAATCTCATCTTCGGGAAAAAAACACATTCCTGTGGTTTTAGATTTTAATACAGCTGGTCATTATAATACGTGCTGTACAGTAGTGAATGCGTGATCTTGGTTTTTGCTCACTATTGAGTACGCTCGTTATATCTGGTAGCTGGAATGCAGGTTAGATCCAAAAATAAAATCTGCTGAAATCTCCGTTTCTGCCTGCAAAGACATTCATCTTGGTGTGATGCTGCCAGATATTACTGCTGGATTATTCTCCATTATGTATGTTTTTGATGTCGCTGTTGTCTGTGGCTTTGTGCTTTTGACGGTTTCCTGAAATTATAGACGCCATAAAAGGATTTTTATTATGCATTTTGTTTATTTTTACTTGCTGGGTAGATCCTTTATCCAAAGCAACTTGTATACATTTTTATTGCAGCTCTTCAACTTAATAACCGTTCTCAGGCATGCTGCGGCGTAGCTCCAGCTGTGGATGGAGCCTCTTAATCCTTTGACCTTGGTTGATTCTGAATAAGTAACTCCCTTTCCAAATGGAGTCCACTTTACAGGGATACGACAGATCCTAACTAATCCCTGTATGCATTGAAACTTTGGCTCTTCATGTGGTTGAAGTTTCCTTATTCCTCCTTTATGATGTGTGTGAACTGCTGGAGCCTTCTGGAAACTCCAGTATCTTTCAGCTAATTTGAGAGGTTTCTGCTCTCATGATCTTAACATTCTCTTTTCTTTATTCTCGCTGTGCTTCCCCCAGCACTTGCTTTGTGGGGAAATCCCATACCGGTGCCAATTTTGTTTTCATGTCTCATCGCAGGATCAGGGGAAGGATGCGGGAAGATCATCCAGCGCTTTCCAGCGAAGGACTGGGAAGACACAGTTTTTCCCCCTGGAGTGGAGATGGTGAGTCTGTGGGACATTCCCCCGAACGGTCCCCTGAGATGCGGCCTGGCGCGCAGTGAGAGGATTCTGCATACGCCTCTTTATTATGAATTTTGCGTGTGCACTCTGCCCACATGCTGCAGGGTCTAAAACCACAGGCAGATACTTTGGCTATTTACAGATATCATAGATGAATGATGAGGCACATTCCAGGATCCCAGATAGTCCCCGATCAGTAATATGGATAAGTGGGCCTCCTGGTTTGGGAGCCGATGCCTAGCGAGTCTGCCACCTCTGATTAGTCAGTTTGTTAACTCATTAAATTCCCCATCTTGTACTGACTCCATTGGCTGGGTTAGACACCTGCACATGGGTGTTTGGCTTTGCACAGCTATAATAAGGTGTAAACTGGTTCAGGAAGTTTCTACAGCAAAGCTAATCACAACCACATGCAGTTATCCAAGTGTGTCACGTTTTGTTCTGCATACTTTGCCGCAAAATTGCTTTCATGTCTTGGTCTAATTTTGCGATTGTCAAATGTGAGGATGAAACTATGTGAAGCACTTTCAGTGTTTTGGTGTGTGGAATTAATTTAGCTCTGAAACATTGACTTAACTGAGATTTTATTGAGTCTAGTGGGGTCATTGTGTAATTAAAGCAGTCTTTTAGCCTGAGTGAGGAGTAAATGGAAAAACATGTTGTTTTTCAGTCCTGGTTTGCCAGTAACTCAGATTTAACTCCTAGCGACGTTTACTCCTGGAATGCATTCCTGCAGTGAGCCGTTTGGGAGCTCTACCATTATCCAGCTGAGTTTTTGAGTGTTTGCATTGTGTATCCATACCCATCAGGGTATTCCATGTCCTGGAGTATGACAACGGCCTTAATGCCTGGCTATTCGTTTTTAAGTTTTGCTTGCGTATGGAATTTGCTTTATCGCATTGTGATCCTGATTATTGTTGCAAGTTCAAAACTGTTTGTGCTCTTGAAGTCTAAGCATTATTGGTTAATGGGCAGAGGACAGAAATGTTTGCAAAGAATCAGTGTACAGTCAGTCCTGTTACAACAGGTGATATCACACCTGCACAAATCTGTTCTAATGCTATTGATATGTTCCAACCCAAGTCCAATCCAAAGCGGAATCGCATTTGTATCCGTGCAGTTTTCAGTCAGAGAGAAAAGCACTCCACAAAGTACAATGTGATGTGGTTTTAACGAGAGACACTGCTTGTGCACAAAAACAGCTATCCATGTGAACAATAGTGATGTTCGATTCATGAATAAATTCTTCTTTTGTACCCTTTTCTATGTCTTCAGTTCAGTAGAACTGGTTTTCAAATCTAAAAGAATAAATCTTTCTGTATATCCATACATTAAAAATCTAAAAATATTTGACACATTATCATATAAAATCACACAGCAACCTTTTTTAAATTCATTTTCTTAACTCATTGACTGTTTTTAACCATGTGCCCTTCAATAGCCATCTACATACCTTAATCCATTGTATTTCAGCTGTGTGCTGTAACTCAATACTTTGGACTCTAGGCAAACAAGCTAGCGAGTTTGTTCCCTTCAGTTGAAAGTGGTTACCAGGTAATTTTTGTGACACTAATATGACCCATAGTAGATGTTTATGATATAATTTATCAATGTATTATTACTATTTTATATTTAACATGCACATCATTATGTTACTGGCCACTGGTATCAGTGTTTTTATTATTTAATTTATTTTGTTTGGCGTAAGTTACAAAGGTTTGGAGTCGCATTCCTCAAGCCCTATTTTTCTCATTGGATATGTGTATTTTAGTACACAAATTTAATGAATGCAAAGTTTTTCAGGATTGCCTTGGTTGTGTTGTAGCAGGACTTGACTGTAAATGAAATCACAGATAGCAACAATGTAAGTTATGTCAATAGCTGTTGTGCAGCTAATGATTTCATATGTTTACCTTTCCTTGATGAAATATGAAAGGAGCATTTACATGTTCTGCTGGAAAGGGTCCTATCTTGGATGTAGGAATGCAAATTCTTCATCTGGAGTGTGCTACAGTTATTGGAATTTCCTGTGTCAACAAATTCTTCCTGCTTGTTTATGTGACAATTTGTTTAAATGCCTTCCGCTCTTCCTAATTGAGAAATCCCGGACCCTATTTTTCTTGTTGCATTTTACTTGTTTTTACCTTTTTCAGGTTCATTTGGCTTCATTGGGCTTTGTTGATCACACTGAGTAATATTTCTATGTTCCAATGTACAAAAGGCAAAAAAAGGATGTACAACTAATGCAAAGCAGCCCTTCAAGACCACGTTGTACTTTTGAAACGTTTTTGTATACTTTGACATTAGAGAATGCCCTTGTGCTGAAGCAGACCATGGACATGTTTCCAGTTGCATCATGTTTGTTTCGTTCCCTAGTAGATTATCTACTCTAACTACTTTGTCTTTCCTTGTTTACTTGTAATCTTCAACAAAATACCAGAATTTGACCTGTCAGCTCGATTTGTATTGCTGTGCTGAGAGTCATGGATAATTATTTTTTTAAGTTTGACATAACACAATCCTTAGTGTGCTCTGTGTGGGATTGGTGCCTGTCTGAATTTGAAATTGTTAAGAAAAATACCAGCTCTTTCCATTGATAAACAAGTCCCATACTGGGTCATAGTCCCAGGTTTAGGCAATGGATATGCATGAATCCATAATGATGTTTTTTCATTGGCCACACTGAAGGTGCGCAGGCTATGCGTGAATGGAAAAGTGTGCTGGCAATGCTATTCAATATCAAGACTGGCTGAATTGGGTGCCATCTCTTTGAAGGTCTCAATGTGGATTTTGACTTGTGAGAGAGATGGAAGACCCTCAAAGAACAGGGGAGATGGGTGTGATACCAGACGGAGTATTAAGGGGGTGATTTACACTCCAACAAAGATGTCCTCGTGGACTTTAGGGAGCAAATTTTGCCTCAGCACACTTTTCTCATTGCAAACTTTAAAAGTATCACTCAGTGATTCAGCATAACTGGATTGAAAAGCAGCATATTACAACAGTTGTTGATAGCCCAGCTCTATTGAATTAACTTTGGATATGTAAAGCTCACTTTGTAGTACACCCCACTGGTCCCAATAAAAACATAAGAAATTTACAAACAAGAGGAGGCCTAACTAAAAGCTCAGAGTTAAAATCTTATCTAGCTCTGATTTACTAGGAGGGTTTTAGCTTCCACTACAGTAACAGGAAAACTGTTCCATACTCTAACTACATGCTGTGTAAAGAAGTACTTTTTCAAATCCAGTTTAAAATGTTCTCCCAGTAATTTCCACCTATGGCCACGAGTTCTAGTATTTAAACTAATATTGAAGTAGCCATTTGGCTGAACAGCATCCAGACCCGTTAAAGTGTTATAGACCTGAATCAAGTCCCTCTTAGTCTCCTTTGCTCAATGCTAAACAGATTCAGCTCAGCTAACCTCTCCTCATAAGACATTCCTCTAAGATCAGGAATCATTCTCGTACTGTAGGTCTACATTGCACCTTTTCCAAGGCAGCAATGTCCTTTTTAATGTATGGTGACCAAACCTGCACAAAATATTCTAGGTGGGGTCTTACCAAGGAATTATATAAATGTAACATCACCTCCCTTGACTGAAACTCCACACACCTAGAGATATAACCCAACATCCTATTGGCCTTTTTTGTTGCCTTCCCCACACTGGCTAGAGTGGGACATGAAAGTATCAAAATACACACCGAGGTCATTCTCATGATCAGGTACCTTTATTCCAGTGGGACCCATAAAATATCTGTACTTTATATTTCTGCTCCCTGCATGGATTACCTTATATTTATCTGTGTTAAATTTCATCTGTCAGATATCAGCCCAGTCGCTAATTAAATCAAGATCCCATTGTAGCCTCTGTGCTGCTAGTTCAGTATCTGATACACCATCCACCTTGGTGTCGTCTGCAAATGTAACTAGTTTACTGTATGTATTGGTGTCAATTTCAGAAATGTAAATTAGGAACAATAGTGGTCCTAAAATTGAACCCTGTGGTACCCCACTATAAACACAGGCCCAGTGTGACATTGTGCCTCTAATAACTACCCACTGCTTCCTGTCTGATAACCAGTTTTCAATCCAAGTTGCTAAAGTTTCTAGAATCCCTGCACTTTTGAGCTTAAGCAAGAGCCGTTTGTGGGGAGCAACATCAAAGGCCTTATGAAAGTATATCACATCATAGGAATTTTTGTGATCAATTTCTCTTGTAGCTTCCTCAAAGAACTCAAGTAAATTAGTTAAACAGGACCTACCTTTCCTAAATCCATATTGGCTATCCCTCAGAATGTTATTTGGTTGGCAGTGAATTGTGTTGTTAGTTCCAGCCAATTAATTCATTTTAGGTAAGTCAGATATTCTCCATTGCAGTCCTTTAATTATTTTAAAATGTATTTGTTTTAGGAAAAACACTTTGAGCCTTAATAAAGGATAATAGAATTAGTCATCAAAGTTAGCCAGCGCACAGCTTATTGTGAGGAGTATTTACATTTGCAGTTCACAATAACAAACATGAATGCCGACGTACAATACAAAATAAAGCCTTGTTAAACAGTACCAACACGAATATATAATACTTAAAAATGCAAATCAATACTCTCCTTTCTAAGCCATAACTGTATTAATCTGTACACTATTCTGATCTGTTTGCTTTTAGAGCACAGCAATAATTTGTCATGCAATTTTAATGATAAAAAAAGAAACATCAGTGGTGTTACTACCACAAATGCAGTTCATTTACCACTGATGTAAGCATTGACAGACAACTACAGAAGTAAAACAGTTTTTATGAGCTGAGCCTTTTCATCTTAATTGAGCTCTGGGTGCATCATGAGTGTACATCTCTCTGGGCTGGAATGCCAGGCTAGAATGAATTAGCAAGCATCCTAATTTGGTTTCTGTGGTATTTGCCTGTGGATTCCTCTAAAATGAAAAAAAAATGCTCTTGTAGTATGCTGATGTGCACTATGAAAATAAAGTCAGATTATGTGACATTTGCATCTAAGAAGGGGTACATTGGGAGTTATAATATTTGTGTGGCTTTAGTAAGTCAGCACACCTGGCTTTGATCAGGAGGTCACTTGTTCACATTCTATGTATGCCAGAGTGATAAGTGCAAGTCCCTTAACTCCACCTGCTCCAGGGACTGGCTGCCCCTGCTTTTTCAACTGTATGTCACTTTAGTTCCAGGGTAGGCGATTATATCCAGGAAGAGTTGTTTGTGTGGGTTTTTGCTGCAACTCCCTAATTAGATTACTAATTAGTGGACTGATTGGCTGAAGAGGTCTAACACCTGGGTTTGAACAGCTGGCCTAAAGGTTACCTCTAAAACCTGCGTACACAACGGGCCTTTTAGGTTAAGATTGCCTACCCCTGCTTTAGCTTAAAGCTGCTAAATACATTCAAGCTGAATGTAAACTACTTAGTCCATTGTGGTTTGAAAATCTTTTTTTTTTGCTAAAAATTCATATGGAGCTTCCCTGGGAGACAGCAGTCTGATCGCTCCAGAGCTGTTCTGCCATTCATAATGAGCTCAGCTGCTCTTCTCCCCACGTCCCTTCCCAGCTGCAGGTAGATCTCTGGTAATACTACAATACATTTGAATTATTACGTTTTCCTTCGGATTCCTGTAACTCCCTCAAAGTATGTATGGGGTCTGACTTAAAAGGCTTGGAAGGCCACATGCCACCTGTTATTGTACAGTTAAGTCCATCATAGGTACACGAATGTTACACGACAAATATGCGTAGCGTTACAACCATAACTGGCGCAAAGTTTTTTTGGACTGAGTTGGCGTTGCGCGCTGTGTGTAAGATTCCAGCGTGATATGTCAGTGGTGTTGCCCGACTTACGAGACAGGCCTACTTACAGTGAGTAGAGAGCTTAGAATTGACATGTTTCATTCACATTGGGAAGTGTAAAATCACTCTTCGCACACAAAGGCTGTTATAGGCTTCTGGCATTCCTGAGTTCCTCAGTGTGTGGCGTTTTCTTTGCCAGTTTTCTCCTGTCAGATATTCCATAGACCCATGTATATCAGCCAGCCCAGTGTGTGTCAGCGTCAGGCAGGCTACTGAGGGTGCCCCCCCCCCCACCACCTCAGCATATGTCCTGCTGGTCACATACACATGCTGGACATGTGTACCTCCAGTCAGCTTGGTTGTGCGAGCCGCTTCGTAATGGAATATGCCAGAGATTGTTTTCCCTAACAAGAAAAATAACCCCATCTTAAGGCTGCCGTGACTATGATTAAAAATGATGTGTTTCTCCTAAACTGCATGATGTTGTAGACCAATAAAGAATTATAGTGAATTCTGAAATGCCCTTCCGGGGTTTAGATGTTTAGTTGTTTGAATGCTCGAATGTAATGTGGAAGTATCAGCAACTTCAGAAGAATTTTTGTGCCATTATTATTCAAAGTTCCCAAAGTGTTGCAATGTACTCCACTAAAAGGGCAAATTGTTTGGGATTCCAGCTTTGTAGTTTTAACGAAGATAAACCATAATATTTAACATACCGCAAAAGCAATTTGTGTGCCAGTTGTAGGTTTTTCTTTTAACCTAAATCTTTTGTTGTTTGCACGTCTTACACGTGCTGTGAGAGAGATTCGCCAGGAGAAATTTCAATCAGGGCTCTGGAAGCCATCTGCAGCCAAATGGACGTGATGGAGCCCAGAAGGCGTCTCATGGACACTACAGACCCCCAGCGAACTGAGCAACCACACCAAGTATTTACTGCAGAAACACCAAATGTGTTTCCCATCAGTTCAGGCATGGCAGACATCGGCTAAAGGATGAATAATTAAAGCAGGCCTGTCCATCCCTCAGGGATGTTTTAAATAAAAAGTTTATAAGCAGTTATGTGGTGTTTTTCTGATGACAGAAAATGGGTCTTTTCAGTCAGTATGTCTTTCAAATCGACTGGTGGTTGCTGTACTTTTCTTTACACCTGGGGCAGTAAACAAGAACGATATTTGGATCCTGATCAGGTCTGGTCCCAGCATACGACATTGTTGTATTCTTGAATATGGTACATAAGCCAGATTGTTCAACAAAAAGTCTTCTAAACAGATGCATAATAAATAGGTCTTTGTTTGGGGCCAAATTGCACTAAGGCTATAGTTCATGGTGTTACCAAAGGCTTTATGGGCGGTCTGATCGTGAACGTGGGTGGCCAGCACAGGGGCCATATAGATCACAGTGCAGTGTACGAGGCACAATGACAGTGGAGCCCTGCATTACTAAAAAAACAGCAAAGGCTGCTTGATGAAGCGGCCATCTTCCTGGCCTTCAGCCCTGAGGAGTTCACTGAGCTGTGGGAGGAGAATGGACCATCTAACATTTTATTTGGCCCAACCAAAATGGAAACGATCAGTGGTTATACTTGTCAGTTATAAAATATGAATAAAGTACCCCCACATACAAACCTTCTCTTTTAATTGGCTCTGAATTATAATATGGTGTGGCTGTGTGTCTGTATCTGTGTCTGTAGGTTTGCATAGATCACCGAATTGTCCCCAAAGTGAAGTAAAACCTGAGAATACTTTTGGGGACATTTTTTGAGGTCCCCATTTGGATAACCTCAGTTTTATAAAAAATCTGTGAATGCAATCAACAAAGTAAAAATGCCAAAAGTCTTGTATTTAAGTTGGTTACTTATGGTTAAGATTAGGGATGGGTAGGGGTTAGGGTGTCGTGATTGGGATTATGTTTTTTCCCATAGAAATGAATGGACAGTCCCCCATTTAGATAGGAAGACAAACGTGTGTGTGTGTGTGTGTGTGTGTGTGTGTGTATGTATACCGGTTTGCAAGGTATGTTCATTGACAGTGTGCACTCATCTGAATGTTAACGTTGTGTCTTGCCCATTACCATACAAGGGTCGGGCATAGATGATCATCGTCAATGCTGAGCAATTTGCCAGGGGCTTAGTTGGCGACCAGGACGCCGTGTCTCGTCGAAACCAATCAACCACAATGAAACTCCTACCCCTAATTGGCTGATGCAGTCTAGCCTCTAGCTGTGATTCAATGAGAACTTATTGGTTGAAATCCTAGAGATTGCAGATATTTTTCTAACAAATGGTACACAAATACATTTTGAAAGCTGCTACTTTTGGAGTCTGACTTAATTGCCGGATTTTGTTGGCCCTTTGGGTATTGTTAAAACAAGCTTTAATTGCCAACTTAATAGTCAAAACATAGGTCTGGCCAAAAGACTTTCAAACTGTTACTCCGAGGTATTTAATACACAAATTTGTTTGTTAATTCACCCATGTGGTTCCCTTCTGTATTCCAGCAGTAAGTTTCTTGTTTGCGCTTTCAGCATACAGGGTCAATTTATATGGTCTGTTTCTGTAAATTCCTTTCAGTGTTTTGATAAGACACAAAAATCTGCTTTTTGATGCACTTGTCCACTAAATTTTAACCTTATTCACTGATCGGTAAATCTTCCAATCCTATTTTTACAATAGACTTGTGATAAATGGAAAATATTAGACCTCATCCTGTTGCTGAAGATAAAAGGCTTTAGACTTAAGCTTTGCCCCTGGGTCTTCGTTCAACTCTGTGCTGAGAATACATGAAGAATGGAAACGATATGCTTAAATAATTTCTATATGTCGCGATGGCTATTCTAGGGGAGAAGATGTTTTGTGTTTGCTTTGGAATTCTATATTTCCTGGTGCCACAGCATTTCTGTTATTTGCAATTTATTATCACTATGTGAAGCGAATGGAAAATATACAACATGTGTCTCATAAATTGAAGTGAATTTTTGAAATTCTTTTAATGGTTGTTACATGTATCTCCTTAGAGGATAATGTAATTTAGAACAGACCTAGGCTATTTAAAACCTAAAGATAAGCAATATCTAATTTACATTTTTGTCAATATAGAGTTATGACCGATTGGATGTTTGTAATGCTTATCCATCTGTCCAGTGAGGGTTTGCCTTTCTCTGGAGGCATAATGCATGAAGCCTAATGACCCTGCATTGGATGCCAGTCCATCACGAGGTACACAGAACCACTTATTCCGTAATATCACAGTATGTTATTGCTTGAGCTACTGTATTGGAGGTCTGGCACTGATGGAAACCAGAACTATGAGACCTGTTCAGGATGTGATTTTTTTTTTAAAGCAGAAATATTTTAATGATATTGATGTCAGTAAAAGCAAAGACAGCATCACAGTGGGGATGAAACGGTTACTAGTTTCACTGTAAATCACAATAAAATTCCTGGCGTTAGTATTACTGTTTCAGGTTATAATTGTCATTAAAACCTTGGTTGTGTTTACGCCGCTTTGAAAAACTCACGTTAAATACTGTCCAGCATCAGCTGCGGACGCAGGTTCAGCATGCAGCATCGGTTTGATTTGTATGAATGAAAACATCGCAGAGGGCAGTAAAAGTGCGTAGGAGATTTTTAATGTTAATGAACTTCGGCGTGCAGGTAAGGAGAGACCAAAAGAAAGCCAGCAAAGGAGAAGAAAAAACTTTCAGTTGCTATCCTCTAATGCAGTACTCATACCGGGCCAAGTCGTTTTAATACGCTAATGCAGATGCAACTACACATATGCGACCATGTCGGTCTCAGTGTAGAATTCTGTGCTGGTTATTATTATTATATTGTTTATGTACCAAAAGGTGCATAGTGCTACTAATTTTATTTGTGGTTTTCAATATAAAACTTGGTGAAATGATTTCAGTATGTTTATCAGTACTTAAACACCTTCAAAACATTTTAAGAATACTGAGATAATACTGATAACCATGGTAATTTTGTTCTTATAGTCGTTATTTTACATTTTTATTCTGTTTCATCTGTACATCATTTTTTTGTGCAAAATTGTTTTTTTTATGGCATAGTTTTGTAAAGTCCTTCGGATTGATGGGGATTTAGAAAAATTCTCCTGTCTTACTGCTTGTATCATGAATGGCAGTTTGTATGATCATTTGTATTGCTTGAACTTGTACCTGGAGGAAAACAATCAGTGATGAGCATACATATTTATTGCATTGTATTCAAGTGCATTATACTTCATTTCAATGCTGTTAGATTCTAAAGCATTTGTGTTTTGGAAACCTGATGAAGAAAATCTGGCCAGGCTATAAGGCTTGCTTGAGTGAAATTAAAATGATAAATTACGCCAAAGGGTCAATAAATGGATTGTTTCTCATTTTATGGTGCAGAGAAACTCCACAAAACCGGCCAACATCAAGTCCAGATTTTCCCCACTTATACGCAACCATGCTGCCCTGCTTTGGTGAGCTTACCATGGCAGACAGATTCGATGATGGTAAACCACAGCTCCTCAATCGCTGAAATTGCAGAGTATAATGTACCAGGTTTCTCATTAATGCTCCACATTCCACCTTCAGCTCGTTCTTACATGTTCAGGCAGAGAAATGGGCTTTAAAGCTCTGTCCTGGATAAAAATGTGACATTAGCGCCCTTTGTTCCTCCCTTTAAGTCCATTGAATTCAGTCTGGCGTATTTGAATTTGTAACCCTGTAGCAGGTAATTTGCCAAGAACAAAATTCATTAGCTGATACATAATAACTCACAGTGTGTTTTAGTGGGAAACTGCCACTGCATGGATCGTCTGTGACACCTTTGGTCACTGGGAACCTTGACACACAGTGGAAGTGTTCAGGTATAGCAGGACTACACTGTTTCTCATATTCTTTCTTCTAGAATGCTGGCTTTGCACAACCATTCATCACTGGAATCTCATATATCATTATCCCAAAGACTGCATGTTGACCAAGGTGCTGGCAGGGTGCTTATACTAGTAACCACCAAACTCATTTATAAGGAGCTATATGTACTATAAAATACACGAGGGGAAGTGAGAACATTTTCCAGAACTGGATTTCTTCAAAACAATAAGGTTCTAAACAATTAACTGTAGTTCAAATATTTTATTTTTATAAATTGTAATTAACGTAGTTACCACAGTTATTTTTACATGACTTATTTAACAGCGGCGTGCTCCCTAATGGTCCTGACTTGACATTTTTTTCAGCATTCTTTGTGCATAATGGGGCGGACGGTATTGTGTTTCTGCCGACGTGATTTATTACTGTGTTGTTGGTCAGGAGTACATTGTTAGCTTTACATTTCAATCAAGTTGGAATGATGACTCAAAAACACCAATTAAGCTGTTTCAGATGTTCTGAGGAGGAGGGGTACTCTGACCTAAAGAAGTATGTGTACTGTTTGTGACCTGTACAGACACTTCAAGTTGAGCTGCACTGTGTCAGAAACTATGAATATCTGAATAGTAATGAATGATTATCCATAAATTTTGTGCTAAAACACTTTACTTATTTTTGGATCAGAGCGAGAGTGTTTTGAGCAGTGATTCTCAAACCTGGTCCTCAAAAACTCCCAGACAGTCTCTTTTGCTCCCTTCCAGCTCTCAGCTTACTTGAACCCAATAATCTGAGGCAGACATTACCGGTCCAGAAAGTAGAAATCCAAAGCAGGATTTTGTTTCAGCCAACCAGTTGAGTATAAAGAGTCTCAGTCTCAGAGTACTGAACAGGTTGGTTGAAACAAAATCCTGGTTTGGATTTTTGCATTCTGGACTTGTAATGTCTGCCTCTGCAAATAATTAAGCAATCAGGAGCATTGAATATATACCTGATGCTGGTGTGTTAGGAGGCTGAGAGAGAGCAAAAATGTGGCCTGTCTAGGGATCCCCAAGGACCGGTTAGAGAAACACTTTCAGAGCAAACTCAGAACAACCCATGAGGATTTTAATAAAAAATCAATCGAAAGTATAAATGTCTTTTATATGTGGAATAAGTTAACAACCCATAATTTCTGTGGCACATACTAAGCACTTTCCGCCACCTTGGAAGCTGCTGAGCCGCTTTTCTCTCTCTGGCTCGGAGTGTGTAACTCTATCATTCAGTACTGTGAAGTGATGGCCTCATTCTCTTCAGTGTGGCTTTCAAATTTCCTGTGAGTTGGAAAAGGAAGATGCATTTTTTCTATAAATTAGGGCATAATTAGATAGGGGTAATGGAAACTTTTCAAAAATAGGCATTTTGCTTACAAATGGCCATTATTATTATTGTAATAGTTATTATTACTGCTTTGTACATTGTAGGTTATAAAGCACACATATTTTAATATTACAGCCTAAATCACAAAATTAGGAATCTCAATAATGAATTTCACAACCAATATTCTAGTATTAAAATTTTTAAATGTTTTTGTCTTTTTATTCAAACTTACAACTATTAACCAACCAGTTAAAGACAAATGCCAATATGCTGAATTTATCTCATGAAAATCACATTCGGCTTATTAGCAATGCATTCTGGAGCAGTGATTAACAGCCTCTTATCCAGCCTGAATGCCTCATAAAGACACATGAAGAAATTCCTGGTGGAGCCGCACTTCCTGGAAATGAAGGAATGTGACCCCCTATGACCAGGCTCATAGCTGATGTTTGCATCTTCTCTGTTGTCTGGTGCTGACTCCTCCCCCCCCCCCCAAACTCACAAGTCCCTGTTGTAATCAGGAATGTTGGAGTCTTACTTCTGGGAAGGAGTTTAAAGTATTTCTAGTTTTACATGGACATGGCTCTGCAGGGGGGAGTGAGGCTGGTCTTGGGTACAGGAGCAGGGAGCCTGAAGGGCAGGCAGGCAGGTAGAGATGCGTGGCTCCGTGCGTCAGGATGCTGCACCTGTGATGGCGAAGCCGCGGTTCAGATCCCTGGATCGGCAGAGTGGTTCCACCGCAGTTCAGATCCCTGGATTGGAAGAGTGGTTTTGCCATCAGGCCTTTATCCTGAACCCCAGTTGTTCCAAGGATTGTGGTGCCGCTCTTCTGTCTGTATATTGGTTAAGATGTGTGTCCACCAGGTTGATGGATAAAGCGAATGGGGAAGAGACTGAGAGTGTGTGAGAAGAGCCCCAGAGGGGCCGGCCAGGCCGGGACAGGTCAGGGGCTTCGGGGCGGAGCCACGCCACTCTGCTTCCAGCCTTGGTGGTCGTGTCACTGCGACGTCATTGAAGCAGACATGTCGCGCGGCACGTCAGGCCCCCACGCGTTTATAAAACAAGGAAGTCGAACAAAAGGGCTGCATCCGGCTGCCAGGAGGCCTTTCAAGTCCCCGAGAGGAGCGTCATGTTTGTCAGCCTGACCCTCATATGAGTGACCAATGCATCCGTCGCCACTCAGGCACAATGAATAACACTGTATGACCTGAGCCTGTCTGTCAGGAGAGTTCAAGCCAGGATGAGGTCATCTGGAAGATTATCCAGACGGCCGTTTCCTCCGGGTGAAATTCATGTCAGGGGGACTATTTTTCTTCTATACAGAACAAACATGACTGGACCCCCCTTCACGTCCAGCAATTAACAAATATTCCTCAGTGGGGTCAAAAATGACTCCTGGGGGCATTTTGTAGTGATACAATGTGGGATGCTGGTTAACAGACTTCTGGCTGTTAAGTTAAGGCTCCAGTTGTTCATTATTGCAAGTTGCTATAAAGCTGTAAGGTAATGAAAGTTAATAGGATGAGAGCGTTTTGCAACTAAATGGTGCAGTGTTCATTGCACCTGTCTAGTTTTTATGGGCTTGGCTGGTAAGTGTGCGGACTGACGCTTATACACACACTTCTGCTAAGTCTGATCTTCCCTTTAGCCTTTAAGGTTCCATACGATGCCTGTGATTCGAGTGTCTGCACCCCGGCTGTGCAGTCGGCCATTTTAACTTGGAAATGTCATTTTCATACAAAAAAGAGGCATCTTCTCAGGGTAATGCTGTAAGTCGTGCATTGCAACACTTCCACGCATCCACTTGTTCTCCTAAAATGTTTTACAAAAACAAATTCTACTTTCCGAGAGCTTCGTTCACCTTAAAAGACAGAATTGAGAATATTTCTCTAATTGTCTGAGTTCTTTTGAGTTCTCATTTGAAATTTCGTGTTTGTGCTACATTCATTTTCGTGTTTGTCCCGCATTCATTTTCATCTTTGCATGCTAGTGCCTCATGTTGAGTCTGAGAACTGTTCTTGTTGTGGTCCTTATTATTTCTGTTCGTGTGAGAGGCCCCCTTTTGATAGATGCTATGTTAATGACCCCCCACAAACCAGATGGCCAACAGAAGTATGCAGAACATTCTGGAATGGGGTCAAATTAAGTTTCTTTGTTATGTTTACGGGGAATAAAAAACAACACAGGACTGAGGAAAAAAATCATGCACCATATAGAGTGACCTGTTTTAAATGATTATGATGGTGGGGGGGGGGGGGGGGGATCAGATGTTCTCAAGTTCCACAGGGGGCAAAAGGGGAAAGAAAAACCAGGGTTGCTGGAGGGGGGATTCTTAAAGGTTCCTTTTATCCTGCTTTACAAGAATTATAACATTCCCCATAATTAAATGGGAATTTTCCATTACAACATTGTAACTACAAATTTATGGAAATGTTCCGCTATCTTCAGAAACCGTTTCTAAAAGCACAACGCTAAAGGCCAACCTGGAACTGGAACTCAGGACCTGGAACAATGCTTATTACTATTCCAGTGACTTGGTGTTCATGTTTACATTTGCTATTAGTTCTGTCCAGCTCTTCATAAGCATGAATTCTGTGTTTGGTGACCACTGGTAGCTAAACCAGCATGTCATTTTTTATTAAAAGATACGACATCTGAGCTTTGCAATTTAGTAGAAAGAATGTGTAACATATTTCTTGAAAAGACAGGCTGTTGATTTCAGGAAAGGCTTTGATTTTGCCCTGAATTTCACAAAGAAATCCCAGTAGATTTGCCAAAGGCTTGACGTTGTCCATCCCTCCCAACTCTAAATGTGTTTCGTCTGCAATTCATTTGCTGCCGCTGTGGTCATTTTCATTTTCTGCTCAATATCATGCATTATAATGGCAAAGAACTTTATGGGCAGCAATTTACATAAAGCAGTGCAGTTTCATTTTATATAGAGTAAACTAATCTACGGATTGCATAACATTAGGCAAGGTTGCAGCTGGTCTATGCCAAAATGAACTTCTACGCCCTGCTTGATGGATAATTTTTTCTTCTAACTGGCCTAAAGTCATTAACTATCACTAATGAAGTTTGTGATATGAACTGCAGTTGTCATATAGCACTCCATCTGTTTCTTTGATCAGGTGTTATGAGAAATGACAGCGTTTGTGTGGTAGGGGGAGGAGCCTGATTGTGCCGTTTCCTAAAGGGAAGTTGGACTCATGGAGGCTGCGTGCCAGAACAATATGAGAGGGGCGGCTGATAAGCAGCTCGCATCGGAGCGACGGGGAACAATAAGAAGAGGAAAACAGGCGATGCCGACTCCTGGCGGACAGCATGGAGGTCATCGGGCCACGCTGCTTTGTAGAGCGGACACCTGCGTACTTATAAAACGCGCATTCCTTTGAAATAATCAAGTCCGTAATCATGCCCTACTGCACATTTTGACATTAAAGCGGCATGAATGTTGCACATATACTCAACAGTATTTTTAGTGGTCACTGACAGATTCCTCATTCACTGGTCTGAAAAAAGTCAAGAATTTCTCCCTGATATCAATAAAGATCTATCTTATCTTATCAGTGATGGACGGATGTTGAATTCAGATCCTTGTGGCCCCGGGCATTGTTTCTCAGCATGCTGCCCAAAGCAGGTGTCCTTCCGCTGACGGAACAGCACTTGGAGTACGAGTGTTCCTGTTTTAACGGCTCACTTTGATTTGGGGACACTTTGGCCTGGAGGCAGTGCATGTGTTGTGTGGCCTAATTTAAGGGTACTGTTAGCTGTCTCTTCAGAGAATACCGCATTACAACTTGTGAGGTATCTTTAATCGAGTGTCACTCGACACAGGTTTAATAATGATGGCCAACAAGATCACTAGAATTGTAATGAGGTTACTGTATTCACTAGATGCCAGCTCTTAAATTATTTAAGCTTTTACCACTTCCAGTCTTGTTAACGGATGAATGACCTTCCTCCACCTACGCAAGGCAACCGAGAGCAGCCACTAGCAACTCGATGTTATATCATAATGGAAAACAGACGGAAAACGGACGTCTTCCTTCTGCAGGCCCATTGTCCTTGGAGTGCAGGAAATTGCTTTGAAACCAGTGTGGCAGGAACAAAGTTTATTTGTTTTTCCTGGGCAGAACGTCAGAGGGTGACAATTCCTTATAAGTCTCTGGCCAGCTAATTAACGCATATAACGTGTGGGGCTTGGTCAGGGTGACTTACCAAATTTTGTTTGCCTTTCAACATTTCCTGTCAACATAGTTTTTGAATGATTCTTCTGTTCCTGGAGTTTCTTTTGCTCTTCTTTGTTAAAGCAGGTAGGGAAAATAAACCAAAGTGCACAGACTTGTTTGTAACTGCACGTGAGGGGCGGGGGGGGGGGAGTCCAATGACAGGGGTGAACATGGAACTGCTGCTTAGAGGAAGCACCTGCCTGAGAGGTCGTTAATGCCATCAGCAGAGGTGAGAGCTTGGAAGTGCACGCGGAGGATGATTGTGCACAGGTTCACCTCGCTCCTTCCTGGTTTAAGAAAACACCAGCAAGATAACAAATACAGGTACTCTACCATATCCTAGTGCCTTTTGAGGTTGTGTGTTACAGCTGATGGCTGATATGTCGTTGCTAATAGTGAACTGCAGGGGTGCCTAACCCATCAATCAGTTGATTGCAGCGTGTTTCCAGGTTTATCACAAGATGGTTAATACATAATGCTGTATATACTGAAATTCACACCCCCCCCCCCCCAAGCTAGCCATAAAAGCTACTATTGTGATTCAGTAGCTCATCAGAGTATTTTCTTTGTAAAATTAAGACTGACTGAAAAAAGTTTTGGCACCCCTGGCATACCTCTTAAGCTGTGAACACATTCTTAAGTAGTATTTAACAGACTTCATGTTTCCCATGCCAAAATACAACTGCAGTGATGAAACTGCACCTTAATGAACCCTCTTGCCAAGAAAGAGGTTGGGAATCACAAGAATTTGTGCCTTGGCGTATGCATTTTGGCCTCGTAATGGTTCAGTAATTACTGGCACGACTAATGATCTAATGCTTTCCTTCACAATGAAGGCTACTGGCTTTTCATTGTCAGAACACCCACAAGTAGGACTGCTCGATTTTGGCAAAAATCATAATCACAATTATTTAACATGACTACCCATTGACTTATATGCGTTTATTTATCAGTGGATTTCCTTGAAGTCTAAATATTATTCAACCAAAGAAAATTAAAAGGGGCTGGAAAGGGGTGGGCTGGGTTTATAACACAAGACAAAACGGGAGCATCATCGCAAAACGAAATGCAAAACAATAATCATTTTATCTTGATTATTTTGTTTTGATGATCATTGGGAGCCAAAATATCGCAATCGAAATTAAAATTTGATTAATTGCTTGGCCCTACCCAGAGATAATCTCTGTTTTGATAATATTGCTTTGGTTTGCTAGTTCTACCACATACAATTATTCAAGACTGAAACCAAATGAATAGTGATTACACTCCCCTGCTCCTCTGGACGTGTTTTGACCGTTCAGGTCAGACTTACCCATCAATGGAACTTAATCCCGCTGGTCATGGAATGCTTTTGTGATTGATATTCAAGTAAATGAAATAAGGTGTCAGACGTTAGCTGGGATTATGAAGCAGTGAATGTTAGGGTCACCAAGTGAGATGGGAATGAAACATTCCGATTGACTTTCAATTTCATATGATGTAATTTCCAAACTGTGTCACATTCCTCCTAGTCATCAGACATAACACTGACAGTAAATGTATTTAAAAGGGTTGCTTTTACTTCCACATATCACATATTGAAGTTTTTAGGCTTTAGATGAAAGCTGTGAATCTGGTTGTATGTTTTAAATTTGCACTGTTGTTTCTGTTTCAATAACACAACTATTTGCCCCAAGTCTAAAATAATTCACGAGGGACACTTTAAATACACGACTTGGCAGAACACTACAGCTGCGTGCAGGGTTATGTGCAGCTCTGTGTAATTGACACATTATTTAACATGATGGAATTAAAATGAAATCCAGCATGTTTTTCTTTTTTTTCCATCACTTCTGAATTTTGGGCCTGGAATTTTGACCGGAGTCCTAGTTTCAATATTAACGTTGTTTATTAGTCACTATCTATTGTATATGCGCTCTCCCGCATGGTTTGCTAAAAATACCCGTCCCTAAAACATACCACATGTGCTGAATTGCATTGACAGTAAAGCAACCCGAGTAACATGAGCTGTAAAGTATGATGGTGAGCCGATGTGTATGTGCTTCGCTCCGATGATGCGGGATCCTGCGTGGATGTTTAAGGTCCCAGGCGAGACTGGCAGGGTGTCCGGGTCGCGCCTTTGCCGTACTGAGGCTCAGTATGCTATAGGGGTCCCTGTAGTGTCTCTCAGCACTTTGTGTCAATCCTGAAGATGTTTTCAGGAAGTGCGAGTTCCTCCTCCTGCTCTGCCTGCCCCGGCGGGTCCCCGGTCACCAGCCTATGAATAGAGTAGTGCTTTTGTCCTCTTCCCAAGGCTTCCTAAAGATGTGCTTTTTGGCTTTCAGCTGCGGGACAGAAATAGCCATCCCCGCACGCCTGGCCTTCAGCAGTGTCGTTCGACCGCCTTTGGTCCAGATAAGCTTCCAGTCTTGTCCAGGAGACCTGCCGGTGACATGGAGGGGAACCAGCTCAGTAACCCCAAACACAATGACAAGTCGCTCCCCTCTTCCTGAGCGGCACCAACACATGCAGCCGCAGCACATCTGCTGCTGTCTTGTTTTGCCGAAAGCCTGTGTCACACTGCTGCCCTTCTTTGTGTGTATCTCTAACCTTGTAAACAGATTTAGTAAATAGCGAGGAATGTGGGTTCAGAATTAGATTCTTATTTACAATGATTGTGATTACTTCCCCCAACCCCCATTATATTAAAATTGTACAAGATAATAATCTGAGAAATTTGTTTATTGCCGATTCGAAAACCTACTGGTAAGATAATGCAGCTCTAGCTTTCCTTCCGTTTTCCACATCATGTGCCTTGGCTTTAAAGTTATGTCCTGCCAGATATGACACAGAGATGTTCATGTGTTAAGATCAGACTTTTTATTTATTTATTTTTATAATTGACTCAAACTAGATCTGACCTAGTGTGGTTTGTGGTTGGTTTGGACTAATGTTTAGATTGAACTTGTAATTTGTTTGCATTTTAAAGCCACCCTGTTATTCACCATTGTAAAGGATTCCACCTTACGGCGATTTCATTTCATTCTGGCTGGTCACTGGCTTATGTAGGGCTCTAAACTAACTTTTTTCCACTTGGTAGCCCTGGTGGTCTCTCAACTTCACTGCCAAACATATACAAGCACCAGAAAAAAGAGGATCACAAGCCAAAATGTACACGTGTGGTTCACTCCTTGTGTTTTATTGGGCTCTTGTATCCAAAGTGACCCCTTTCTATGCCAAACACTGCCTTCCCCACTGGTACACAGTCGGCAGTAGATATTATCGACTCAATACAGCTCCTCATCTCTTGGCCTAAGCATCTTACATTTCCCCAAATAACCTTCATTTAAATTACAGGTCAGTCATTTATAGCTATGGCCTGTAGGTCAGTGTTTCCAAACCCAGTCTTTGGGGAACCCCGGACAGTCCCAGTTTTTGTTTCTTCTTAGCTCCCAGCACTCCTGTACCAGGTATTCAGTGTTCCTGATTGGCCGGGAGCTGGGAGGGAGCTAAAGCGTGGACTGTCCGGGATTCCTTGAGGACTGGGTTGAGAAACACTGCTGTAGATGGAGTAGGTGAAGAAGAATCAGGTGGATAACTGTGTGCTTCAGGGGAGGTGTAAATGTTAGAAATTAAAAAGAAAATTCAGTAAAACTGAAACACTTACTAACTGGCATTAAAGACTATGGCCTTTTTCTACTTTTACAGTAGTGCTATGCTGCGTACAGTGTTGTTGACAGCAGTGATGTTTGTTGTGCTTATGCTATTGGTAATGTACTCTGATTCTGGTCACTGAAACCTTACGAAAACATTATTCCTTCTGCTTATCTCTCCTTCTGTTATTTCATATTATACGCCGGTAATAATATTTGATCATGTTTGTTCCGGGAATGCTGTGGGGGGAAAAAGAGAGGACAAAAGAGAATATCAGAAGATAATTGGGCAGAACTGGAAAAATAAAATTGCACTGGAAATAACAAAACAGTGAGTATGGAAACCTTGGCGTGGTGCACGGGGTGACACACAGCAATCATGCGGTTGCAGGAGTGTTCCTTTTATTTACCTGTGGCATTGAAAATATCAGCAGGTACCTTGTGCAAATATACTGTCTTTTAGTTAAACATCACATTTCCTGGGATTTTATTTGTTGCTTATAAAAATGTTTTTAATGCTGAGCTAAATGGGCTTAAAGGATTTATATAGAATAACACAAGAATGAATAATGTTATTTTCAGCTGATTTTCTTTTTGTTCTCCTTTGGTGATGTTGATTTTTTTTTTCCAGTAAACCTGGAGTCTCCTGTAATTCGATTTTCATCCTTGCAAAATTAAATCGACTATGATGGATGATGGATATCTTAATGATAATTTTATTTATCTGGATGCTTTAATCCAGAGTAACATACCATTGAGAAAGTAGGGTCAGCCAGGTCCTGGAGCAATTGGGGTTAAGGGGTTTGCTCAAGGGCCCAACACTGAAACCACTTTTAAACCGGCAACCTTTCTATCTCAGACACACAACCCCAACCCACAGAGTGCACTGTTGAACACATGAGAAGAACTATTGCTGCAGTAGTTAGTATACCTGCCATGTAGGATCTTGAGCTGTTTGTGGTTCCCAGCCAGTGGTAATGGATTTACGGACCAGCGGTTACAGACTTGTTGTCTGTCCTAGAGGGGCCCTTGGGGTTGCATCCTTGAGTGATGTCCCTGACCTGAATTATTTTGTCAGCAAAGCTTAAAAAACTTAAACAATGGCTATTTAATAGAGAGTTGCTGAGAGTGATACTGGCCGCTGATCCCTTTGGGTGCTCTGCACCCACTCCTATCCAAGAGGCACCTCTGTAACCTCCAACACGGTTACCCCTCAGGTGGTGTCCCCAGTTACCCGGGCTGGGGGTTAGGGTTAGGGTTCTTTCTCTAGCATCTATGGCCTGTCCTCTCCTCTCCTCACACAGATTCCAGTCTGGTCAAACCACCAAACAGTAAAAGCTGCAATGTCATAGCCTCTTGACCACATTCTGACTTTAGGCCAATGTCCCAGTAGACATGCCCCTAATGTGTGTGTATTTGTGTGTGTGTGTGTGTGTGTGTGTGTGTGTGTGTGTGTGTGTGTGTGTGTGTGTGTGTGTGTGTGTGT
>JAABNY020000087.1:9650-47155 GCA_015164015.2 Brevimyrus niger | reverse complement strand
CCCCGGGGGGGGGGGGGGGGGGGGGGGGGGGGGGGGGGGGGGGGGGGCTGTGTGCTCGCAGGAGCCACCGAGGCCCGGTGATGTCACCGTCCCGGAGTGGACGTGCAGAATCGGGAGGTGTGGTGAGCAGGACGGTGATGCCTCTGGCTGTACGCGTGGCCTCCCCTCTCCTCATCTCTCCCCCAGACGTTTTGCATTATCTGTCTGTTATTGTGTGCATAATTTGGCTGGCTTATAAATAAATTGGCACTGAAGATCGTACCCCTTTATTCTGACATAGTTTTCAGACTACGGATTTGTTTCATGACAATAAAACGCATAAAACTTATTTTTCTTGCTCTTCAAATTGAATTAGGTTATTTTATGAAATGTTTTTTTGTCTCTTTGGTGTTTGGCTAGGGCGGCGTGTTTTGTGAACGCGCCATCGCGGACGTTTGGGGTCAGGGCCGTTCTCATCCTCACTGATGCCCTTTCGGCAGGCCTCCATCTTGCCGTCGGGACGCGCGTGGAGGTCGCAGGTTGCCACGGCGCCAGCTGTCATTTTCACGATCCACTGGCAGTGAATCACCTTCGGCCCCAAACAAGGCCGAGAGCATGCCGGTGATTGCCCCCTTGGCCTGTGCTGAGCGTGGCGGTGATTGCCCCCTTGGCCTGTGCTGAGCGTGGCCATCGGCGCGGCCCACCCCCAGAGTGTGATTTATAAGGTCTGAAAGTCAACTCAGGACTTTTTGTGCGATGGCTGTATAATGGCTCATTAGAAGAGCGAACTGTGTTTTTCAAATATAGCTAGTCTTGGGCAAAAAGACAAAATCGCTTGTCCTAATTATGACTTCATTTGTATGGCCACGAAACATCTTTTATCACTTAAATGTGTGACTAAGGAAATTCCAGAGAATTAGCATTTATTTAGGCAGTGTTTTTGTTGCTATTTGAGCCCAGTTTATGTGACTCTGTTCCCGGTTAGTGTGCGCTCTGCTGGGGACTCTGTCCTCGGGGGGCTCGGTAGTGCGCCACACTGTACATTAGGTCAAAGGTCAGGCTGTGGATGGCATGTTGCTGAAAAATGTTTCCCGGCTCCCGCCTCCTTCCCAATCCATGAGGGCAGAGCGCTCAGTGTGTCACCTTGACGGCTGCTCTCACATAGCATGGGGCCAACTGGGGTGCCTCTACAGCACCCCCTATCTGGCGGGCTGTGCATTTCCCGGAGTTTAGCCTAGAAGTATGTGGAAGATGAAACCCGCAGGTAGCAGAAGGCTCAGGGAATATATGCGTTCACACCATGCTTTCTGCACAATATGTCCAGACCTTGACTTGGAATTGTTTCCATGGCAACAGATGGAATTACTCTTTGTGTTGCACGTTTGGAACAGTTGAAACACTCTCTATGATATAATATATGCAACGTAGAATCTGTGCATAGTTACTGCTGTATGGGAGTGTTCTGTAATTACTCCTGTAAGCACACATCCTTATAACTGTTCCTTATGGCTGAATAGGCCTGAAATGTATATCGCATGCAACGTGTGTTTTGGTTATATGATGAAAAGAAAGTGTGCTTGTTTCAACCAGGTAAATGTCAAAAATAAAAGAACTGAACTGTTTAGAATATAGCTGCGTTGATTGTTTTTGGGTGCAGGTCAAGACTGCAGATTTGGGTATGGAGGGTTAGTCCCTCGTGTGTTTGCGGGGTGGAGGTTGGGGGCTCATTTCGCCCTTAACAATGCTGAATCCAGAGCCATTGGCAGCGAGTGCTTGTCTGCGTGTTTGTGTGGAAGCGGAGCTGATAGCCCTGCTGCCTGCTTCATGGAGCCTCTCTCAGTGTCCTAAACACTTACTGCTGCGATAAGGCCTATCTGTCGGGGTCACAGCGCAGGAATAGGAATGCCAATCATTAACATCTGCTAACGTATAAGTCTGTGCCTGGTTTTTCAGATTGATGAACTGGACAGTGCAGCTGTGGATCTTTTGGTACTCCTTCCTAAAATGATTTGTAAATGCTGAAAAATCCTTTGTCATCCCAACCCTTTTTGCTAGGGAGGCCCTGACACATGGTCTTGTGGCCTGTTACCTAGATGAGCTGAATTTGCATCATAGTTTCAAGTAAAAGATATTTTGGACTGAAATATAAAACAAATGTTGGAGCATTTGAATTAGAATGGATAAACTAGCGAGGTTGTTTGACACATTCCTTAATAACAGCAGCTGCAAATTTACCTCTAGTGTGAGAGAGAGCCTTCCAATCAGAAAAAAAACTGTTGTTTGTTCCGGATAAAATAAGCTGCAAGATCCACATATCCGTGAGAGATAATCAGTTTAAATTATTTTATAATTTGTATTTTTATTTATGTCTTATGTTTTAGTTATGTCCTCAAACCAAATATTCTGGAGGATTCTGTTGGGACAAATAGAGGTTTTTACAAGAATGTACTTTAGGTAAAAAAAAAAAAGATGCATCTTTCACCAAAACAACCCCCATGACAGTGTCGTAAAAGTTTCCATTGAATTACACATTCCATTGTTTGTTGTGTGACTTATGATTGCTCTTGGTATACCCTGTGCTGTTGGCTTTTGGTATACCCCGTGCTCTTGGTATATGCCCCTTTCTTGGCTCTTTGTATACCCCGTGTTCTTGGTATATGCCGCTTTCTTGGCTCTTGGTATACCCCGTGCTCTATACCCAGTGCATCCTTACTGAAGCCAAGTATGGCAATGCTGCAGTATTAAGCTGAGACTGGGGAGGGGGGGGGTGAACAGGAAGCATCACTGCAAGGCCTCCCTTTGTGCACCGTGGCAGACCTTTGTGCCCGCACGTCCCTCACCTCGTGCGGAAGGCTCGTCATGAGTTACGGCTGACCCAGGTGACCCCGAGCGGGAGAAGGGGGCCGTGTCCGGCAGCCGTGGTCCTGCGACGAGGCTCTGACGCAGCCTGGAATGCGAGCGTTTGCTCACAGGCGCACGCACCTTCCCAGATGAGTAACAGGCATCTGGCTTTCTGAGAAAACGCGCAGTGTTTTCTGCAACACCTTATTTTGTTTCACTCACATCACTGAAACGTGATTATATCCTTTCCTGTAATTTCCTGTCATTCTTAAATATATTTAACCATCCCTCCATCTTAAAATTGCTTATCCAGGACAGGCTGGTGGGGGCAGGGGAGAGGGGGTTACCTGGAGCCTATCCCAGGCAGCACAGGACCCAAGGCATGAGCACACCATGGATGGGATGCCAGTTCATTGCGGGACACGTACACATTCTCACACTGAGCAATTTAGAGGTGTAAATTAGCCAAAATGCACATCCTAGGACTGTGGGAGGTAATTCCATACAAGGGGAGAACATGCAGACTGCCCACGCGTGGTGTCGGGTTCAAAGCCGCACAGCCTGGAGGTGTGAGATGACAGTGCACCCCCGCCCAGCCATCGGCGCTCGGTAGAAATGGGCGACTCGGGCTGTGATCTTAATACTGTTTACTGCTTCCTTGGTTTGACGGGTCAGCAGGGGTTAGAGGTCAGCGTTTGGTCTCTCTGGCACAGGAGCGCTGTGTTTTCAGTGTAATCAGGCCTTAGCAGAGAAGTGTGTTGCAAAATCGACACACTGGAGCGCGTAGTTTTAGTGACGTTTGGATTGGCCCGGCCTTGGCTGCGGCCTTGTGCTGCATTTTTGCTGGCTTACATTTCACTCCCAGTGTTTTAAAGCTGATGTGGAGGTCAGCAGAAGTAAACACATTTGTTAAAATAATTGATTACCAGCATCAGTTCTCACAAGAAAATGATGCCAAAAGAAAATACTTTGACACTCAATTAGCAAATGACACATTAGCATCCAGCCTTGAGGGCAAAATTAATGTATTGTGCTTTTCACCCAGATAATGACATACTTAGTCTCAGATGCTTTGCTGTAGCTGCCTACCTTCACTCTGTGTCTGGATGTGGCTGCGTTTGCAGTCCTGATAAAAGCATTGATTTGCCTCCAAACTAAACAGCATGTCCAGTCAAGTTGGCCACTTTGCTGGGAACGACCTGGTTAATGTAGTTAATGCGTTTAGTTTTCTGTTAGGAAGCCAGAAGAATTATATGTATCTGTACATTTTTAAGTGCAGGTGTGAGCAAATGATCACATCTTTAGGCTGTAAGAAGCAGCAGAATATTATAATCACTGCAATCACAGCACTGCAACTGAATGAAACTCGCATGGTTCTCACTGCTGACGGGCAGTGGATTCCAGGCCCCCAAGAGATCGAAATAAACTTGGTTTCCCGGTTAGCCAAAAGTCTTACCTTCCCTCTGACAAAATGTCACCCTAAGGCCGCCATTTTGGTCGGCACTTTTAATCTGAAGAAATATGGGTTCCACAAGTATTGGCTTTGCCCAGTGTGGGTGTTCTGCCTTGTACTTGTTACTATAGAAGAGACTGGAAGATATGAAAGAGCATGGATGAAAAATGCCTTTTTCCTCTCCCTCCAAATAGCCTGTGTATATGAGCTGGTGTTTTGTTTTCCAGGACTGCTCCAACTCTGAGGAGTTTACGGTTGCCGCTGCTCTCCTGCCATTACTGACGGCCTTCTACCGGGTGAGTCACGCTGCCCCATTGATGCTTCTCGTACGGAAACCAGGAGAGCTTGGACTGACAAGCTCGGTTTATGCGTAAGAGGCTTCTCTTATTGGCTAGTTTTGTTGAGGACTTTCCTTTTTGAACTACAATAGCGTTTTATTAGCTGCTGCCACAGGGCCTGATGCATCATTTAACTGAAGCTCCTTGGCAGCTTGCCCCCCATTTCAGACACCTTTTGTAAGGGAAACTTAAATATTGACATGAGCAACTGGGGCGCAGCTCAGCTTAGCCTGTGTCCTAGTTTTACTCCCTACAAGAGGAGGAACGGTTCTTAAATATAGCCGAAACGGACGCAAGCCCAGCCGTGACGGTCACTCTCCATCGCAGTGATGTGCACCACAAGTATGACTGCTCGGTTTCCATAGGGACAGACACAACGTTCTTCTATTACTTCCAGCTGGATACAAACCTGAACAAGCTGGTCCACTGGCTTTGAGGCTCTCCATAGATGGATTGTCCTGTGGACTAAATGCTGCCAAGGGATTTTCTTATGGATACCTGCCCACCAAAATAATAGATGGTCTCGCTTTGCTTCTTGGGGAGGTTTTATTCTCTGAGCCCTGCACCTTGATTCTTGTGCCACCATTGCCAGCCTGCTGTCATAAACAATGGAAGCACATCTACACCGGCCTAAGTGCTCATTCGACTGATTATTTATTTGAATGTTACCTAAGTGATTCTAACAAAATGGAAATGGTTTGCAGCTGGGCTGTTTTTCAGACGGGTTTCTTCTTCTGTCAGTTGCGCTTTGTTCTTACTACTAAATAAATGAATGAGTTGACAGTTGTGTCGACACCTTTGCGATTTTTATGGTGGGGTGGGTATTTGCTGGAGCCGCTGAGGCTGAGCAGTGTGTTGGAGCTCCAGCAGCAGCTTCCTCTTGAGACGTGAACCTGCACCCTCTCGGTTTGTTTTCTATTACATTTTCCTTGGCTAATAGTTACCCGCTTTGTGCCTGATTTCCAGCTAACTACAAATATTTCAATGCTCCAAACACTTAAATCAGCCTTGAGACAGCGAAAGTCCAACAGGGCGTATTCTTAGTTCTGTTTTGAAAATATAACAGGCAATCAAACATGGTAATTTGAACAAGTAGTTTTTACAGAAACAAAATCCACAGTTTTGCCTGACATCTATAAACAAGGAATTTCTGTCAAAATTCACATGGGAGTTTAAATGGAGGAGGAACTGGGTGTCAGATTTTCATGGCAGCACGAAATGACTTATGATGCCATTCTTATGTGGTTTTCTAGTTCTTTGTATCAATCAGTGAAAGGCAGAAGTATTTATACTGGTGCAAAATGAATGCCTGTAAAGTTAGCATTCGACATAACATAGATAGACATAACATTAATCATAAATCATTCACTTATTACAGAAATATCTTCAAGACATTTTTCAGGTCATTCACGGACTCGCATTATACAGCCAGTTTGGCTGGAAAACCTGAGCTATGCTGATGTTGACCGTATTGTATAATTGTAAACGTAACGGATAGTATTGCTACATATTTTTGAAGATTAGGATTTTTGTCGGATCTAGAATGTTTCTATCATTAAGTCTCTTTTCCAGCCTAATTTGCCCTTACGGTATCGTGGCTTTCAGGGAATTCTGCAGAGGCTGACTCTGTGATGTCGAACATCTTTTATCTTCAGTGTGGGAAACATGATAATGGAGATTTCCATTGACAGATGCAGCTTCTCCGCACTGTGAATAAGGGTGAAGGTCAGACCACATGGGCTGCTCAAAAGAGGGAAAGACACTCGAGAAAATGCTCCTTTCCTGTCTGAGAAGGCCCCCACCTCCCCCCCCCCATATTAACGTGTCAGCTCTGCTTGCTTGCTAATTATACCGCCCCTCAGATCACCCTTTAGCATTATCCAGGGGTGGGAATATGGGATGTAGGTGACAGGCTTTCTGTCACTGTCACAGTGGGCAGACAGCAGAGTGGGCAGACAGCAGAGCCTGCCGCTGTCACATCTCTCGGGACAGGTGGCTTTGCACAGTGCACATACCCATAATGCACCGGGCGCTGTGTCATCAGGCACCGTCTTGTGATCATGACTCAGGGCGATTTGAAAGTGCGAATCCCCATCAGGTGCTGTCCCCCCTCCCCCCCCCCCACCCAATTCACCTTCTGAAGCAAGAAGTCACAAGACCAGTGCAGCTGGGACTGTGAATTTCTTCCCCCCCTCAGCTCCCATGGCCAATTTAAGAACCAGAGAAAGGGCAAACAGCCATACCCTTACATAGTGTTAGGCTCCATCAATAAGCACGTATTGGCCACAGCGAGCCCCGACCTTTCGTGGAGAGCTGGCCGGCTGCCGCTCTCGGCTTAGCCTGGACCCCCTCCAGAGGCTCACATGTAGCCCTGAGAACCAGGTGCCTCTGTGGTCAAGGCCTCCAGACCACAGGCAGCCGCCGCCGCTGCCTGAGAAAGAGGAGAATGCCGCAGGGCCCTGGCTGACGTCACGGCCGGCCCCTGCGTGAACTTTGTGCTCTTCTGCCAACGTGCAGACCCAGGCGCTTCTGCAGCGCCGATCTAGCTTCTGTTTTTCTTCTCCCAGCCTCTCACACGCATCCAGTCTCCCTTTCGGACACCAGGTTACTGAGCAGTTACAGCTTGTTAATGAGACTGGCAGTAAATGCCAGGCTGAAGCAACCGAAGGGTAATGAAGTGAAAGTTCTGGACAGGCTGATTTTTAAAGTGCCGTCAGTCAGCAAAACATCACAGGCTGTCGGATATTTGTCATTAGTATCTGTGAGTCAATGCAAAGGCTTCCATTGAGCCTGCTTGCTGCCCTCAAGAGACATGATGCATGGCATGTGACAGGATCGCCATTGTAAGCCAAGGCGTGATCTTGCGGCAGAATTCATGGACATTAAATTAGATCTGGCCAGTCTTCGAATTTGTGGTGCTTGCTATGTAGCTGCCCAATATTGGTGAAGATGGGATTTTAACCTTAAAGCTGTTCCAGCGTTACGCGCAATCGTAAAGGACTGACTCAAGTTCTGTTTGCCCTGAAGTACTCAAATCACATGCAGTACCCTGCAAAAGTTTTAGTTAACAAACATTATGTTTAAATTAACTTGACATTTCGTTAGAAATTATGATTTTGCAGTAAATATGCAATATACCCATTAACTTGATTTGGCCACTAGCACACCTCTTTTAGCTAATCAATACCTTATCGAGTTATTTACTTTAGTGTCCTTCTAGCCATCCAGCAAGGTACCAGTAACTTCTTAGAGCATATAAGTGTTGTATTGTGTTGCTATAAATGAGCATAAATTCTAATGTTAAATTGTGGAAATTTTTTGAGCATATACATACGCACACACACACACACACTGCCCAAAGAATTAGCGTAAAACATTTTGACCGACTAAGACTTTTGTTGTATTTGTGACTGCAAGTTCAAATGTAGCACCAGAAGAGAACACGATTGATCGTTTTCCTTTTTCTGACTGCTTTTATTGAAATAACCAAGTGCCAAACTCAAGGAGCTGAATTTAACAGTGGCATTAAGATTAAGATTGCAGGACAGATGCGTGAATGGTGTTTATTTCTTGTCTTTGAAATGTGGGGAGCATTTAAATTAGGAAGGCCTTTTCCTGTTGTGGTGTCTTATTTTAAAATACATTTATTGGGTCACGGTCGCTTTTAAGGAGCTCAGCACTCAATTTGTCTTGTCAGGTTATATAAATGGCAGAACATTTATCATCACAGAAGATCCTGCATTTTGATGGTACTAAGTGTACTTGATGTTTTTCCAGTGGAGCTTATCCCCGTGTTTTTGTTTACGGTGCTTGTTTGACATTTGTAATGTATTCATTCACATTTTTTCATTTATAAATATGTAGTCTGGGTTAAGATGAATGGCACAGGCTCTGGCTCAGTGATGCAGTGCTTCCTTGCAAATGTTGCCCTTTGTACAGTTAAATATCTGACGTATCATATTTGTCTGTTTGTTTTTTCCCATTTTTGTCCGCTGCTGACTTTCAGAAATCTCCATTAATATTGATATCTATATTATATTTGTATTATTAAAGCACCAAGTTGCCTTTTTTGTGAATTACTCTAGTGCCACTTCTGAATACGGCTGCACACTCACACGTGTCCCAGTACGTAGCTATTATTCTATTCTGTTTCTGGCTGCCTGTGGTATTTCAACTTGTTTTTCATACGCAGGTCAGATATTTGTGACAGTTCCTGGAAATCTTGGTATCATTCTCATTGATGGTCTTTGTCTTTTTCAATTCCATTCTATATAGTTCTTTTTCAGCTTGACGGGTGAGATTATGTGGGGGGGGTATACTGTTTAATGTCTCTTTCTTTCTCTAGGGAAGCTTTTATTTTGACAGGGAAAATTTTAGTGACATAGGAACTTTTATATAAATTCATTGCCACTCAGTGTAGCATTTGTCGGAAGTCTTAGAGCTATGCTGGGGATTCTGGGAATAGCCTTGGATTGGTTCCCACCATTGGTTCATTGGGGTGACAGTGCGTTCTTTCTGACCCACGTTATCATAGTGCTCTTGTCCACAGAGCCTGGCCCTGAGGCGCACTGATGAATGCCTGCTATGGGAAGAGCCCGCCTCTCTGCCAGCTGTTCTGCTATTTGCACTACAGCCTAGAGACCTCCATCTACTGAAAAATTGAGTCACGACGGGCCATATGCTCGCAGTGCGACTTTACACACTCGACATGCTGATCCCCAGTGTGTGAGAGAGCAGCATGTAGCAGGACTGTCTCACCAGCCCTGTTTGTCGACATAAAATCACTAATCAGCTCTGATCACCTCATCACAGTGGCTCAAGTGGACATATTCTGCGTTACTGTTCTGGTGGATGGTGCAGAGATGGAATCCCAGTCCTGCTGCCAGGCCTGATTATTATACGTTTTTTGAATTCATTACTGGCCGTATATCTCTTATTTTATTAATGTGGTCTAGACAAAGTAATCCATCCTTCATCCCCTAAGTCAGTTCCCTACATCTGGATATAGCCGGCTGCCCCCTAATCAACGGGAGGATCGTGTGAGATTAGGGGTTTGGCATCTTGCTGCCCTTCTCTGTATCTTCAGAGCGGCTTTTCATAAGGGAGGAAACATCCACCGCGTAAGGTGTGTGTCTTAAGCCCTGTTTCCCCGTGTAAAAAGTGTACAGGAGCTCTGTGTCTCAGTCCCACCCATCATGCAGACTTTTGCTGGAGTTTAAGCTTAGTTAGTCGCAAAGGCTTAAAGGTTAATAGGTACAAACATGACTGAATTCCACGGAGTCTCTGAATCCTATTTGTTCTTGTTGCGACTTCTCACTTCTTTAGACGAACTCATTAATCTCAATAGCGCATTAAGCTTCATTTTTCCTGAAAGTACAGTAGCGATTTGCCTAAAAATGTGTCCCTGACTGCGCTGATTCACCCCTTTCACCTTCTGCCCTTATTTTACCCAGGCCTGTGGCTTTGTGCGTCTAAATGTATTAAAAAGTTCATTTCGTTAATTTCATTGCTGACTTTTCATTGGATATCCAGTTACCTTGATTATTAGTGTGCAACACGAGCAGGAAAACCAAGGCTTACAGTAAAACTGAAGGATGAATTCAAAAACTTGCATTAATAGCAATTATTCCATAATAATGGAATGTTGCTGATATGGACATTTTTAAGGTGAAAAAATATTGAAAAGGAATATAGATTGAAATTAAGTTCAACTTAAAATAAGTAAAATACCATGCAAATAAGTTACATCCCGTCTTACAATCTGCACTGTAATCTGACAGCATGGAAATTACAGGCACCATTTAAATTTGCCACTTAGACAGAGACTTTTTTACCCCAAGAATAAATGTTCTGTCTTTATTTGTCATTATGTGATAAAGGAACTCACTTTTACGTAAAACCACATGTTCAGTTGTGAATGTGCCTCTGTGACCCCAGCATAGATAAGAGGATTAATAATGTATCTATGTTCCCAGGCAGTGTTTCCCAACTGGATCCTCAGGAACCCACAGACACTCCACATTTTTGCTCCCTCCCTGCTCCCTACCAGATAGTCCACATTTTTGCTCCCTCCCAGCTCCCTAACATACAGTCCACATTTTTGCTTCCTCCCAGGTAAAATGTGGATTGTCTGTGGGTCCCCAAGTACCAGACTTGGAAAACACTGCTTTAAGGAAAGGCTGCACACATGACAGGGTGGTGAGGCAGTGTGCTACTGCCCCCTAATGGAAAAGAAATGCTTCACGCTCCAGTCACCCAGGGTCTTGGAAGAGTACTGCTGCACACCATGGCCCGTGCACTGCTGGTTAGCCCATTAGGCCAGTGTTTCCCTGCTCAGTTCTCGGGGAACCCCAGACAGTCCACGTTTATTCTTCCTCTCAGCTGGCAAAGCCCCTGTACCAGGTAATCAGTGTCCCCACCCCCTTTGTCGGGCAGTGAAGCTTGGCTGTCATGTCACATGGGCAGTGGCCCCCCACTCTCCCTATCTCAGACTCATTTTATCCTCTCCCCCCAAAAGCTGTCTCTGGAAGAAAGGGCAAGACAGATATGCTGAAATTTCCAGCTTAAAAGAAAGACATTTAGTTTGAAACCATCAGGTTTTGATCCCAGAATGAGATGTACGGCTTGGCCGGATTTCATAAATCCGCTGGTGCTCAGTTAACGCTGAAATCCTGTGTTTGCAGAAACTGGCCCCTGGAGTCAACCAGTTTGCCTACACATGTGTACAAGACCATTCAATATGGGCGAATCAGCAATTCTGGGAGGCGACGTTCTACAGCGAGGTCCAGAAGCAGATCCGAGCCTTTTACCTCTCTGTCCCGTCAGAGAAAACAGGACTTATAATCAAGCCAGAGGTAAAATGGCAAGAATGTCGTTATAAACTAGTTCAGAGCTAGTGTTCGGTATCTGGTATCAGAAATGATTTATACGTGATATGGTTTCTATTCGTCTTCCTGAGCATTAAGATGTTGCTGTTGCATGACTTGCTAGTCGCTTTGGTTAAAAGCATTTGCCACAGCTGTATAAGTGTGATGGCATTCTTAGTGCCCCCTCCCCACCCCTGTGGCACAGGAGCGGGGCCTCCCCACCCCAGCTGGCCCCGAGCGTACGGCCATGGACCTGGCGGCGGAGCAGCTGTGCTCCTGGCCCAGCCTCAGCAAGGAGAAGCAGAGGGAGCTGGTGCAGAGCGAGGAGAGCACGGTGTTCAGCCAGGCCATCCACTACGGCAGCCTCATGGTCTACCTGCTGGTGCCGCTGGACGTCAGCAAGAACAAGCTGCTGCGGGGCCCGCCGGCCGCCGACTGGGAGACCGCCAGCAACAGTGTCATCACCACCAACAGGCAGGTGGCCCCTGCTGTCCGGCTGGGTAAACCCCTCCAATGAGCATGATGTGTGTAACCACTGTTTGGTCGGGTACCACCGCCGCGAGAATATCTGGTATTTCATTACATAAAGCTGTCATATAAATGCATTACACAAACCCTCGTAATGCATCATAATGCATTCATAAAGTATTATAAACACCATAAATGTTTAAAACATTTTTCTAAAAAGGCATGTACCATTATAGGCATGTTTATTATGCATTATAAATGCTCTGCAGAGCACTCTATAATGCATTGTAAATACCTTCATAATACAGTACAAACCTTAATTCTTATACTGACCATTATAATGCATTATAAAGGTATCTATAGCGCATTATAGATGAAAGCTTCACAGAGCATTCATAACGCATAATACACATGGTTATAATGTGTTATGCCTTTAATAAACATTTGTAGCTGTGTTTATAACACTTTATGAATGCATTTTAAGTTATCTATAATGCATTTATATTACTGTTTTAAATAAATAAATAAATAAATGGTGCTTTTACTAAATCCTGGACATGGGGGGCTGTGACTAGAGTCAGTCAGAAAATTATCCAAAGCAGCATGCAAGTGAGAGCAGGGTCAGCCTGTCCCTGGACCAGCTGGGGTTAAGTGTCTTGCTCTAGGGCCCAATGGTGAAATCACTCTACCAAGCCTGGGATTTGAACCTGCGACCTTCTGAGCACAGGCGCTGTGCCCTAACTTGCTAAGTCACTCTGCCCCCCCCCTTTTTTGTTGTTACAGACACAAAGGAATCTCCAGCTTGTACTATCATTTTATATTTTCTGTACTAGCTTCTTCCACCCAGCCTCAGTTGACAGTTTTGTTAGTTTAAGTTGCACAGGACAGTAAGGGGACTTTTCTCATTATAGCAAAAGAAAGAAAACACAAGTGAAACTGACTCACCAAGCTCCACAACAACAGCGTGTGGGAGTGGGGAGAATTTCCATTAGATTTTATTCCCAGAAAGTGAAGCTTTCCTGCCAAACACATTTCCCCTCGATCTGCTCAACAGTAGCCCTTTTGGAGTCATTTACTTTCACTTTTCACAGCTCTGCTTTATTGTGTGAATGAGCATTTATTTAAACACTTCAGTTATTTTTCTAACTGAATGGTTGCCTAGTAAATTAAAGTGGACTGTTAAGTCATTGTTTGAGCCACAGAGCCCTGTAACCCAGATCCCTGGAAGATGATTTGGACCACGAGACTAGGGTCTATACCACTGTTGGATTCAGGAAGGGAAGTGCCCCCCACCCCCCTGATGCCCCTGAGGCTGAAGAAACATCACTAAATTGCCCTTCTAAGTGGTAAAAATGCCACTATTAGCTAGCCCCCTTTATGTGAAATGTGCCCTGTAGAGTAAGAAAATATGATGCAGTGTCTTAATGAGTAGCCTTCTATTGAAAAGAATGTGATGCAGTGCCCTATAAGGTGCTCTTTTAATGGTCTAAGTGGCCCCTATAGGTACCCATCCAATGGAAAAAGGTGCCGTTATGAAGTGCCCTTCTAGCGGGCACATGTCATGCAGCAGATGGCATCTTTATTTTCTCATGTGTTCATGCGTGTTTGTAACAGCATTGCAGGAAGTGTGGCAGAAAGCTTTGACGCAGAGAGCGGCTTCGAGGACTCAGAGAATAACGATATCGCCAACTCGGCCGTGCGCTTCGTGTCGCGCTTCATCGACAAGGTGTGCACAGAGAGCGGAGTCACTCAGGACCACATCAAGAACCTCCACAGCATGATTCCAGGTGAGCAGAGAGACTGGAAGGCGGCGACAAAGGAGCGTTAAGGCTGAGTTGGGAAGCCAGTGGCACAAGGAGCATAATGTTTCCTAAGTGAAAGAAGTGAAAAATGTTTTAGATCAGGTCCCTTTGTTTTGATTAAAAGACGGCCAGGGCTGCCCCGGATTGGTATAGACTAGCTTGGCATTGTCTGTACTGCTAATCCCTAGCAACCCCCAGGTAAGGGCGGCAAACGGACGTTTAGAGTTAAGCACGTTAACTCCTCATATGTCATGGCACAGGTATTGTGGCCATGCAGATGGAATCGCTTGAGGCTGTTCATCGTGAGAGCAGACGGCTTCCCCCCATACAAAAGGCAAGTGTCCATCTTGGAGCTAATTCCCTGGCTGTGAATGAACCACGCACATGGCTGCATTGTCACGCACGATGGTGCCATGAAAGGCAATACTCCATTTTGTTATGGTTGTGGTGCCCACCATACAGTAAGCATATACAGTGTGGTTTATCTGTCCATCTCGTTATGCTGAGCTACTCAGCTGTAACTGTACTGTAGGTGGGCCGTAGCATGGTTTGTACAGTGGACTGTAACGTGCCTGTTTCTTGTCATTTACCAAAGAAACTGTGTTACTCTGATTTGTTGCCAATGACAGATCAACTGTTATGAACAACTCTGGGTTAATCCAGTGAGTGATCAGACCAGTATTAATTACTAGCAAGGTTAGATCCCACACCTTGAGGAACCTGCCAATTCTTTTGCTGCAGAACATTAACAATCTTTTTGCTGCACTGCATCTTTTTGCTGCGCTGTATCTTTTTGCTGCGCTACATCTTTTTGCTGCACTGCATCTTTTTGCTGCGCTGCATCTTTTTGCTGCACTGTATCTTTTTGCTGCACTGCATCTTTTTGCTGCGCTGCATCTTTTTGCTGCGCTACATCTTTTTGCTGCGCTACATCTTTTTGCTGCGCTGTATCTTTTTGCTGCGCTGCATCTTTTTGCTGCGCTACATCTTTTTGCTGCACTACATCTTTTTGCTGCGCTGCATCTTTTTGCTGCACTTCGCTCTGCTTGCAAGTTCACTTCGCTCACCAAGTTGACCAAAACATTTACAAGATTTTTATAAATCATGGGGTGCCTGAGCTCCTGATCCTCGTAAAATTGGAACAGTTGACTGTATAAATAACCTAGGCTTCTTCGTGAATATAGCCCTAGCTGCTTTTATGGTGTGAAAACTCTGTTAACTAACTTCAGAAGATTCTGTTTTTTCTGACTTGGTATACAAGTGAGAAGAGGAGGGACAATGAGGAGATCACTGGAGCGACTGCCCTTAGGGCCTTGCTCAGGGGTCCAACGGTGACATCACTTTGCCAGAGATCTCTTCATGTCAGCAAATGGCAGAAGCATGATCATGATTTGATCTGAATGTTGAGAATCAGAATTTATTATCTTTGTGCTGGAAGACTCCCCTGAACCACCCTACCTCCCCGACAATGGCAAAAATGTGTGAGAGCTAAACTGATGACCCAAGATCCATAAATCATCCCGGAGAGTCCAGCTGCTTTTCTTTTGAAGGCGCTCAAAGAGTTGTATAGGACAGTGACCCCTTCAGCTGGTCCGTGCTCTCAACACTGCAATTTCGGCCCAGAACCGGGTCCGTGCCGATGACATTAGCGCATTCCGTCGTCGCAGACACCAGAGCGCCTCGTTGACCCCCCGTTGCGCAATGTGGCAGCAGCCTCCCATGCGGCACTGTGGCGCGGGAGTCCGTCTGCCTCTCAACGCGTTTGCTGCATCCATCACTTTTCAAGAATGCAGCGCTCGTGATAAAAGGCTGAAATCAGCAGAGGATTAGGAGGAAGGGGGGGGGGAGAGAAAGCCAGCTTGAGAAATGTCCAGAAGGCGTATTTCGTGAGCACCCTTCGCCGAGGAATCAAATGACCGATTTGCACCATCCACGAGACGTGGAAACCATTAAATTCCCCGCTCCTTGCGTTTGTTTGTCCATCCACTCGTCTCCGGGATGTACGGAACACATTGTCTTGGCATGTCCACGCTGTGGCAGTCACGTAATTAAGTGGATTCCACTGCATTTCATTGTTATTAAATAATTTTAATTGATTACATTTTCCAACCAGTTTTGCAGGCCATGTGTTTCGGATTGAGGAATTGTTTCAGTTGCTATTCTTACTGACAAAAGAATGCAAACTTGTATTTGTACCCAAGTGTCATTATAAGGTGCATAATGAGTCTGAATCATTTGTTTACCATGATGTCAGGGTTTATGTACGGGCAGTGCTTCAGTGGAATTGTGGGTAGGATGTAGCGCTGCTACAGTACTTCTGTGACTGGGTTTGGGTTTTTAATAGGTTTCTTATCTACACTACAGCCCAAGATCATCAAGCCTCCCTTGCTCCCAGGAGAGAAGTTCATCTCTGAGGGTCTGCGAGTGGTCCTTGACACTGATGGGCGGGAAGAAGCCACAGGGGGGGTTCTTGGTGGCCCACACATCCTTCCTGCAGAGGGGGCACTCTTCCTTACTACCTACCGTGTCATCTTCAAGGGAACCCCCCTTGACCCTCTGGGTACTTTATCTGCTTGGTTTCAGTTATCCAGCTGTGACAACAGTGAAATGAGACTCGATGTAGAAGCTTCATTATATTCAGAATCAAGTTTATTGTCCAAGTAACCTCAACACACAAGGAATTTGACTGTGGGTGTCAGTTGCTCTCCAGTGTACCAGTCAATTTACATACAGTTAAGCCAGTTATTACATACAGTCTGATGGATATATACAATGTACTTGAGTGGCTCATACAGTAAATACAAAAAGAGTAAGACTGCATGAGGGCACATTATTATGAGAACACTCTGCCAAGGATACCATCTGCGGCACTGTCTTGGAATCTTGGTGTAATACACAGTCAAATGCATAATAATATATATTGTATTGCACGCTGCATACATTTGTTTACACTGTAAAGAAAAGTTGAAAGGAGTGTCTGGCCTGTGTTGGACAGTGGGCGAGCAGCCGGTGGTCCGCAGCTTCCCTGTCTCCACCCTGACCAAGGAGAAGAAGATCAGCATCCAGAGCCAGCTGCAGCAGAGCCTGCAGGAGGGCCTGCAGATGCGCTCTGCCTCCTTTCAGGTAGCACCTTCAGCCCACGTCTCAGGCTGAGGACAGAGGCATGTTCAGCTTATGCATTATGCTGTGTGGGATAAGGGCGTACAGCCTTCTCGGACTTTTCTGGGATGTTTGGGTGTCATTTTTAGTAAGTTCCTTTCAGCTTTTAAAAGCAGGCCTTCTGTAATCTATGGTTAGCCTCACAAATGTAATTGTAAAGTTATTCAGTAATTGTGGATTGTTCTATATGGTCTGACTTTTTTTTTGTTGGTTGTGTTGGTTGTGATCAAGCACCACTTTTCTCTCTTATTTATTTATTATTTATTATTTTCTCTCTTTTAAGCTTTTAGTGTATTACATTAATAAGTTAATGTCTGTGTTTGTGTGGGTGAGGATATAATTGTATCAGAAAGCATTGCAGATAAGTGGATACCGTAACAGCTTCATTGTTCCAGGACTGGGGCTTTGTATCAGTTCTCAGTGTTGTGTGTCTGTGTCTGTGCCTGTGTGTGTGATTTTAACGTTGCGTGTGTACATGCATGGTGTGTGTGTGTGTGTGTGTGTGTGTGTGTGTGTGTGTGTGTGTTTCCGTGCTTTTCTGTAATTACTACGTTGTGGGGATTAGATTTTCCTAAAATATGATATAAACCTGCAAGGTTTTCCCCTTTTGGGACCACATTCTCAATCCCCACAAGGGATTTTATAAAAATCTATGATTGCAATCAAAAAACTAAAAATACTAAAAAGTCTTGTACCATGCTTGGTTTTTGATGGCTAAGGTTGGGTCTGGGTTTAGATTAAAGTGTCTTCTCTGGCTATTCTTGGTTTTTCTCTGGTTCTGCAGGTGACTTGAACCTTTCATGATGCTCCTTGTGTTTCCTTGAACAGACATCAGATCACAGCACTAAAAGGATGGGCATGTTTTAATGGAGTGGTGATTGGATAATTCTATGTCATGTTAGTTTCAGTCAGAAACAGAAAAATATGTTTTACACTCACCCACATGTGTTTGCTCTCTCACAATGTGCAGAGTAGCTGTAAAAGTTTTATTGTTCATTCCTATCTTTTTTAGTAACTCGGCCCATAAAAACACATTCTGGAGGGGGTCGCCCTCATCTATGAGTGCTTTGCTCTTCCAGCCACTCCCAGCCAACAGGCGTGGTCTGCATTGCAGCTCTGTCCCTCATTATGCTGTAAATTGGACTACGGAGAACCTGCCCAGAGTTCACTGAACTGCCATGTCAGAGAATATGAGTGCAGATCGGCCTTAGCTGGAATGTGACTCCAGTTCCTAAAGAAATTGACCGCTGGCCTTCATCCAGTCCTTCTGCCGGCTTTTACTCCACAGCTTACCAAGGTGGCATTTGATGAGGAGGTGAGCTCAGAAGTGGTGGAGATCTTTAAGAAGCACCTCCAGAGGATACGCTGCCCGCAGTCCATCTTCAGCACGTTCGCCTTCGCTGAAGGGCAGACCATGCCCCAGCTGATTCTGCCTAAGCAGAAGGAGAAGAACATCGGCTTCCGGTTGGTCTGATCTAGACAGACAGACACACACACAGACATACACACACATTGTATTTATATCTTTGTGGGGACTCTCCGTTCATTTCCATGGGCAAATCCCTAATCCCTACAATAACAACCTTAACCCCTAAATACAAGACTCAAAACTTTTTTGATTGCAGTAACAAATCTTTATAAATTCTTTTTTTGATTTTCCTCTTGTGGGGACCGAAAAAAACAGGTCCCCACACTGTCAAGAACACATGTTTTTAGCACATTATGGGGATATTTGGTCCCCACAACATAACCCACATGCACACGCACACACGCTTGTATTCACATCTTTGTGGGGCCCGTGCATTAATTTCTATGGGCAAAATCCTAATCCCAGTTATGATAACCTGAACCCCCTACCCAGCTCTTACCTTAACCATAAGTAACCAAAGTGGCATTTTTAGTTTTTTGATTGCATTCACAGATTTTTATATTTAATTGCAGTTATCCTTGTGGAGACCAAAAAAATGTCCCCAGAAGGTAAAAAGTTACAGGTTTTTATTACATTGTAGGGAAATCTGGTCCTCACAATGTAATAATTACACCCACACACCTACACTCACTTCTGTTTCCTCCAGTCAACCTCACCGTTAACAGCCTGCCGTTTGTTCCCCTCCGATTGGCAAATCCTCTGCAGCACGCTTTCCAAGACGATTGTGAGAGGGGCCAAAATGGCGGGGAAGATTACCATTGGGCGCCCGCACGTGGGCAAGAAAAACGAGAGGGGTGGTCGCATGACGTGGCCCGAGGACGACGACATTTCGGGTGAGCGTCCCGCCTCCTGTCGGCCTTGTCAGCCCCAGTGCACCGCGAGGCCCTGACCTGCAGTGTGGCTGCTGGTATCTAGTGTCGGACGATGGGGAGCCTGCGGTCTGCGGCACCCTCAAGCCTTCTGACAAGTCCACGATGGAGCAGCTGGTGGAGCAGGCCTTCTTTCGGGACTTCCAGCGACTGGGCCTTGGAAGCGTTACTGTCAGCTCCTCGCGAACCAAGGCCGGCGAGCAGTTCCGGGTCACTGCTGTCAACAGGCTGTACTCACTGTGCCGGAGGTCAGTCTCAGAATCATATGGGGAAAAGGTGCTAATGGGATGTACCATCAGGGTGGGGTGGACAATATGACCTAAAATTATTATCGTGTTTTTTTTCCCTTTTTGGATGATGATGGTATTTTATTTACTTGTTTCCAAGTTTTGGGAGGAGCAGCATGTCCTGACCCTTTATAGAATTTAAAAAAAAAAAATCATAATATTTTTAACTGGTTTGTCAACTTTGGTCTGCAGGCTGGTGTGAGATTTTCAGTTCGAGACGAGTCTGCACACACATGTACATGCATTTACATGTATGAAAAAGTTGTATTAACTTGTAAATAGTTTGTATGGTTTGCGAACTACCCCAGTGCTTTTGATGTAGCTAATTTTTGGTTTATAATGGAATAACACATATTTGCTGTAAGATGTCTAGTGTGAGTGTGCGTCTGAAAGAGTATCACCCCAGATGTATGTGAGTTAGCAACCCTGAAAATGTATGTTTTTTTTTTATTATTGTTTCACCTTTTTGATTTGTACAGTACGTTACTTTGTACAGTTCTTGCAAAACTTAAACTTTGACGAACATAAAATCACCAATACACTACGTCTTTTTAGCCAACATTTTATAAAATACTGCATTTGAAGACTTTTCAGCTGTAGGATTTCAAGACAAAACAGCCGCTCTATTAGGAACATTACGGCTTTTAGATTGAGGGTGTTCGATTCACTTCTGTCATTAACACTAATAGCTCATTAGCGCAAACAGAAATGCTGCATACGCCAAGATACGTCTTGCTTGGAGTTTGATGTTCAATAGTTTGAGTAGATGTATCTTTAACTACACACCTTGCATGAAGACTGATTTAGCGAATATGTTTTGCTTTTTAATTTGCCATTATATACAGTACTGTGCAAAAGTCTTAGGCAGGCAAAGAAAATGATGTTTAGATTATCCTCATTTGGGGTAAAACTATGATATTATGCCTGTCAAAGTGTGTCAGCATCGCCGTTTCAGAACCTCTGCTAAAATCACCCCAGTGTCTGCAGTAACCGTCCAGTGCAGCCATGTATATTTTGACTTGGCCACTAGCACACCTCATACAGCTAGTCAATCTGTCACTGACTTTTTAAACCAGTTTATTTAATTATTTAATTGAGCTGTTGGTAAAATTTAACAAAATTGTTGAATGGCTGAGGTGCCCCTGAGGAGAGGTTTGGGAACTGAAGCGGTGTTCATCTAGCCATCCAACTGGATATCAGTAACTTTTTAGAAAAAAGAAGAAATTTTTGCTAGTTTTTATTCTTACTCTTAATTTGCAGATGTTCTAATGTTAAATTGTGTTTTTTTGTTCTAAGCCAAAGTACACTTGCTACCCAGATAAACAGCTTTAAACATTTCTTTGGACTGCCTAAGACTTTTGCACAGTACTGTATATGTAACCATGTTATTTCCATTTAATGTGCATAATTACATAAAATCAGTTTATTTTGAATTTTTGTGACTTGCCATCAGAGTGTGCTTAATAGAAAATTCACACAACACATATAAACCGGTTACATGTACTATATAAGGACAAGTATTCGGATTACGACTGGAGCGTTGAAGAGAATAAAATACTTTATTTTTTTATAAATAAGCTGTTGTATAATTAAAATGTTGACTTATTGCGATGTTAGCGGTTTAGCACAAACCCCTATCATGGCACACAATCACACCAGTAATGACTATTTCACCGTCAGGTCATCAAAAACTGAATGACCCCCCCCCCCCCCCCCCCCCATACAGCTATCCTGGGCTGCTTGTGGTGCCCCAGTCAGTGCCGGACAGCAGCCTGCAGAAAGCGGCCCGCTGTTACCGCCATAACCGGCTGCCTGTGGTGAGCTGGAGACACCCTCACACCAAGGCAGTGCTGCTCCGCTCGGCCGGCTTCTACGGCAAGAGCATGGTGGGGCTCTTTAAGTCCCCCAACAGCGCTTCCACAGGTGTGCTATCGGGCATCTCCTTATGAGGGGTGGAATCGCTATCCCGCAGGTTATCATTTGGTGCTTTTTTAACATTTGATAGCTCTGAGTCATGCAGAAGTAACTATGACAAACATATTAGTGGTTGTTGCAATGGTAGTGGTGAATGAATAGTGACCCATAATGAGGGTATTGTTTTATATGAGTGGTAACTCATATTAGTGATATGAGGCCCACTATTTATATATTACGTCTCTATTTTTACATGAATCATAGTCTTAATAGCCCATATGTATTGACTGATGAGAGTTTCAGAGGGCTATAATGGATGGCATTCTTTTTCTTTGGTGCCCTCCAAGCACCGGTTTCCTCAGAGTCTTCCAGTAGCCTGGAGCAGGAGAAATACCTGCAAGCCATACTGAGCTCCATTCCAGCCTGCCCCAAAAAGAGCAACTCAGACAGCCTCAGAAACTGCGCTCTGATTGGCTTGTCCCCAGGTGAGCATGCTCTGATTGGCTTGTTCCCAAGTAAGCAAGCTCTGATTGGCTTGCCCCCAGGTAAGCACATGGTGATGATTTTTTTTTTTTGAACATCTGTATGATCGTGGGTGGAGTGGTGCCCCTGAGGCTAGGAACCTGTGCCAACAATTTGAGGGTTGCTGATTCAAATCCCATGAATGCCTGGAGTGATCCTACTCCACTGGGCCCTTCAGCAAGGCCCTTAACCTGCAGCTGCTTTTTCCTGGGTATGATGCTAAATCTACAGCCAGCCTTGCAATCAGGTCCTCCAACCAACAGGGAAATCGTGGGAGTTGGTGGCAGGATTGGCCGCCGGAAACAACTGACACTGCTCCATTCGGATTAGAATGATGCTGAGGTCTCACCCACCGCAGACCTGCACTCTAGGGTTCCTCATCTCAATACATAGAGAATATACTATTTGCAGAATGAAACAGGTTTCTCTTTTATTCTCGCGAAAGTGATTGTGAAGCTTTTGAGTTTGGACTTTTAGTGGGGTTTTTTTGCTCGGGGTTAAGGCTCTTCGTCTGTCTGTGAAAGATTTCCCAGCTATTCACACCTTAGACTTACGTCTGTTTGTGTTGTGTTGGGAAGGAGCCGCGGTGCAATCCCGTTATGCAAGAGGAACGGGAGATTGAGAGGTCACCAACCATCCACTCTTTGGTTCATTGGTTCTGATTCTGGCTGCACAGGCTTAGCTGAGTTCATACCTCTTCCGCAGTGCAAACACTCGGCACGCCGGTCTTATCACGGCCATCTCCTGTCTTGCTACAATGAGTCTTTGTCTGTGGGAACTGGAGTAAATCATCTCCCCCTCACCCCCAATCAAAAAAGGGAACATCCACCTTTTGGCACCAATAAAGTGGAACCGGGAGGTGAAAAAGTATCCGGATAGACTAGGATTCCTCATCTCAATACATGGAGAGTTCAAATAAAGGCAGATACTATTTGCACAATGAAACATGATTTCCCAGTTTTGGCCACAGGTGTAATCTGACAGTGGTTCTTGTGTTTGCTCCAAAAATCTGAAACATAGCTCTGGATTCAAACCTTGCGCCTATCCTCATTTAACACTAAAATCCCTCTTTATGCTACCTTAGCATAATTTTACCTAATCTTGGAGATTTATCTACATCTTTTTGGCTTACCTGCGATCACTGAAATGAAGAAGATACTCTGCCGGCATGGGCAGAATTATAAGAAATTAAAGTTGTCTTTGTTACTAAGAGAAGCCTTTTGTCTGATTTTCTCTACATGGTATATTTCTCTTGATTAAAAAATGTTTCTTCTGTTTAATGAAGGCAGTGAAAGACGGACGTCCAGAACATCAAAGATGGCGCCAATTCACTTGGACATTCCTAACAGCTTTGCTCGAGGGGGTGAGGCATTTTTTGCTTTGTTATGGTCAATTAAAATGGTTAGCCTAGTTAATCACTTGCTGGTTGTAAGGCTGCACCATTTAATCCATAATCTGCCATATCGGTAACCAATTGATTTACTTTTTATCAATCTGCATCTTCATTTAGAGACTGTGTTTAATAGGCCTAATTGTTGGGCCTCTTGGAGTCATCATCTCTTGCCACCAAATCTATCTCTGTTAGTCTTGGCTAAATCTGAATGCTTTTCTGACAACATAACTGGAATTAGCAGATGTTCCCCTCGATCTGCTGGAGAGCACAAGTTGTGCTTCAGCAAATGCAAACTGCCAGCCACCTTAAGGTCAAGTGATTTCAGCCTTGGAAGCTGTGTCTGTATAAATATTTGAAATTCTGCATGGACAGAAAGCACTAAGCATGCCTTGGGGGTCGCATTCCTTTCCTTGCAATTATATAGGTTGTATAGATTAAAATTATTTACTGCGGTCAAGCGCACAAACGATCGCATAGCGTACTTTCCTGCGAGGCGGAAAACAGGAATGTGTCTTTCTGGATTCCTTTGGAGAGCGTAAGAAAGTCGTGGCTCCAGATGTCTCTGCCGGCTTGCGGTGTTGACTGGCTGCTGCACTCCGCTCTCGCCGCTCCAGTCCCATATAGCTTTGTGGTATTTTCTCACCGCTATTTAGTCTCGGGAAAATCCTCAGAACGCTGTTATTGTTAAAGTTAATCTGACATGACCCTGATGTCAGATCCACACACCGGAGCGTTTCGCTGGGTGGTGTCTGTGTCAGACCGGGCAGCACGACCCATATCTGTGAGTGTCACATTCAGAGCACGCAGCCTTTTCTGGTCCTTCCAGGGAGCCTGAATTACATGCTGAAAGCTCAGAGTGCGATTCTGCTTGTTTCCAAACATGTCTGTGAATTTCATCCCTCCATTACAAAACCTTGATCTCAAACTACAACGTAAATATGATGAGACTGTGGCATTCACCGCAGTTAATCATACTCAAGGCATTAATACTAAGATAATCAATTAGCCACATGAGAACACTGGCATATGTGTTTAGATTTAGCTCACTGGCACTCCTGTCTGTGTCAAACACGGAAAAATGATTTGTCTTTGTGAAGGTGCTTGTCTGCTCTATATATCGTTTGGTGAAGCGTGAATTGCAAAGGTGCATCAATTAACACAAGGTGGTGACATTTTTGTTAGAAAAATTTATTTGTGCTAGGAACAAATATATCCACTAACATTTTTTTTTGCAAAAAAAAAAAAGCATTTATAAAAATAAATATTATGAATCAGGACTGTTTAACAACTTAATAGTCAGAGGGTCAAGGCAAAAAAACAAGCTGAAATTAAATGGCAATAATGTAATAGTAAATATGTGTACCCAATGGTAGTTAATGATGCTGTAGTAACAACAAACTGTAAGACAGGTTCTGTCTATCCATCTTCCAAATGTCTACCTGTGTGCTGCATTGGATAGCATCCCCTACCCCCCACCCCCTACCGTTACATGTTTCAGACTATTTCTGTCGGTGAAATCGGAGCATTGATATTTTTATTGTCCATTTCTATGTCCCGCCACAGCTCCCCAGCTAGGGTGACATCCTCAGACTATGTGTCTCGCGTTACATGGTGATTCAACACTTACAGCTTAGCTGGTATCCGCTGCTTATATCTCGGGATGTAGTAGGTTTTTGTTAACGAGTGATTTTATGATCAAAGTATTGGTGAATAAGTAGAGAGAAGAATGGAGCCAGTGCTTTTTAAATAAACTTGATGTCACCGGTGTTCCGGAAAACTGCACTGACATCATCACCCTGGGCCCATTATTCAGGTTCTGTGCTTTTTTTGTAATAACTTGTTTTTTTTGTAATAACTTGTTGTTACTTTTAGTGGGGTGTTTACCCGCTTACGTCATGCAAACACATCGTGTCCTCGTGCCCCCAGCTCTCTCCCTCTCTCACTGGGCCATTTTTACAGTAGACCGGCCGTACAGCATGGCTGACGTGTTTCATCATGCCAGATGTGTTGATCTTGGGGGATTTCATTTTCACCCCATTGGTGGCAGCTGGACTCCGGACTGTCATTTCAACAGCAAGTTGTTCCGCTGTTACTAACAGAGTTAGTGCTACGGCTATAGCTGTATGTCACCATGGCCGAGCCGGACTAGAGTTTACACAGACTCGGAGGGAAAATGGAGCACATGTTCATGGGCAGGCTCTGCTTACATACTGCAATTCACTAAAGCAATGAATATTCCCAATTGAAATTACATCCAAAAGTATATCAAATTAAAGTAACACAAAAGTGAACCCAGGGTTATCAAGACAGGAAAATAAAGTTACTGTTCATAACCCCAGACATGTGGTTTCATAAATCTGCCGTTAACCTTTGAGCCTGTACTGTGGTGTAATCCACGCATCGTACGCCTCACAGCAAGAGACTTTTATTCTGAAAAATGAGAAATCAGTACAGCAGCGCAAAGAAGACTGAACTGGAATGTTTGTTTGGAAAAAGCTTTTAACTGAATTGTTTAACTGCTGTGAATGTATTTATTAATCGGATATCACTGAACACACCGTTTACATTGCATGTAGTCAGACTTAGAGTGCCAGTATAATGTGTCTTCATGCTGCCTGCGCATTAACCTGCGCGTCCCCCTGCCCCCCCCCCCTTCCCCAAAGGTGTCTGGGCCAGCATCCGCGCCAGCAGCCGTCTCGGCTCCCACACCTCGCCGGCTGAGGTGGCGTCACGGCTGCCCGGAAAGGAGCTGCCCCCCCCAGCGGGCAGCGAAAACCTGCAGGCCCCCCTGCTGAAGGAGCAGGCTGCCCTCTATATCTTCGGGGAGAAGTCCCAGCTCAGGGTAGGCGGGGCTGCCGGTCGTGTCCCCATTCTGCGCTGTAGAGATCACTCACAAGCGGGCCCATAAAATTAACCTGGTGTAGTGAAATATTAACGGGATCAGGTCGTGTCGTGAAAATGTTGTGAAACAAAGTGGTACAAATCGGGCACCGTCGTAAAATATGCCGTAAAGGCTCAGACATGCAGGTTACAAATCGGCATGCCCTGATATTTAACACAGCAATTGTAATGGGAATAACGGCTCTTTGAAGGAACCCGGATCTTTCCAAGAGCCATTCAACAAAGCGACTCATTGTTCTTTTCTTTTTGTTTTCCCCAAGGTGCCATAATTACTAGTTGGTTTTTACTTATTGCCAAAATGGGCGCGTCAAGAAGTGCACAACCCTCCATGATCCCGGATGGTTTTATTTCGAGTACCGTTGCACCAGGCAACCCCATTCTTTGACATTAGTCCTGGGGTTGTGCTATAGAGGAAAGCCGCTATTGAAAGTGCCATATAGGATGTGCCGAGTGGATCTTATTAGAATAAATCAGAATTTTACTGAAACTAAACATGCACTGTGTACTTACAGGGTTTTATTGTTAACAAAAACATTTCCATGAACTGAAATAGAATGAGTTGCAGAAATAAAAACTACAACTAAACAAGAACTATTAATATTCTGAAATCAAGCAATATAAAACAAATTCTTCCCATTTAAATACTGTTTATCTACAGTAATGATTTGTTCATCTTTGGGCCTTTGGCATTACATCACCACCCTTCATAGAAGCGAGCAAAGTTGTACAGCTTTTCATCTATCTCTAGAAATAAAATTATTAAAACCTAAAGCAAAATATATAACAACAATACAGTTTTATATCTTTAAAACTAATGAAACCATACTGAAAACTGAAACCAAAGTAGATTTCATGTGAAAATAAACAATTGAAAATTAAAAAAAAAAAAAATCAAAATGACAATAACACTGATGCAAAAAGAAGAATTGATTATTCCCTCCATGCTGCAACTGCTGGTCTACCGCATGAGAGACAATGGTGTTCTTTATAAACACTGCATGAATCCTTCAAAATATTGCATTAATCAGAACTGGGGAGAACCTACAGATAAAATGGAAAATTAACAAATTGAATCATTTAACCATAAATATTTACGCTGATTGGGTGCACGAACCCACGTCCCCAGATTGTAGTATCACCAGTTTTTTCTCTTTTTCTATAAAAAACCTGCATTCACCAATATATGCGCATGTCATTGATACAGGGACAAGCAATGGCCCAATAGCCAAAGGAAAAGTTGCATTAATTACTCTTAATATAAGAGACAATATCCTATGCCTTTCAGTATTGACTACTAGGGACTATTTCAGGGTACTTTTGGGGGAAAATATATTTTGACTTGCATGTAAATGAACTTGCAGCGTCAACCTCATGAACCAAAGTTTTGATATACTGTGACCTTGGCACATTTAGAGAGGTGTGTGCATTCCAGGGGTGTTGGCAATAGAGGCAACATGTCCACCCCGATATTGGCTGAACCCCCACCCCTTAATCCCCTTCATCATACAGGGTAGATATAATCTTTGGTCGACTACTTTCAGACTTCCTGGTACTTTTTGGCCAATGAATGATGGAAGGTCACTTGATTCACTGAGCAGAGCCCCAACGGAGCCTCCCCGTTGTAATAGATTGTTTCTCAGTACCACAAATGCGATGATCGTACTTCTGGTCTTATCACGAGCAATCTTGCTAACTTACCCGCAAGAACAAACTTAGGCCGCATTGAATCATGGGATTGCTCTCATTTGGCGAGGATGCAACCGATGTAACCTTGATATTTGGGACGGCAAAAATGACATCCGGGGATTTGTACCGTCCTCCGTACTTCAGTTCTTCGTTCTTTGCCAATGGAAGAGGATATAAAATGGGAAGAGATTAACAAAAGTACAGTCAACTATGGATACTGAGAAACACCCATTATGTTCATGCATCGCATGGCTTTGCACACATCACCCATATTCGGAATTTATGTCACAATCGCCGCACCGCCGCTCCTGCTTGAAGTAACATCTCCCACCCCTGATGATTTTTCAGATTAATTCATTGACTTGAGTAATTTACAGACTGAAGAAATACAAGTAATAAGGATTTAAGCTGCAAATTATTACTGTTGTAGGTATGTAGCAGACTATTGGTAGCCCCTTAAAGATTGTAGAGTTTTGCAGCTAAACATGGAGCGGGTATGCGGCTATTCAGGTGCTCAGGACACTAAGGAAGATCCTGTGGGCTTTGGGCCTGCAGCTGCTGTTTATGAGGTGTCAACTTCAATTCTTGTGCTACCTGCTGGCATCTATTAATCGGACAAAGCTGTTAAGGTAACCGCTGTTCTCCGCCATCTGGTCGAAGGGCCTCAAGCTGGACGCCAGCCTGAGCTGTGAGCTGGTGCCAGTGGACGTCATCGATACGCGGCAAGTGAAGGGCTCCTTTAAGAAGCTGCTGAGGGCCTGTGTGCCCAGCCGAACGCCCACTGACACCGAGGGCAGCTTCCTTAAGAGCCTGGAGGAGTCCGAGTGGATCCTTCAGGTACTTCCCCGGCCCCCCACCCCCATACACACGCACGCACACACACACACACACACACACACACACACACACTCTACCACCATTATTTCTCTGCTTCTCCAGCTCCAGACTGCCATAGCTATTGCAAAGAAAACAGACTTTCATGGTGTGTGTGGTTTTCTTTGAAAAATAGCTTGTTTTCCATCTTCTGAAGCTTTACTCAGGTTTTCTCGTTGCTTACCCCAGGGATAAAACTGAACATGGACAACGGTGGGAAAGTTTTTCTCTGTGGCAGCAACTTTTACCTACTTTGGCCTTAATGGTGTCATATATTTCAGAAAGACGGGTGATTCCTGCCAAGGCAAATGAGCAATAGATCAGCAGCAAACTTTGTTCATTTCATTGCAGACAACAATAATAATGGGAATTGCAAAGTCAGTCGACCCTTATCTAGCATTATACATTTTTAGCTTTTTATCAAAACAAAAAATAGTCAAGATAAAACGATTATTGTTCTGCATTTTGTTTCGCGATGATGCTCCTGTTCTGTCTTGTGTTATAAACTCAGCCCACCCCTTTCCAGCCCCTTTTAATGTGTTCCTCAGTTGAATTATATTTAGTTCAAGGAAATCCACTGATAAAAAGACAACTTTCTTTTTTTAAAGTTCAATTAAAGCATATTTCCAAAGTCACTGAGTAATCGAGTTAAATAATCTTCACCTCAGTATTGACCAAAATAAGTGTGTTTATCATTTTTGCCATAATCGAGCAGCCCTACACAGTTATAGTAAAAGTAATACAGGACATGTCTGCTGCCCTCACAGCTTCACAAGATCCTGCAGCTGGCCCAGATCCTGGTGGAGCTATTGGACACAGGCTCTTCAGTCATGCTTAGCCTAGAGGATGGTTGGGACCTCACCACCCAGGTACTGTATACCAAGGTGGAGGACTGCCTGAAGGGGTCACTGGAGGTCACAGGCATCATTGTGCAGAGTTAGAGGAGGAAACATTGCGTGGTTCAGCTCATTTCTCTACTCTGCAGTTACAATTACAGCATCTTGCCTGCAGATTTACAAATGTTGTCACACTCTGATGTTATGAAACTGCGGTCTGCGGTATTTATCCTCAGATGTCCTCATTAGTAACATTGAAATTCAGTTTTTTTTTTCTGAATAGCAGTTTCCCAGCTTGTGTGCCAGTTCAGGTTATTTTTCACTGAAAGACTAATTTTACCAGTTCAAGCACTGACATTCAATAAGCTGGCAGGGCAATCCAGTAACAAACAAATGAGAACAATGGACATCATGTGTGTGGTATTCGCTTCATTTCCACAGTTCATTTGAGGTATTTGGGTGATTCCTCGGCTTTCTACTGGGAGCCTGTTAGAGGACCCAGAGGTGTAATCCTGGTGTATAAGCGACTTCCTTTCAAAGAGCCGTCTGCACTGGCTGGGAGCAGAAGCAGCGTGCAGCTTGGCTCACCAGTGGAAGCTTTCAGTGTGGGATTTCTGCAGACATTCAGGCGTATAACAGAGCCATCTACTGGTCTAGCAGAAAACCGTAGATGACCTGAGATTATCGGTCCTCCTAGTTCAAACATGGTTAATGGGGTTCCAACACTGAAATCCAACACCAGCCTTCACAAAGGTTTGGTCATTATTCTCCAAGAAATCTGCAATGTATGAATTGGTATTATTTCCTCTTCTCCTCCAGGTCGTCTCCTTAGTGCAGTTGCTAAGCGACCCATTTTACCGGACCCTGGATGGATTCCAGGTACTCCTGGAGAAGGAGTGGTTCTCCTTTGGCCACAAGTTCAGCCAACGCAGCAACCTGGCCCCCAGCAGCCAGGGCAGCGGCTTCACACCCGTCTTCCTGCAGTTCCTGGACTGCGTGCACCAGGCAAGCAACTGCTCTGTTTGCCCCTCCCCCCCCACACTTCCCACTATCGCATCATCTCCCGATTCTTATTAAGACGTACCTCCCAGTGACGTCACCTCAGCTGCCGCTGTGAATGCCCTGCCGCTTCCTTCAGCAGTACCTCAGCAGGACAGGTCATGTCCAGGCAGTGTTGTATGTCACGGAAGCTTCCTGGGTTACTGCTCCACAGGTCCGCTTGTCCTCAGACTAAGATCGAGCTGGGTGAGGCGTCTTTCGAGGATGCTCAGTTCTCCGTGCGGGGCCCTCTGTTCCCAGCTCTTACAGCCACACACACTTACAAGCACTTAAGAGATGTGGTTGCCAAGGTGACCCAGGGAGGTCAGCGTCCTTTAAGTGTCGTAAACAAGAGAAAATAATTCAAAATGTCCTAAAATAGAAGTGCCTCATCCCAAAAACAGCAGTTGTTTTTGCCAATATGGCCAGGTGGCCCAAATGTTAAAATGAGAAGAATCCACCACTTGGCCTTAGCAGACGGTTTGGACAGAGCTGCTGCCTTTTGCTCTGGAGAGCACCGCCCTGAGAATAATGATGTCACAGATCTTTGCTCTCTCATCTCCGTTTCACCACTTATAATGGCTAACATGTGCGCCTAATTCTCCACAGCCATAATGCCATCACACAGCCATAATGCCATCACACAGCCATAAGAAACTCTGGGAAGCCCATCTTTGTATTTCCTGGTTTTTCATTCCAGATCCACAACCAGGCTGTGTTAGAATTTGAGTTTAATCAGCATTACTTGAAGTTCCTGGCTCACCATTATGCTTCCAACCGCTTCAAGAACTTCCTCCTGGACTCTGAATACGAGCGACTTGAACACGGTTAGTCATTAGATATTCTGCCTTCAGACTATGCACGCGTCGGATTAACATCGGCAAACTGAATTTCACAGGCTAACTGGAGTTTGCGTGTTTCCCCTGTGTCATGTTGATTTCCTTCTGCAATCCAAAGATATGCAGTTAGGTAATTGATGTACCAGAGTTGCCCTTAATGAATGATTGTGTGAATGGGACCCACAATGAACTGGTATCTCATCCAGGGGGTCCCCAGCCTTTTTCCCCTATTCTCACTGTAAATAGTGACTCTCCTACTAGGCATACAGTTTGAGGACAAGGGTGACAAGCAGGCCAAGAAAGGGATCTGTATCTGGGACTGCATTGGACGGATGCACCGGAGAGAGCCTCTGTTCTTCAACTACCTTTACAGCCCATCTGAGACTGAGGTATGATGACTTTGTCTGTACCAGTGCTGTAGCCTTTTAAAATAATATTAGATGTCCTTCAGATTTGCCCCATATCTTTGGTTTCTGATAACAAAAATTCAGCTTGTGAATGACATGTTAGTTATTGAAATGCGGTTCTTTCAGAGTTCTGGAAGCAACAACATGGATGGTCCTATTTTTTCCACATTAAGAGTAATTTACAATTAATGACCAGTCTATAAACATTGTGAAGTAATGCTTTTTCTCATTTTACTTCACTAATGTTACTAATTTGTTCCCAGAAAGCCAACATAAATCGAAAAAACATAAACTAATAAAATTATAAAGCATTTCCAGCTCAACCCTAAAACCACAATTTCCCCAAATACCACTATAGAATAAATGGAAAAAGTTAATGAGTAACAAATTATAATTTAATGAATGATTATTAAAATTAAATGTGAAGAAGCTTTTTTTCAGCAGTATTGTGCCAAAGAAATGGATGCCTTTTTTATACACATAATGCCTGGCTGAAACTGTAATGTTTAAAAATCACATGCATTGTGTGACTAATAAAAACATTATATTGGGGAAATCAGTGAAATTCTAGTATCAAAATTCAAGGCCTATTATGGTAAAACAACCATGAACTGAATTACTGTGAAGTAGCTGATTGCTGGGCTGAAGTCGGGTTTTATTGACGAAGCCCATACTGCTTCCTTGTAACTTTATTTTAATGTTTGTTAAAAATAAAGTTGTAGTAAGAGATCTGCAAAATCATCTTGGCCGTGTTGTCCTTCAGCCCCTTGGTGTTTTTGGTGGTTTTTATGTTTGTGTGACATATTGAAGCTGCCCTGTTTGATTTAATAGCTGTTATTCTCCCTGCTCCGCTCTCAGCCTGTGATCAGACCCTCTACTGGCATTCCCAACCTCAGAAAGTGGGACTACTTCACTGAGGAGACCTTGTCCACGGGTCCTTCCTATGAGTGGAGCATGACAGCCAGCCAGATAGAAGGCAGCGAGATCACGGACACCGTCGCCAGCAGCAAGAGGAGAATCGTTTGGCCTTGCTACAGTAACGTGGCTCAAGCACAGCCAGATGCCCTCAGCAGGCTGCTGGATGTGAGTCCCGAGCGCCTGCTGGGAAATGAGATGCTTCTCTTCCCGCGCAGCTTGTAGCCCGAGCATTTGTCTGGACACAAATAGAGAAAGACTGTTCATGTTCTCAGCAGATTACTACCTAAATGTAGTCACTTCTTTCCTGAAATGTATGAACTTTAGAACATACAGAAGCTGGAGGTCGAGCTTGGCCAGACTCCCGAACGATGGCAGACCGCACTGGAAAAGGTGAAGACCAACATCAGGGAGGACCTGAAACAAGAGAGTAATGTGAGTGTGGATTCATTTCAGCATGATCTGCTGCCTGATTTGTAAACAATTTATGTGGCTCCAAAGAATCTGCTACAAATTAAGAGCAGCTGGTACCTTGGTACAGGGTTATGATTCATAGCATCTGTTTCTGAATACATTCTCGTTTCTGCTCAGTAAAGGAATCCCCAAACCAATGTATAAACAGATTTAACATTTCCAAATGTCTAATTTCGAAAGTGATGTGCTGCACTTATATCAAAGATCCTCCTTCATGTCCTCCTGGACTTTGAGTTCTTCTAAAAGCAGAATCCTTCCCTTTTCATCCTTAAAGTTACGTTGTCACGAGGAAACAGGAAGAAAGTCCTGTCTGGGTTGCCTGCATAGATGTGCTTTTCATAGATGTGCTCTTCATAGATGTGCTCTTCATAGATGTGCTCTTCCATGTTGCAGCTGCACAAGCAGAGCCTGGCCATCTCAGGCCTCATCCCCACCTCCGGCTTCATGGCCTCACTAAGGCGCTCCATGCTCTACCTGCCGGACAGCAGCCTGGCTAAGGAGAGCAGCCCGTCTGCTTCCAACGGGGTCAGCCGCAGGGCTGCCACTCTCTACAACCAGTTTGCTCCCAAGAATGATGAGAACCGGTGAGGCCTTAGGGACAGTCAGTGTCGCTTTGCACACCCACCACACATGGCATGAATCGTCTCGGTTATTTAGTCTCGATTATCCCATAGACTGTTGATTATTTCAGCTCATTTGAAGGTATCCTGTTCAAACGAGGAGCTTTGCTCAAAGGCTGGAAACCCCGCTGGTTCGTCCTAGACGTTACCAAACACCAGGTGAGCCTGGCAGCCGGCTTGACTGTATCGCGCTTCCTGTTCATTCGGGTGCGGCTAACTTTGCTCTTGGGTTCAGATGCGATACTACGACACGGGTGAGGACACGAGCTGCAGGGGCTACATTGACCTGGCGGAGGTGGAGTCCGTCATGCTAGCTACTCCCACTATCGGAGCACCCAAACACATCAGTGAGAAGGCCTTCTTTGATGTGAGTCTGCTCCCTTGTTTCCCACAGTCCTTATACAGGTCACTTGGTACATAAAAAGCCAATAAGCGGTGTGAAAATGCACATGTCCGAAATATGGACAGTAGGCCTCATTAACCCGGTGATGTCATTCCAGTTGAAGACAACCAAGCGGACATACAACTTCTGCGCTTCGGATGCTCAGAGCGCCCAGCAGTGGATGGACAAGATCCAGAGCTGCATCTCCGACGCGTGACCAACCCCAGCCCAGCCTGCAGAGTGGATGTGGCTTTATATTGGAGGGGGTGCACACCTGGCCTTTAGACAATGTGATTTGCACTACAATAGTTTATGCGGCATTAGCATGCAAACACTGACAGGTCTAATGCTGTTCTTTTTGAACTGTGGAGTCTGTGTAAAAACAGAATTTAAGGGTTTTCTCTATAATGCAAAAACGTACTGCTGCTTTTATAGTACAAATAGCAGGGACCAGGATCATATCGCCAAAAGTGCAAAAGATCTTTAGCACTTCAAATGCTGTTTTTTTTATATACTGTATACATTTGTTTTGAAAACACTAATTTGGCTGTTGTAAAAATTACATTTCTCACATAAGCTGAGCTGCATTTTAATTTTTGCACATTGAAGTATACATTTTGCCCTGTCATTTTCAATGCATAACTTTTTAATGGTTTTGTGATGTTTTTATTATGGAATGCCTATATGTTTAATTGCAGTGTTGTAAATTAAATTTTGTATTGAAAGCGTACTTTGTGTATTTCAAAGAACAGTCAAATGTTTATTAGATTGACAGGTTTACATCTGTCTTTTATTCTTTTTATATATTTGTATTTAAGAATTTCTTTTGGTTAAACTTAGCCAAATTAAACAATTACTTTTTGGTCATTATCACTTAGTGTGTTCACTTTATGTATTGGAAACTTTGTGTTACGAAAAGTTGCAGACCTTTTTCCATTTGTGCTGAAAAGGATTATCTTGTGTATAAGCCATTTTAATTATGTGAGTGGGTCTGTACCCAATATTCAAATTTATTTGCTGGTATAATATCAGCCAACGACATACTCTGACCTCACTGCATTATAAGAAAATCCTAGATTGTGCATCATAGTTCCCAGGTGCATAAAGAGTGTTACAGGTATATTTTCACATTCATTTCAAACACATTTTTTCTTATTTCTTGTTTATTTAGCATTTTTGGTATTTGCCCCTGAGAAAACAACGGTATTTCACTGATTTTGGTTGAATAATTACGTCCTGAAAGATCAGTCATTCATCAATAATTGGGTTATAAATCAATACATTTAACTTTCTAAACACATTTCCAAAAATGAAACCTGCATTGAAAAGGTAGCACATTTACATGCTCCATGGGATGAGGATTGTCCTTACAGTACCATTCTTTTTAAGTTAATAGTCAAAGTCAAACTTTAAAGAAACCAAAATAAGAAAAGAATATACTGATCCCAGAGAGAGGCATTAAAGATTTATGTTGCTGTTTCTGAACACACAATTTTTGCATTTACTGTTTTTTGAGAGCATTTGAACATGCTATTCCAGGCTATAATGTGGATTTATACGATGCCTTAAAATCTGTTGTTTAGGTCATATTTCTGGAATGGTCTAAATTTCTGCCATTACCATGTGGATATTAAAACAAAACAAAAAAATATTTACAGCAAGCAGAAAATTGTTACTGAGAGAATTTTGCCATTTCGCATCTCTGTCCAAGAAGACACAGTTTCAAAATAACATCGTTATTTCTATGGTTGCATAACTGGACAAAGCCAGTTCTGTAAACTCCGATAAGTCTCTGTTTGTAATCATGATTTCCATTTATGTTTCTCCGCATTAACACAAGCTCATCACAGTGAGTGAGTCCATGGCTTCCATTGCAATGTTACCAGAGTTTCATCTGCTGCTGGTCACAGTTCTCACCTGTCAGCTAAACAGCTGTCTATTAATGTATTGAAAACAGTAAAAACATATGAATGTTTCCCTGCTACAATGTTAATATAATTTGGTGTTTTGTAAGCTCTGGGCAGTACTAAGTACTATCACCAGATTTTGGACCAATATAGTGAAATCAGTTCATCTTGGGTTTCCCCTCAACATCCAGGGACACACATCCTGCGGAGCAACATATTATTTCCTTTGGCCTGTAGAACCAATTACTACAGTCTCAGGGGCCCCAGCTACATCTTGTGGTGACAGTATTGTGGTGTTAATCAAGTAGCCTTAGGCAACAGATGACACCTTCAGGGGAACTCAAGGGTATTTGCTTTCATTTACTGTTCAGGCTCCTGAATGAGTGACTTGAGAACGTCAACACCTGATAATTCTTCTCTCTGATGTCAGATAGTTTGAAGCACATTTGTTGGTTCCGTTCAAAACACTGCCAAACACAACAGCCATACTCGCCAAGTCTCCTCCCCATCTCAGGCTAGATGAAAAGGGCAAGAATCCCTGAGAATGAGGCAAGACGCTATACAGTTTGTGGCATCTGCTTTGGCTATCACACTTCACCGTTGCCCGACAATGTGCCTCGCCAAATAATCCTGGAATCCTCGATTCATCATTGTATGGGAATGCAGACAGAAAGTGGCACGCTAAAAATCTCACACTAGAACAATGGGCAGTTCCGTGGATTATCTGACATGTGATCAGCACATTACTGTTTTTCCACATTTCCCTCCTTTTCCTCGGGATCAAAAAACATACAGAAATGAGCATATGAACCTTTCCAATGAAATCTTATTCAAAGCAGAGTCTTGATAAGCAGCAAACAGCCACCCTGGACAGGAAGTCATTTCCTCATAAGATACAGTGTAGAAAGACTGATGAATCCAAACCACATGTCTTTGGCCAGTGGCTGAAACCTGCTGTCCAGGAACGCCATCACCCGCTGAGCCAAGCAGTGAACTGACAGCTGTGAGGGGTAAAGAACATAGTTCCATCCACAGGTTCTAGTTCCATCTAGATTCACAGGTGAAGGATGAAGCCATGAGTGAATTGAAGTGCTTCAGTCATCCAGACAAATTGGTGTCAAGTAAGGATGTTTTTCATTTGGGCCATTTGCTTGGTAAGCACTGGTTTGATCTAGTAAAGGGGAGAATTGTGTAGCACTGAGGAATGTGTGTGTGCAGGACGATCCTAAATGGGATGTGTGTGTGTGTGTGTGTGTGTGTGTGTGTGTGTGTGTGTGTGTGTGTGTGTGTGTGTGTGTGTGTGTGTG
>JAABNY020000086.1:45819-64829 GCA_015164015.2 Brevimyrus niger | reverse complement strand
TGTGATGTTGGCACTCGTTAGCCTCTTAGTTTAGCCGGTGTGGCATTATATTCCACATTTTTCTCCCTGGGAGCTGGGAAGGAGCAAAAACATGTACTTTCCTGGATCCCTGAGGACTGGGTTAGGAAACACTGCATAAGCCTCATTTATCCCCTCCAGTGGTGCATGATTCTTTAGACATGTCCCTCCCTCTGACGTGTGAAATCCCGTCTCCTCAGGTCAAAGATATTCATTTGTTTACCAAAGACTCTGTTTGCCACCGAAGATGCCCTGGAAGTAAGAAAGCAAAGCATAGGTGAGAGATGTGTGGATGAAAAAGATGGTGTGAGCGATATAGATGAGTCTATGGTGATTATGATGTTTGAAAAGGCTGGAAGATAGGGGAGCGGAAGCAGGTATAGGTATCCAGGAAAGAGTAAACGAACACCAGCAGAATTACATCAGCTGCTTGACACTTACATTGTGTTGCAACCAACACAGCCTCAGGACCTGCTCTTCAGTGAGATGGTGGGGTCTCGCTGTGCACGGACAGGGAAGTCCGATTTAAATTCCCTTTGTATTGTTTGTATGTGTTGTGTGTGGGTGGGGGGCTGTAGTGTAGGCCAGCACGGCTGCGAGGGCCTTGTATACATTTCGGTAATCTGTTTTTATCACCAGACCAGGGTATAATTGAAGATGGTGGCAGCCTGACCTGTTGTTCATCGAGGTTCCAATATCGCCCTCTAGTGGTAAGTAAATGTTTGCAAATGATAGCAGTGATTCCATTATTTAAAGTGAAAATCAACGAACTGTCTAAAAATAACCCTCCTCCTCTCCTCTCTCTCGTCTTCCTCACACCATCCATGATTCTTTTAAAAGGTAAAGTGTACATTAATTTGTTTAACATATATTTTACTTAATATTTTGTAGTAATCATTTTATATGAATATTTTAGGGTTGCATAACGAATCATCTGAGTTTATATTATTTTTTATGGGAAAATTTGGTTTGATATACGAGTGCTTCGGATTACAAGGTCATTTCTGGAACGAATTATGCTCGTAAACCAAGGTACCACTGTATTATTAGAGAGTAAACTGTGTTTCTGAGTTTTGGTGGTTTGGGGCCAGACACTAAAAATGACAATAAAAGACGAGGGGATTCTCTCTCCACCAGTGATCACCATCCAGTCTTGGTGGAGGGGAGTTGTGGACCGGCGGAAGGCCCGGGTTCGAAAGCAGGCTGCCGACACCATCCACAGGTACAACCCACCCCCCCGACAGTGTGTTCTCGTCCATGAAGGAGGCACGCTCCGGGCTGTACCTGCATCTCTCCTTCTGTGCTGAGGTCTATAAGGTGGTCATCTGGACTGGTGGCTTTCCCATTGCATACATTGTTCAAACATTGAGAGAGGTAAGTTTAACGCCATTATTCGTTCATTATTTAATTTTGGTTGGTCGATGTTGTTTAAGAACTCTTCTATTTCAGAATCGGTTGTGTTAATATGAGGTTATAATTTTTTTAATAGAAGTCCCTAAATATCCTATTTATCTCTTCCGGGCTATGAGTTACCTTCCCATTGTGGCCTGTAACTGAAGAGATCGCTACTTTTTCTTTATTCTGTTTTAGTTGTTTTGCTAAAAACTTACTTGATTTATTACTATGTTCAAAATTGTCCAAGCATAATCTCTGTAAATAAAACAGAGATGTTCAATAAAGTTTTTTTTGTCTCTTAATTCATGAGATTCCATTTTACATTTTCTCAGCTCATTCAGAAGGTGTTTTTCTTGGGAGGAGACATGTGCTGATTCCCATCTAGTGTCACGGAGCCTGAACATTTCTCTCTGTACATCCAGCCATTTCTCGTGAGCCTGACATGAACACATACAGTCTTTCCAGCAGAGACAAAAAAAACATGCAGCTGCAGGAACATTTTTCACAGTCGACAATGACAAGACGCAAACAGTGTGGGCTGCAGTGAACATAAAATGCATATTTGGCAAACTCTCTAACTCCTGTTTAGAACCCAGAGTGTCTGCCACTCATGACCCCATCACTGCTTTGCCCCACCAGCTTCTCTCTGTATTCCAGCCCATACTTCTCCAGAAATATAATAGAATAGAATAGCTACTTTATTGTCATTCAGAACATACACCGGTTAGTGCACATCAGAGCAAAATTACGTTGCATTGACTCATCATTGGCCCAGCGTGTGGCCTCTTCATTGTGACCCATCAATGGCTCTTGAGCAAGACCCTTAACCCCCAGCTCTCTGGGCGCCGCTACAGGTGGCTGCCCTTCACAGACAGCTTGCTCTACAAAGAGCAAGTTGAGGGAGGCTTAAAAAAGAATTTCCCCACGGGGATTAATAAAATGTCAATTAGCATTATCATTAGCAGAATGCATTAAAAAAAGAATATAAAGTGGAATTAACATAGAATATACACAAAAATATATTAATAGCACTATAGCAGCAAACACCAGTGTACGTCGCCATTTCTGATAAAATAAAGCAGCTTGAAAGTGATGTGCGTGTGGATGGATAGAGAGAGGCAAAGTGTGTGTGTGGGGTTGGGGGGCTGCCATGAGTTATTGAGTTCAGGAGTCTATTAAAAACCTGACTGTCCTGGTCCTGATGCTGCAAGGCCTCTTCCCAGAGGGCAGCAGGGCGAACAGGCTGTGGTGGGGGTGGGCGGAGTCTCTGATGATGTCACGAGCTCTGCTGAGACAGTGTTTGTGCGCAATGTCCTGGATGGATGGAAGAGAAGTCCCGATGATCCTCTCTGCAGTCCTCACCACTCTCTGCAGCGATTTCCTGTCTGAGGCTTTCGAGCTGCCAAACCAGATGGAGATACAGCTGGTCAGCACGCTCTCTATGGTTCCTTGGTGGAAGCTGGTGAGGATGACAGAGGAAAACTCTCTTCATCCGGGGCAGGAAGTGCAAACGCTGCTGAGCCCGTTTAACCAGTGATGTTGTGTTTGGTGACCAGTCCAGATTGTCAGTTATCTGCACCCCCAGGAATCTGATGCTGCTGACCACCTCCACAGCACTGTTGTCAGTGACGAGTGGTGAATGACTGGGCTGTTTTCTCCTGAAGGCGATGATCATCTCGTCTGTCTTCTCCACATTCAGGATCAGGTTGTTGTCACTGCATCATCCCACCAGTCGCTTCACCTCCAGTATGTTTTCAATGATTGGATTTTTTTTGTCTTGATAATGGATATATATTCCATTATTGGTATTTTTCTTTGAACATATTTGAGAATTTCAGGTAAAACATTTAACAGCGAACAATAGCAAATAAAAATATTACAAATATTTACTTTCATTTTAATATTCCAAAAGAGCAGGCCTAGTGGCATTATAGTCTAAATACTTTTTTAAAAAAGTTATTTTATTTTTGCGCTAGTGGCACTATTGATTTTACAGTACTCAATTTCTGGGTAAATAAAGACATGTTTGTATTTCAAATAAGAGTGGAATCTGTGTATTTGTGTACTGCACATTTAGACCTTAATACCATTCCTTAACATTGGTTTCATTTAATCTTGGTGAACAGAATGACTTTCAGAAATTTGAAACTTTACACTTTTAATTTTACTTGACTAAATCAACTGCAGCTTTAGTCGACTATAATCTTATATTTAATCGACTAAAACTAGACGAAAAGTAAAATGATTTTGATGACTACATTATGACTGAAACTAAATTACTTTTTAGTCAAAAGACTATGACTAAAATTAAATAAAAAAATATTTTAATCTACTGAACCAGGACAGTATTATATTTTCCAGTGTTTTTTGTTTACCAGACATAGTCCTGGTTTCTGAAACAACGAGGCAAGTGGTCCTACTGGAGCTGACTGTTCCCTGGGAAGACCGGATGGAGGAGGCCTTTGAGAGGAAAAGGGCCAAGTACGAGGAGCTGGCAGGCGAATGTAGGTGAGTGCAGGATGGAGAATCCGTGTTAACCATATTGAGGTCGGGTGTATAGGCTTTGTTGGCCAGTCTCTCGTCAGGGCACTCAAGTTGTTGTGAGTAAAAGGGTTGCAGAACAGGAAAGCCATCAGAAACATCTTTGACGCAACAGAAAAGGCCTCAAGATGGCTGTGGATCAAGCGGGGGGATCCATGGGCTATACAGGCCACTAAGACATAAGCCGGGGCCTGATCAACCCCGGCTGGGTCACCTGGCGAGGGTGTCTGTTGTGAGACTCGAAACACCCAATGAACCAAGGATACAACACTGATGATGTGTCTAAGTTGCACCTAAAGTGTAAGTGAGAACTAGTGTCATTGTGTTAAGTTAAGTTGTGTTAAGCTCTGGTAATAAAGTGAATTTAACTTAATCCACCAGACTGTGGTTTTATTATGTTACTTAGTTATGCTTTGGGTGACGCTGAAGCAGGACATTAATACAACAGAACAGAAAGTCATTACTGTCATTGTACAGGGAGTAAATACAGTAAATAGGCATACATATATAAAATGTACATATACAAGTGAGGGGGAAAGCCCCCCTCACTCATTAGGATTAAATTTAATTACATTTTCGTCAGAGAGAAAAACTATAAAATCATATTTTTCTTGTTTATTTAGCTCATTGAACTTTATTTTTGTAAAACGTACATTTGAGAGTGAAAAGGATTATTTAAAATGAATTATTAAAATTTACCTTTTTGCCAGGAGAACCAGCAACACGTCACAGCGACACTGAGGAGTTTCTACAAACCCCAAACCCTGGATAGAGGGGTTCAGTAAATGATGAGGTGAATCTGTGCAGGAGGGTCAGTCCATTAGACGAGACTCTGTAGAAGGACAGAGAACCAGCCCCCCAGTCCAGATACACTCCTACTTTGTGGGAGCCTGAGGGACGTATGGGTACGAGAGTCGTTTTATCATTGTGCAGGACAGAGTAAGTGTCTGGACCACAGCGCAGAACCCATGACTTGTCTTTGTATCCAAGCTCACAGTCACTCCCTCCTTTCCTCCTGATTCCTTTATAAGTCACTCCTATCCGGGTTTCATCTCCACTCCACTCAGCCTCCCAGTAACAGCGGCCACTCAGACTCTCTCTGCACAGAACTTGTTCCCACCAGTCAAATCTCTCTGGATGATCAGAATATGGCTGCTCTGCCCCCCATGTCGCCTTCCTGTTCCCCCCTGACAGAGACAGGCGTCTGTTTGCTGTGTTGGGGTCCAGTGTCAGCAGGCAGGAGTCTGTAGGCAGGAGGAAGAATTACTAATACCATCAGGCAGACTGGCATTTCCGTCATTTTATCACTTACATTTAGCCTGTACTGTATTTATCTGTACAATATAAAAACAGCACAGCTTCCCCAAACAAAACGGGAACTAAAGTATATGAAATAGCTCAGGAAATGTTGGATGGCGCGCGACGCCGGAAGAGCCGCTAAAATGCTGCACGAGCTAAACAGCTTAATTACGGGTAAATAAAATGACAAAGTAGTGATATTCATCAGACAACAAGCATATTTAGCACAAAAATTCAACACCAAAGATTAATACTAAAAGTGAGTGTTTAAACTATAACCTTCCTTTGAACCGCACGCCTCTTCACAGCAGTGCTACCCGCAGACAGTGCCGGTTTAGAAGGGGGGCAGAAAAATGGCACCATTGAACTATTTTTTGTTCCTGAAAACGTTTGTGCTAATGTTGAATCTAAATTCTCCTCCATGAATACCCTGGATATTTAGCTGCATGACACTGAATGTGGTGAATAACTGATTGCACCTCCTACAGACATTCCGTCAGATTTTTTATTTTGTTCAACTTTCTCAAGGTGTTGTCACCTGATCTGACTTCTCTGTGAATGAAACTATTTAGTAAAGCTAAATTTCCTGGCTGTATATTTCCCACCTTAAAGGTCTCAATCCGTGTGACACCACTGTCGGACAGTGTGAAACGCATGCCTGAGTATCAGCGCCAGTTTGCCCAAGAGCATCTGGCTGCAGACTCCACCAGGGAAGTCTCTACTGTGGGGCTGAAAATTCCACTTCTGGATGTTGCAATGACATCATTGCCACCGCTCTTGTGGCGGTCATGTGATTCTGATGCCCTCTAGTGGTGGTATATCCTACATTATACAGAGTGATACGATATAATCCTAGTGGAGATAATAATAATATCCTATATGTGATTTTCGGCCCCTCAGTGGAGGTCGTGTGATATCCGGTTCCTCAGTGGAGGTCGTGTGATTTCCGGCACCTCAGTGGAGGTCCCCCTAGCGGAGTCACCCAGTGTTTTGCAGCCAGACCCGTCTCCAGGTTTGGGGATAACTATGGGTGCCATCTTAGGACAATACTAACGAACTTACAATAGAAAAAAACTACACTCACCGCATGTGGATAAAGAACAAATGATTCATTTGTGGAATTAAAGATGAAGAACTATATTGGAATATTTTTAACACAGTTATAAGCACGTATCACGAATGAATTAATACTGTTTTCGTAATGTCTGTTTTATATTTTCCCATTGGATACTGTCTAAACTGTCAAACACAAAGAAACTCTCCAATACAAGCATGGAAATCCATCTACATACAGTGCAAAAAAGCCACACTCATCGCAATAATTGCATGAATACAATAATAAAATGGTATTAATGATATTCTTAATACAAACGTGCAAATACACTTACATTTCTGTAAGCCTGGTCTAGTCCTGCACTCTCCACCATGGTCCACACTACAGGAGAAGCAGAATAACATAGTACTGCTGTATCCATTTATTTATTGGTGCCTCTTTTTCACATACATGCAAGTATCAGTAGCGTGTCACACACACCCTCTGTACTCACTTCAGCTTCTCCAGTTTAGAGTTGAGATCCTCCAGTACAGCAGAAAGCAGCTTCACTCCTGAGTCTCCTGGGTGATTGTAGCTCAGATCCAGCTCTCTCAGGTGTGAGGGATTTGACCTCAGAGCTGAAGCCAGGGAAGAACAGCCTTCTTTGACTCTACAGCCTGACAGCCTGCAGAGAGATAGACAAAACTCTGCAATAAATAATATAATAAATAATATTGCTTTCAAACAAATGTGTCTGGTCTAATAAATATTTCATAATTGCAGTTTACAGCAAGAAATACTGAGTATTACTGACCTCAGTATCGCCAGTTTACAGTGTGGAATACCCAGTAATACTGACCTCAGTATCTCCAGTTTACATTGACAATCCCCCAATCCAGCAGAGAGCAGCTTCACTCCTGAATCTTGCAGGTCATTGTCACTCAGGTCCAGGTCTCTCAGAGGTGAGGAGTTTGATCTGAGAGCTGAAGCCAGCGCCTCACAGCATTTCTCTGTGAGATTACAGCTATTCAGCCTGCAAAAGGAGCCGTGTTATTATACACACACAGACGAGTATATATACTACACATCAGGGATCGTAGTCATACAAAATATCCAAACAAACATTTTTCAACATAATAAGAGGCACAGAATACAGTTGAAAGAGAATTAGTACCTAAACACAACACTACCTTAAATTACCACATTTAGAAAAATGATTAAATGTGGTAATTTTTTTTCATTTTGGCCAATCCTCTAGTGGTCATCATGTTCCATGTCATGAACTATACAGTGAGCATTTTCATTTCAAAGTACAAATGTCCTGAAAAGTTTTGTATTCAGGAACAGGATCAATCTACTTAAATGAGCATCTGTTGACACAATGTAGGTTCTCCTGTGAGTTTACTGTGTATTTTGGGTATTTCTTCCAGTCATATAATCATTAATAGTGAATAACTATATCATAGATTAAAAGCCTATAGTTTTATTCAAACTGTACATATGGGCCATATTCTCTATAATGTTCTGTAATTGTTATAGTGCAGGGTCAGTCAACATCCAATGCCTCTGCTCTGATTATGCTCAGCCAAGAGATCTGAATCAGTGGGCACAGAGTTCTTGGCAGTTTGTCATACCAAGGATGCTCATGGAAAATCTGTTGCTTTTTTACTGTATCACTATCTTTAGTCAATATATCATCCATAGGGGAAATACATTTTCATTATATACTATAAACAATATTAGTATATATCTGCTCGACTGGAAGTGTTGTTACTGTTGGGAAAGCAAACAGTTTCATTGTACATGTACTGTGACAAGAAAGATATTCTGTTCTGTTCTCTTCTCAACCAGGAGCAGCAGAAACCGCCAGTGAGCAGCCAGAGACAGCAGTCGTACAGCTCCTTGACATGAAGATGCCTGCTGACAATAACACTCACATACCACTTATCCACCCTGTGGATAAAGAGCCGTCACTGTTTCTATAGCAGGTTAGGATGCTGTGCCTGTGATAAGAAGACTGGATGGGAACGGAAACGTCACTTTTTTGCTTGTTACTACATCACTACCTTCACTGTGTGGCTCAGTGGGCTAAGCCTATGGGCCTGTAATCACAAGGAAGGAGTGGACGATTGGGGCAGGACAGGGGTAATGTTGGAATAAGATCTTTATCGTTTTGGAATCCATTAACAAAAAATGCTCTTCTTGTTTTATCCTGTTTATTTTGTGTTTAAAATGAAAAAACAAACAAACATATTTAAGTATAATTTTGGGGGGCCGGGAACCAAATAATTGGTTTTCCATTAATTCTTATGGGAGAAATTCTTTTAGGATTCGATCCGGAGTCCGGAACGGATTAAGTTTGAGAACCAAGGTACCACTGAATTTATCTTTAATGATGTTTGCACCAAAGTATTTCGTGGATAAAAGCTACCTCAATGCCCCCCCTTATAATAATAATAATAATTATTATTATTATTACTGTTTGATTAATTATTGTATGTATCATTGCCGATTTGTATGAAAGTGTGTATGTATGTACACATATATGTATGCGTTAATATATATATATTTTTTTTCCTTCATGTTATTATTCTTTTTCGCCTTGCCCCGGTGCCCACCCCCCAGAGGCCAGCATGCCCAGGGGCTCCCAGAGTGACACCCTAGCCAGTCCCACATGGGAAGGGGCGCACAGGAGGAGGCCGCCCCCCCCAGCACAGACAAGACCCCTGCCCCAGCTGCGGGCCCCCTGGAGCCCCGAGCCCCACCCTGCAGCACCCCGCCCCGGCGACCAGGCCCCCCCACACCCAGCGGGTGGACCCCTCCAGCCCCTCCACCCCGCCAATTCCAGGGGCGACCCACAGGCCCCCAGCCCCATGGAGCCACCGGCGCCCACACCCCCCAGAGCCCCCCCACCATCCAAGGAACACAAGGAACGACAAAGTCTCAACTCCGCACACCCACTAAGTGATGGAGTCAATTATTGGGGACCAGAGAGAGTTGAAATTGGCCAGTTGATTCTTGGAGGAAGCAGACATTTGCTCCGTACTAATATGGTCCAACAAGAGACCCTTGTATTGCTGACTACAAATTAATTGATTAATACTACAAATTGTTTTTTGATTTCCAATTTATAAGAATAGTTTTCTTGGCGATGCACAAGGCGGTGAGAACCATTTGTGCTGTACTACCCTCCAGATCCATACTACTTACATCGCCTAGTAAGCATAATCTCAGGGAGGCCAGAATATTATACCCTAAATACGTAGATAAGTCTTTGCATACCTTCTGCCAAAATGTGTGAACAGCTGCGCATTCCCACATACCGTGCATATAGCTGTCTGATGCATTATTTGTGCAGTAAGGGCAGGTGTCGGATTCTATGAGGCCCATCTTGAACATCCTTTGTCCTGTGTAGTGTGTTCGGTGGAGAGTCTTATATTGTACGAGTTGTAGATTGGGTTTTTGGTCATTTTAAAAGTATTTATGCATATGTGTCCTGAAGTTCTGGCCTATATTAATCGATAAATCAGTTTCCCATTTTGAGGTTGGAAGACATATGGAGTTTAAATCTGACAATGATCTATATATTTTCGACATTGTTTTAGGTGCATGGATTCTCAGTAGTTGAGTTACTTTTGTAGGTAATTGTAGATTTAATTTATTATGTCCATATTTAACCCGGATTATGGATTTAAGTTGTTGATACTCTAGAAACTTGCTTCTCTGAATATTGTACTGTGAAATAAGTTCTTCAAATGGAATAAATTGTCCACTTTGGATAATATTCTCTATATACCGTATGCTTTTATCCCTCCAAAAAGTGAAATATAACACTTTCTTGTTCAGTAGGATGTCAGGATTGTTCCAGATGGGCGTTCGTTGGCATGGGGTTAGCGAAGATTTGTTTAATTTAAGAAAATCCCACCAGGCTGTCAGAGATGTTCTAATATTAATACTTAGGAAACATTTATGGTGTTTGATACTAGAGCTGATAAATGACTAATCAGAGATATCTAAATTATCACAGAACTCTTGTTCTACATTTAACCAGTCTGTCTAGCGGGCTGGGATTAATCCATTTCAAAACATATTGTAATCTATTGGCAAGAAAGCAGTAGTAAAAATTGGGCTAATCTAAACCTCTGCATTGTTTAGTTTTTTGTAAGGTTTAAATACTAATTCTTGGTGGTTTATGTTGCCATAAAAAATTGGAAATGTGTGAGTTTAATGAATTGAACCAAGCAGAAGAGGGTTTATAGGGGATCATTGAGAACAAATAGTTAATTTTGGGTAGGACCATCATTTTAATAGAGGCTACCCTCCCCATGAGTGTTATGGGCTGGGTTTTCCACCATATAAGATTGTTTTCTATTGAGAAGTGGAGTAAAGTTTTTTTTTTGCAAGTCTGGCAGCCTGGGGGAAATATTTATACCTAAATATTTGATATTTCCTGATTGTAATGTAGTAGTTGGCACATGCGTTATTATATTTGTGTAATTATTCATTTTTTAATTTACTTTATTATCTTTGTTAATTACGCCTCATATCATCCATAATCATCGCATATAAATACAATCATGTCTCAGTTTTTTTCCTTCGTTGCCATTTTTCTCCTTTTCTTTTTTCCCTTTTCTTTTCTTTCTTTTCCTCACCCCTCTACAACTTATCAAATTAAATATTGATTTCACTCACCCCCCAGTCCTGCTACTTCTACTAGCCCCTAGTTTGGGGGAGTGGGCCTATTCCCTTGTACCTTTTGGTGGGGCAGGTCATCTGATGTACTGGGGGTGGGTCACTGAGCTGCTGTGGGGTGGGGGCCCTCCAGGGCCGCCCTCCAGGGGCCGCCCTCTCACCCACTGCCCTGGGCTGGGCCAACCTGCAGGCTCCGCTTCTTTTAATGCATCACACCAGAATAGTTTGCAAGGAGTTTGCAATACATTACTACAACTTTGACTAGACTCAAATTTAAAGGTCTGATGAAACAAAAATGGAGCTTTTTGGCAATAAACCCTCAAGGTGGGTTTGGCATAAGAGAGGGATGGCTATAATGAAATTAACCTCATCCCAACTGGATGGTGGAGGTTCTGTGATGTTGTGGGTCTGTTTTTCCTCCAAAGGCCCTGGAAACCTCGTCCATGAAATACCAGAATATTTTATATAAAAATTTGGCTGCTGCTGCCAGGAAAAAAAAACTGGGCCTTCATTGGATCTTCCAGCAGGACAATGATCCTAAGCACATATCCAAATCAACATAGAAATGGTTAGCTGACCACAGAATCAAGCTTCTGCCATGGCCATCTCAGTCACCTGACCTGAACCCCACTGAAAACCTGTGGGCTGAGTTGAAGAGGAGAGTGCACTAGAGAGGGCCTAGAACCCCGGGTGATCTGGAGAGGTTCTGTAAAAAGGAATTGTCTCAGATGCCCTGCTCTGTATTTTCCAACCTCATTAAATGTTATAGGAAAAGACTCAGTGCTGTTATACTGGTAAAAGGAATCTGTACAAAGTATTAAATGCGGGGGTGCCAATAATTGTGGCAAATATGTTTTTTTGAAAATTATTTGAAAATATATTATTTGTTTTTCTTTGAATCAATTTATTTCAATGAAAGTTTGTTTTTTCTCATTGTTTCAGTGTGAGATGAAGCTGCTTTGCCAAAGGGTGCTTTTTTTCTACCCTTTTCAGAAATCTTTACAATGGGTGCTGATAATTGTTTATATTTACATACTGTATTTGTAGTAAAAGTTACTCGTGTCCTCCCTTGTGAACACCTGTGTAAAATAATCATTAAACTAATTTGCTATATCAATTTCATTTTTAATTATAAGGCCCTCACTATCCTAAAGATTAGTGATGTCAGGTTTTAGAGCTTTTTTGGAGTTAAAATATTGGAAGAAACTTTTAATGCCATCTTTAGCCTTTAAGGAAATCTTCCTTTCAACTTTTCACTTACCGAGTCTAATGTTATTTCTTAAGTCAACCTGTAGACTTAGATACTACTGCTTTATGGTGAAATCATTAGTTATTTTCTACCTCAGTATCACGAACGTACAGTGTGGAATACCCAGTAAGACTAACCTCAGTATCTCCAGTTTATAGTGTAAGTTCCCCAGTCCAGCAGAAAGCAGCTTCACTCCTGAGTCCTGTAGGTCATTGTAACTCAGGTCCAGCTCTCTCAGGGGTGAGGAGTTTGATCTGAGAGCTGAAGCCAGCGCCTCACAGCAGTTCTCAGTGAGTTCACACCAGCCCACCCTTAAAAAAATTAAACATTTTTCAATCAACTTTTTACACTGCACACTGTATTCAAATGAGGAGAATATAGACCATGACATAATAGATTTTCAGAAAACAATTAAAGCACTAAAAATCATTTTAACAGTCATTGCGATTCTGATTGGTGTCCATTATATTTTTGCCCATAACACGGTAAAGTCAGCATGTTTAACTGTAACAGTACCATTAACTTTGCTAACCTGCACAAATGTTTTGCATGGATTATATGGTTGAATGGATGTTTCCTGCTGCACAACTTAATTATTTTTAACATGGATCGAAGGCTGATAAGTTTGTGGGATATAAAAATGTAGGAGAATAAAAAAGAAGTTTGTTTATTAAGTAACTGCTGAAATGCACTGTGGGTTTTCTTGGTGTCCACACAGCAAATGTGCCAATGTTAAATTAACATAGCAAGGTGTCTATATGTGACCACACTATTCAGTTTTACCTTTAATACTTTTCACTGTGCAGTGAGTGTTGTTTTACAGTGTTATTATTTATTAACTCTTATAGTGTTCAAGTTACAACCTAGAGTGTTGTCAAAGAGTCTCCACCTCCACATATCTGCCCCATTTTAATATGCGAACAAGACGTTATGAGGATCAGAAGAGCCATGCCAGATTTACCCACCATCATGAGAAAGGCTCTGACCAAACAGGACCTTACAGCTTTTTGTTTTTTATGTTAAAGTTTTGCTGGCTTCGTTCTGATTAATCTTGAAGATTAGAGAGGTGTGGTCTTATAGCATGTTGTTATTGCATCAGAGAAAAGAACCCCCGGAGATGTACATGACGTGTCTCCAGATTGATACATATGTTAATAGTGTGGGAGTATGTTTGACTGCTAGTCCTGCCTTTGGATGTTTAACATATGTGGAAAGATGTTAGGACAGTTATGATACCCTTTTCTGTGCAGCTCCTGGTACCACCCACTCCCCTGTAGACCAATGGAGCTGGATGTATATTTGTATGACACAGCACTGCTTTTAACTTAATAGATTTTTTTAATGCACCGTGATTGTGATGAATAAGGCAAGAGAACAAAAAACACAGAAATGGCTCTCTCGTTCCAGCCAAGGACCAGCTGGGGTGGTTTAGCCTGCATGACTTAACTAGTGAAGGCATTGGATAGGAGAAAAATACTATGGAAAACCAATTTTGTTTCTAAGCCTGGTCTTTCTGGGAAGCTGATTTGGATGCTCTGTATCTATATAATTGAGAATTCTTCAGGAATGCACATATGTAAGAACTACATTACGCACATCAATTAACATACACCAACACAAGCAGCTCAAAAATACAAATAATGAGATAATGAAATGTGGTAAAGACTAATATCAGTGCCATATCAGCCTCGATTGTGGTGGGTTTCTAAAATTAAGCTTAATGAAAATCTTAATATTAAATAAGCAAAGTGATTTGATTTGTTCAATCACAAGTTGTGGTCTTAAAGCAATGTGCCCACCACCCATTCTATCTTCTTTAAGCGAAATACACTCCTTCAGTCATTAAGTTAGCTCGTACCCTTTTTCCAGCCCTGCTAAATAATTATGTTATGCAGTCTAACACAGTCTAGCTTAAAAATCTGTGTTTGGGGCCATACATTTCACACACTTTTATACCACAAGGGGTTCTCAGCACAGTTCTTTGAGTTGAACTGAAATAAAACTTGCATAAAAAGAGAAAAGCCCATGTCGGTCTCAGTCTTTCTTATTATGGTGGGTTAGTAAAACACAGCAGTTGAATGCCCAAATGAGTTGAAATGAGAGTGCATTAAAATAGGGCGGATAGGGGCCACCCATTTTGTACTTGTGTGCCACCCATATGGGCTTGTAATTTGGGAAGAGGTGGAGACACATTGTCTTAACACTATAGCTTATAAATTGAACACTATAACATTTAATAAATATTAACACTGTAAAAACAACACTCAATCCACACTTAAAAGTGTTAAAGGTAACACTGAATTGTGTGGTCACATATAGACACCATGCAGTGTTAATTTAACACTGGCACATTTGTTGTACAGTTCGTTTTGTGTATGTAAAAAGCATATTCTATACTCACTTCAGCTTCTCCAGTTTACAGCTGGGATCCTCCAGGAGAGCAGAGAGCAGCTTCACTCCTGAGTCTCCAAGGTGATTGTAGCTCAGATCCAGCGCTCTCAAGTGTGAGGGGTTTAACCTCAGAGCTGAAGTCAGGGAAGAACCGCCTTCTTCTGTGATTCTACAGCCTGACAGCCTGCAGAGAGAGAGAGAGAGAGAGAGAGAGAGAAAGAGAGAAAGAGAGAGAGAGAAGAAACGCACCAATAAATAACATCACCTCACCATTACAGGGATTAAATAAATGTGACTGCTCCAATAAATATTTGAAGACATACAGTTTAGTGTCTAAAAAAAGCAGCCCCCCTCCTCCCTTTTCATTATCTAATACCCAGTAATACTAACCTAAGTATCTCCAGTTTAAAGTGTGAAATACCCAGTAATATTGACCTCAGTATCTCCTGTTTACAGTGTGAAATACCCAGTAATATTGACCCCAGTATCTCCTGTTTACAGTGTGGAATACCTAGTAATACTGACCTCAGTATCTCCAGTTTACAGTGTGTATCTCCCAGTACAGTAGAGAGCAGCTTCACTCCTGAGTCTCCTGGGTGATTGTGGCTCAGGTCCAGCTCTCTCAGGTGTGAGGGGTTTAACCTCAGAGCTGAAGCCAGGGAAGAACAGCCTTCTCCTGTGACTCTACAGTCTGCCAGCCTGCAGAAAGGAAATGAAAACATTGTTTTCTACAGCCATCTATTTGCATGTAAGTAGCTGTATAAAGTGAGGTAGAAACCAGCAGCAATGGTCTGTTCAGGGGTTTAGCAGCTGCTGGTCTGCAAAGATATAACTGTAACACAGTGATCCTACATGACTCACTGAAGCTCACCTTTTAATCTGACATTCCTGAAGTCGCTGTGAATTAACGGCCATAAATGAGCATTTTATTTCCAAACTAAATCATCATGACGATGGTGTTCCTGTGACCCCCAGACACCGGCTGCTCCATGTTACCCTGCCTTCTGCTCTTTTTGTTCTGTTTTCTCTCCTCCCACCTTGCCTGGGAACAGACAGCGGTGTCTCCCTTTCGTCTCCCATCTCTCAGACCCAGGAGATGCAGACTCGGACGCCACTGACTGCCACCAGCCGCCCCAAACTTTCCTCTTCCTGTTGTCTATTTTAATTTTCCATAAAGTCTGCCTCACTGAGGCTTCAGTCCAGTCACCCATCACTGCCTGTATGTTTTTAAACTCATTCCATACTACAGAAAAACTTCCCACTGTGTGGGAAAACCACTGGAATTTTATTTTGAAGCTGAAATTACATTGAAAATACAAATAAATTTATATTTTTATGGCATGTGAGCCCAGATCTAAGGTCAGGCAGCAGCCTAAATCACCTCCTGTCTACCACTTTCCTCCCTCATTCACAGTCTTGACCCAAGCAGACCCTGATGGAAGTGAGGATGAGGCCTGGTAGAGATGTCAAGAGCAAGGAGACCAGTCTGGGAACGATTAACATCCCGAAACCCTGAAGATTTGAACTGGGAAATCATTGAGGATCTTCTCAAGGAGAGGGGTGTACAGAGTCTGCCATGTTTTTGTTGTGAAAACGCTGGATGCTGGTGGAGACTTTGGAATTCCTAGTAATACTGACCTCAGAATCCCCAGTTTACAGTGTGAAATACCCAGTAATATTGACCCCAGTATGCCCAGTTTACAGTGTGGAATACACTGTAATATTCACCTCAGTATCCCCAGTATAGTGTGGAATACCCTGTAATACTGACCTCAGTATCTCCAGTTTACAGTGTGAATCCCCTAGTCCAGCAGAGAGTAGCTTCACTCCTGAATCCTCCAAATCATTGTCACTCAGATCCAGCTCTCTCAGGAGTGAAGAGTTTGATCTTAGAGCTGAAGTCAACACTTCACAGTGTTTACCTATGATATTACAGCTGTTTAGCCTGGAAAAAGAAAACACTTTAAGACACAGACATACACACATCCCACACATTAGCTAAATAAGAACATAAGAACATAACTTGATTTGGCCTATTAAGCTTGTTTGGGAAGAACTTAACTAATAGCACACAGTAAGTACAAAACATTACAATAAGCATTTTTTTCAATATAATTGGCAGCAAAGCTTACATTTTAAAATGAATTATAGTCCAAGTACAAGCTACAGCCAAAAATGAATACAGAATATAGTCAAACCTCAGATTGCAAGTAACTTGGTTTGTGAGTGTTTTGCAAGACAAGCAATTTTTTTAAATATACATTTTAACTTGATAAACAAGAGGTCCTGCACTACGAGTATTACGTATTTGCTTTGTCTGCCGAGCGTCACATAATCACAAATGAGCCAATAGCTCTTCTCTCTCTTTTGCTGTGGGATTGTGGGTAATCATCTCCAATGCTTGGTCTCAGTCGGCATGCCTCACTCGTACAGTAAAAATTTTGTAGAAAAGCACACTCTAAAAAATAGGTAACACTGAATTGTGTGGACCCATATAAACAGCATGCAGTGTTGATTTAACACTGGCACATTTGTGGTGTAGCATGTTTTAGAACAATTTTACCCAGGGCAGCTATGGTCTGCTAGCGCGGTGCTATGCTAACTGATGCAAATTGTGGTCCCGCCATTTTTAATTAAGATTGACTGCTAAATTACTTGAACAGAAGACACACTGTCACACCCTGCTGTGGACGCTCCTTATTGTGTGCCACGCCCACCTCGTTACCTCCTGTTTTTGCCGGATTGTGGTCACCTGTTGCTCATTCAGGCTAGCTTGTCTTTTGTATTTAGTCCGTGTCTCGTTCAGTTTCCCCAGATCGGTCATTAACGTCATATGTTCGTGTGTACCTGGTCTGTTTTCCCGATTAAACCCTGCTATTTCCCTCAACCTGACTTCTCCTGCCTCCCTTGTCTGCTTGCCGCTCACTGTGTGACACACACATTCCAATTTGACAAGTATTATCTTTGGGGAAGCATGGCAAGACAAGGGGTTTTTAGTTGCATTTTACAAATGCAATACTACTTAGATGCTGTATAGATATTGTATATAGTGTATAGTACTGTATTTAGCATTGTACTGTACAATATAGATGTATTGAAATAGACTGACTGCACTCATATTTAAACCCTGCTTGTCATACACACATATAATGCACACGATTACATTCCACTATTCAAATTGTTTTCTACTTGACTACTTATGCAACATTTGTGCAATTTCTGGATGTCTAAAATACCCATTGTATGCTTTCTGTGTTTAGAGTTGATATTTGTAATTTATTTATAGAAATTCTTGTACTCTGATAACTGGGGCCATGTGTTCTGTGTGGCTCAGTGGGCTCATCCTGTGTGCCTGTAATCAGTTGAGTGAGACGTAAAAGACAATTTCCCCATGGCGATTAACCAAGTGGTGATTATTATTATTTAACATTTATTAAAATGTTGAATTGTGAAATGCAGTTTTTGTTTTTTATTTCCCCTGACTTAAGTAAAACAAGGTACTAATATTAAACAATGTGTGTTAACTATTTGCTTACATTTCTGAGTAGAAAACAACAAAAAAAAATTAAGGTAAAGCAACTTTATCAGAATGATAAGGTAACTTAATATTTCCATGAATATTGAATTAATATTAGGTAGGTATTACTTAATTTAGCTTTTGTATATAGAAGGAAAGCATGTTTATTGTACTTGATATAATGGTGTAACTAACACATGCATTAAGTACAACCAATATGAAAATTCAAATAGTGCCCACTGAATATCGAGTAGGTTCAACTTAATAAAGCTTTTAGTGTATTTAATGATTTCTCTTGGTGTAATAATGATAGTTTAGTAACAATTACTTACTGCATTAATGCTGAATAGGGACAGTTAAGTTGGGACAACTTAAAACGATGAATGCAAGTTGTTGCGATAATTACCCATAAGTAAACCCAACAAATTATTTGTGCACCACCCGAATAAAGCTGTAGCAGTGCGAGTGGCGAATCTGGATAATGACAAATCAAGGTCCACATTTCTGCAAAATCGAAAAAGAGGCAAAAGCAGCTGTCATTGGTTCCTTATTAATGTCACACAAAAATAAAAAGATTCCAGTGAGCCGACAGCGGTGATTCCGTTAGTTATAGTGAAAGTCGTCCTACAAAATAACACTCACATACCACTTGTACATCCTATGCATAAAGAGCCCTCACTGTTTCTAGAGCAGGTGTCACGCCCTGTTCCGAACGCTCCTAATTGTGTGCCACACCCACCTTGTTGCCTCCTGTTTTTACCTGATTGTAATCACCTGTTGCTCGTTCGGTCTAGCTTATGTTTTGTATTTAGTCCGTGTCTCAGTCTGTCTTCCCCAGTCCTGTCATTGAAGTCTCGTAGTCTTGAAGTCTTCTG
>JAABNY020000086.1:0-15084 GCA_015164015.2 Brevimyrus niger | reverse complement strand
GACGCTGACATCCGAAGTATGCCCTCACACTCTGCTTTATTTCTGCACAAAAGAAAAGGCATACAAACATCGAGATTTTCTGAGCCACCGCTATCGCTCTCGCACAGCGTATGCTCATGCATTTCTCAGCATGGCGCGCGTGCATACAGCGCGTGCCAAATACAGAGTTTAGCCAGCACAGCCAAAACAAACACAAAATACTGTGATCGTATAGTGGCATTCATCATAAACGCTCACATCCACAGTGAGAGGAGAGCAGTTTTTTTTTTTCCAAAGTAACTAATATGTAACGTGATTATACAGAAAGGGAAATGAAACTCAAATACGCACCTGCACAAAGGAAAAGGCATACAAACATCGAGATTGTCTGAGCCACCGCTATCGCTCTAAATAAAAATAAAAGAGATAAAAGGATACGTTTACATACATAAGTTAGCATTTATTGATGCTATTGACTATGCTACCCAGCATGGTGCGAAGTCACTTAACTATTTAAGTACAATTTTAATGGGGAAATTAACGTATAAAACTGCACAAAATCATAACACCTCGCTGCAATGTCTAGTGTCCTTATAATGCACACACTTATGTTAACTATAAACCGTCTATCTTATTTAAAAGTAAATTCTTACAGCGATTACATTTTCTGACCTACCTCGCACAGCGTACGTGCATGCATATGGCGAAGCATGGCGCGCGTGCGGGTCACAGCACTGGGTGGCCAACATATCCCTCCTCGATGTTAACAGAAAAAGTAGTGCGCACCATTTAAGCTAAATCCCTTTTTTTATCATTAAAAAAAGAAAAAGACAATAATATACATATATACAAAAAAAGAAAAGAAATTTTGGCGGAATTCACAACTACATAACTCTTCCCGTTGCATATATATATAAGAGGAATGTAGAAAGTTAGATTGTATTGGAGGCAAAGGATAACATTAAAAGTTTTATCCAATTTTTTAACTCCAAAAGGACTCTAAAAGCTAAAATCACTTTTACAGGATAGTAAGGGCCTTATAATTGAAAATGAAATTGATAAAGTAAATGAGTTTCATTATTTTACAAAGGTGTTCACAGTAGAAAACACGAGTAACTTATCAACATTTATTATAAATACAGCATTGTCTATTACCAATACAGTGGAACCTCGGATTATGAGTAACATGGTTTACGAGTGTTCCGCAAGACGAGCAAAGATTTTTAATAAATTTTGACTTGGAAACCAAGCAAGATCTTGCAATATGAATATTACGTATACACTTTGTCTGTCGAGCGTCACATGATCACAACTGATCCGAAGGTTCTTCTCTCTCTGTTTTGCTGTGGGATTGTGGGTAATCGTCTCCCATGCTCAGTCTCGGTCGGCGTGCCTCACTCGTATAGTCAAAATAGTATAGGCTATTAGGAGGAGGGCTACGAGAATGATTCCTGGTCTTAGAGGAATCATATACGAGCAGAGGTTAGCTGAGCTAAATCTGTTTAGCCTTGAGCAAATAAGACTAAGGGGGGATATGATCCAGGTCTGAATGCTGTTCAGCTAAATGGCTATTTCAATATTAGTCTACATACTAGAACTCGTGGCCATAAGTGGAAATTAGCGGGAGAACATTTTAAAATAAATTTGAGGAAGCACTTCTTTACACAGTGTGTAGTTAGTGTATGGTATAGTCTTCCTGCTAGTTCAGCGGAAGCTAAAACCCTGGGTTACTTTAAATCAGAGCTAGACAAGATTTTAACAGCTCTGAGCTATTAGTTAAGTTCTCCCCAAACGAGCTTAATGGGCTGAATGGCCTCCTTTCGTTTGTAAATTTCTTATGTTTTTATGTTTCCTTTTAACCACAGATCTGCTAAAGCTTTCTTCTTTCATATTGTTAATGATGTTATACAAGTGTAATTAAAATACAATTTAATTATTTCTTAAATAGTTTTAACAAAGGAAAGTAATATAAACAATATGAAAAATGAATAACAATCCACTTAAAACAGAAAAGGTAACCCTAATTACTACAAAAATATATATAAAAATGGCAAAATAAAACACTTACTCACTCTCACTTTCAGTCCACGGCTGTAGCATGCCCCATGAACTGGGATCCTAGGTATCTTGACTGCATCTGCCCGCTTTCCCAAGAACTTACATGCAAGTCTAGTTGTTCATTTTAGAGGTGCGATTAAGACTTTCGTCAAACATCAGCACAAATGGACGGGTCACTTTTGAAATTAGGTCTCTCTTAATAAAACGCACAGTGTAAGACTTTTTATCTTTCCCGCACCTAAATGATTTAGCAATGTCAGAGTCCGGAAACATCGTCTGAAACAATTCACCGATTTCCTCATTGGCACTATAGGATTGGTGTCTAGTCACGACGTGTAGGACCTAGAGCACCTCTGCTCTTAGCATTAGCTCTGATCCAAAAGTGACAGGGAGGTTGTTCGTGGGGGTTGGATACTTGGCAGAATTGGCTGATGGCTGTCGTTTGGTGGAGACCCTTCACAGTAGTTAGATGTTTCTCACTTTTTGCATAAAACACTAGGGCTCGTACACCTAACGTTCCCAGTTTAATCACTTTCTTGCATAATAAACAGTATGCATAATAAACAGTATGCTTCATTGTTAGCAACTGGCCTTAACCAATCCTTATAATCAGTTTTTTCAAGGTAAGTATCGCTAAACCTGCACTTACCCATAGCTAAAGCGTAAACTCGGTTTTATGTCTGTGGTAACATACAATCCGAGAGAGAATCGCGCCAATAACAGAAAGCTGATTGGCTGTTGCACGTTGGTCTCATTTGCAGTTGTAATACAGCGAATTATATTTGGACTAGTGAAACAAAGAACTACAACACCACGGAATCAACCAAGGAACAACAAAAACAGAAATAGAATTAAAATGAGATTTACATGGGCATCGGAAAAATAAGACCTGTGTAGCCCTTTTCTTAACCCTAGGGATTAATTTAATTGTTTAATCAACAGGAATCCTGGACCCCGGCAGTTACTGCAGATGGTGAATTAGGCCAGTATTTTCTTTAGTTTCTGTTTAAAATTTAGCCGTAACTCGATCTCTTCTTAGATTTTAAATAACTTGCGAGACTCAATGAAATACCAGAATACCAATTGTAAAGAGGAAAAAAAGAGTAACAAAGATTTGTGTTAAAATAATGTAACAGTTTTTTTCTCTTCTCAAAAAAAACTATGAAATAAAGCAGTAAATAAAACAATAACAACCCCTTTGTAACGTCCTGCTCCGAACGCTCCACAGTGTGTGCCACACCCACCTCGTTACCTCCTGTTTTTACCTAATTGTGGTCACCTGTTACTCGTTTAGTCTAGCTTGTCTTTTGTATTTAGTCAGTGTCTGTTAGTTTTCCCTGTTCAGTCATTGAAGTATGTACGTGTGAGTACCCTGCCTGTTTCCTTGTGATTAAACCCCTCCGTTACCCACTACCTGAAGACTCCTGCATTCCTTGTTCGTGCGACACTCACCCCGTACGTCACAGAATGACTGAACCTACCGAACACACAGCGCGGCAGACCGAGAAGCTCCGACTCGGTCTGCTGCAAGAGGCTGTGTTTTTGAGCTGGCAGCCGGAGGTACAAGAGGACCCCCCCGTCCTAGAACTGGTGACCCGGGTCCAGGAGCTCCTGAAGAAGGAGCGTCCACTCGGGCAACAGTATCCCCTGAGGCGAGCCCACCAATACCTCCAATGCCTGGGAGAACGGCTCTCCCAGCTGAGAGCGGAACCGGTCGAGATAGTCCTGGGGGGGGAATTCGACCCGGCCTCGCTCTCCACCAGCAAGAGGGGGAGGAAAAAGACAGAGCTCCAGAAGTACAAGGAGGAGGAGCCCCTGCTCCACCTAGGAGCCTATTCGCTTCTTCCTGCCTGGGTGGAGACCACGAGCACCCCCGCTGGAGGCTTACTATTACATATTACGGGAAGAGCGCCTGTTCAAGGGCAGGATCCGCGCTGCCAAAGACGCTATTCAGCGGATCCCGCGGGGTCTTGAAGGGGCATCCTTCTCCAGGAAGGAGCGAACTGGGGATGATTTGCCTGTCCCGGAGCTGCCCACGCCCCCGCCTGCTGCTGTAGCTGTCGCCGCCGCTCTGCCCGTGGCCACGCTAGCTGCTACAGCCACCGTCGCTCTGCCCGCGTTTCAGCTTGCTGCTGCAGCCGCTGCTGCCGCTCTGACAGCATCCCCGCCTGATGTCAATGCTGCCGTCTCCGAGGTGGCTACTACTGACTGCGCGAAGGAGGACGCCACCGCTCAGCCCACTGTCCCGCCTGCGGCAGCCGCCACTCTTTCAGCGGCCCCGCTGGCTGTCGCAGTCGACGCCACCGCTCTGCCCGCGGCCCCACCTGCTGACAGTATGCCGGCTGAGGCTGCTCTGCCCGAGGCGTCCCCTGCTGGCCATGTGTGCGTGGCACCCACTGAGGCGCCCCATACTGGCCGCACGACCAAGCCCGGCTCTCCTGTTCAGCCCGGCTCTCCTGTTCAGCCCGCCGCTCCTGTCCTGCCCGCGGCCACGCCCGCCGCTCCTGTCCTGCCAGCGCCCGCACTGCCTGTCCCGGCCACACCACCTGTCCCGGCTGCACCACCTACCCTTGTCCTGACTCTAGTCCCCGAGGAGGTCCTAGACTTTGGGACTACAGCTCCTTCCTCTGGAGAGGAAGAGCTTGAATGTGACCCCTCGGGGACCTCCCTAGGGCCTCCTGCTCCTTGCCAGAACCTAACTAACAGGGGGCTCCGCTTTTCAGTGTCCCGTAAAGGTAGATCGGTCATTGATGTGCACGTTGTTAGTTGATGTTATGTATGTTCTCCTCTACCCAGTTACCATAATTAAATCCCGTTTTGCCCATATTTCCGATTCCACTCGCTTTCCTGCTCCACAATCTTCACATATTAACCTGAGAAAACTAAAATTAGAATTTAATGATTTAAATGATAAGAAGACACAATTTCTGGTAAACATATTGCATTTGGAAAACTTTGAACAAGCCAATAAATCTGGGAAATTCCTTGCTAATCAGTTAAAACAAGAATATGTTCTATTAAATACACAACTGGGAATGTAACTCATGACCCCGAACAAATTAATAAATCTTTTAAAGAATTTTATAAAGCTTTATACTCATCACAGACTAATCCATCTGATGATGACATCAATAATTTTCTTAGCAATATAAATCATTCAACACTAAATGATGAACAAGTTAGGGTTCTAGATGCTACTCTATCAATATGTGAATTCAATGAGGCCATACAATTTCTACCAAATAATAAAGCTCCAGGTCCAGATGGTTTCCCAGCAGAAAAGTATTTTGGCCAGTGCTAGCACCCGTTTTTAACAGAATGGTTACTCAAATTCAGAACGATAGGTCGCTATCTTCAAACATGAACTCTGCCAACATCAGCCTGCTTCTAAAACCTGGTAAAGACCCAACACTAACATCCAGCTACCGCCCAATATCACTGATAAATGTAGATCTTAAAATAATTTGCAAAGTTCTTTCCAAAAAATTTGAAAAAGTCATGCCATTCCTTATACATCCCAACTAAACAGGTTTTATCAAGGGTATGCACTCAGCCAATAATACATTAATTAATAAATGTTATAGACTACTGCTCCATTAACAAATTAGAAACCACAATTATCTCTCTAGATGTGAAGAAAGCATTTGACAGAGTGAACTAGAAATTTTCATTTGCAGTTCTACACAAATTTGGATTTGGGTCATCCTTCATAAACTGGATTAAAACACTATACTGTTCCCCAAATGCATGTGTTAGGACAAACAAATACATTTCCCAAAGCTTCCGTTTGCAAAGGGGCACCAGGCAGGGCTGCCCACTCTCTCCCTCGCTTTTTGTTATCTTCATTGAGCCACTAGCAGCAGCAATTAGACAAAATGTAGATATTAAAGGAATTCAAACAGAAAAACAGACCATAAGATAAGCCTTTATACAGATGACGTTTTACTTTTTCTTAGGAATTCATCAACCTCTCTTCTGAAGACAATATCACTTATAGATAAGTTCTCATCTATATCAGTCTACTCCGTCAACTGGAGCAAATCAACAGTTTTGCCTTTTAATTGTAGTTTCCAAAACACAACTACTACTCCTTTACAATCAGGTTACCTTAGATACTTAGATACATAAATACATAGATATAAGAATTTTTCCACCAGACTCTCAGATCTAGTACAGATGAATCATATTCCTTTGTTAAAAAAGGTGGAAGAGGATCTTGTGCGGTGGAAATCTCTACCTATATCACTCACTGGAAGAGTTGCCACCATTAAAATGATGGTCCTGCCTAAAATCAATTAGATGTTCTCAATGATCCCTAATAAACCCTTGATGGCTTGGTTTAAATCACTAGACTCAAGCATGTCGTCATTTTTATGTAAGAACAAACCATCACGAATAAGCTTGAAAACTCTGCAAAAAGCCAAAGAAAAAGGTGGTCTAGAACTACCAAGTTTCTGTCATTACTTCTTAACCAACAGACTGCAGTATATATCAAATTGGATCAAATCAAGCCCGGTAGATAGTCCATGGCTGGACTTAGAACGAGCAGTCTGCGGAGAAGTTAAATTGTCCGATTTGCCTTTTATAAGTCCTACTATTAGGATGTATAAATGTTTTAATAGCCTTAGTATTAACACCTCATTAATAGCCTGGTGGGAATTTTTTTAAATTACAAAGTCTCCACTTATCCCCTGCGAATTGACACCTATTTGGAACAATCCAGATATTTTCCGAAAAAGATAACATTGAACTTTGACTTATGGCATGATAAAAGATTTAGAAATCTTGAACATGTTATTCTAAACTGGAAAATCTTTCATTTGACAAGCTAGTCTCAAAATATGGAATTAGTAACAGTAAATTTCTTGAGTACCAGCAACTGAAGTCCATTATTCAGGCAAGGATCTTAATCAGTTTAACTTGGAAATACCTCCATGTGTGCTAGAATTTTAAAATCTTTCTAGCCCCAAATTACTGTCAAAAATGTATAGGTTATTTCTGACAAAAATGATATTTCTGTAGTTGTATTTCTGACAACTCAATTCCCTTCCAGTCTCAAAATGGGAGCAGGATCTATCCATTGATTCAGATCAAAACTTTTGGAAATATGTTTGAACACCTTCAAAATGACTAAAAACTCGAACTTACAGCTTATACAATACAAAACTCTGCATAGAACTCATTATACAGGACAAAGGATGTTCCAAATGGGCCTTATCCACTCAAACCTATGCACCCACTGCTCAGGTGACTTTGTGGAGAACTACATGCATGCCATATGGTACTGCACCCCAGTTTAAAAGTTCTGGCAAAGGGTATGAGAGGATCTATCATGTTGGTTTAATTGCTATATCCCAACCTCACCAACATTGTGCATTTTGGGTGATGCAAGTATATTATGTATGGAAGAAAATAAAGCATGAACCTTACTGCCTTAGGCATTGAAAAGAAAACTATCTTCATGAACTGGAAATCAAAAAACAATTTATGTATTACTCAGTATAGAAATTATATTCTAAACCACATTATTCTGGAGAGAATGTCTGATTCCCTCCAAAAAAATCAATTGGCCAAATTGCATCCTCTCTGGTCCATTCTGGCCCCCCGCCGCCTGGGGTCCTGGCCTTGGCCCGTGCAGGGGTGGGCGTCCCCCTTGCGGAGTCGGCTGCCTGTCGCCTCTGGTTCTCTGGGGCTCCTGCCCTTTTGGCTAACGGGGGCTGCGCCTTGGTCCTCCCTCCTCCCCCTGCTGGGGTGGGGACGCGGCTGTCGTGGGAACGTGGGGCCTTGGCACTTCCGTGCTCTTGGGGGGCTGCAGACGCCTTGGGTCTCCTGGGCCTGTCTCCACCGGCCTCTGGCTCTTGTGGGGTGTGGTTGCGGCCCCCCACCCTTGCCATGAAGTACATTCCATGGAGAAATTCACACACACCCAACACATGTACATGTGTTCACACACCTCCCCCACACAGATTAACACACACGCAAATACACTTCCACACTCCCTTCCAAGCACATGCAACAATTTTGTATGTCTGTATATCTGTTTTATTTTCTTTAATTCTGGTTGTGTCTTTGTATTTATCCATTTTTGGTTGTATTTCAAATTCTGTTTTTTTTTTCTTGCCTTGTTATGTGCTTTTTACGTTACTCTTGTCTTTCTTAGCCTCCCTCCCATTGTTGTCTCCCCTTTGTTTGTGTTTTTGTCTGTTTTTTTGTTTGTTTTCTACTCTCTCTTGCCTCCTTTTTAATCTCTCTTCCCTACCCTTTTTCTTCACTCATTTTCCAAATCTGTCGCTCCCTTCTGGGCAGCTCTGCGTCTGGAACATTTTACATGTATTAAAAATAAAATACAATAAATATGCAAATGAAATAAATTGATCAACATGAAGGGCCTATACAGAGTTTATAGAGCCCCTCATGGTAAAGCAAATATGTCTGACACAGCAGTGCATTCAGACCATTATTCTGCTTGCTAAAGCTGCCGGACAGGACACATTTAAAAAAATAATCAAAATTCTGATCTGAGAAATGTCCACAATAGAAGTAATCAATGGCAATTTTACATTCCTGATCTGCTGGTTTACATGTACTGAGTGTTGGACACGTACAACATCTGCAATGAAGCAGTAGATTTATTATGACATTAATTTATGCAAGGATGAAAAAAGTAAGCCCTTATGATGCTACTGATACCACTTGCCTAAATTCTTAGGAATGCAGTGATCCAATCAAGGTTTGCTTGTAAAATATGTATAATTTTTGATGAAGTAACTGTTTCCACAAATATTTATTTTAAATTAATTTTTCAGATGTTTTTTTGTTATTAAATCCTCAGCCAGACTGGAGCTACGTATTCTTGTCATACAGAAGTGAACTGAATAAAAAAAAAAACGTCACATCAGGCTTTGTGACAGCACTCTGTGACAAGGCCTTGAACTTTAATGCATTTGTTTCTTTTTAATATATTTATGGTATATAATATGTATGTCATATTTAAACATTGTTTTAATAAGACCACATGTTATTTTAATTATACATATATACACACACACATATATAGGGCTGCAAAAACAAATCGATTTAATCGATTAAAATCGATTAATAAAATAGTTGCCAACTAATTTAATAATCGATTAGTTGGGTCTACGTTATTATACATATAAGATCAGTGGCGACCTCCTAATTTGGGAGCAATAAGCTAACCAAAGCTGCGGGCGACCGCTATAAAGGAAAAAGGCGACGAGAACCAATGCGTGCCTTGAGTAGCTTAAGTGATGAGTTCTGGAGAAATTGAAAAAAAACGTTTTAAGATTGGTGGACGCGAACACAGCAGACTCTTGTTTTAATTCTGCCAGAATTTGACTACCTGAAATTAGGTAGGAGAGACACTGATGTATTATGTGACGTTGTGGAGTTTTTGGATTGTTTTATGCAATTATTCAGATAACTTAACGCAAATCCTTCATTTAGTGGTGTAGTGGAGGGTAAATGCACATAAACGCCATTTACGCACATTTTACATTTACAAAACAGCGTTTACTTATCTTTTTTCACAAAAAAATTTTTTAAGGTTATAAATAGTTACCCACCGTTTTTACTGCTGTGCATGTAGTTTACCTGTAGCGATCGGTGACAGATAGTCGGACCCAGATATGCAAGGCACGTAAGATTTATTAGCGAGCCTTGTCACCACAGCAAAAGTGTCCAAAACAGAAGGCGAGAGTCGTAGTCGAGGGGCAGGCAGGAAGGTCGTAATCCAGGTGGTCAGTCCGACGAGGAGGGACGTAGACAGGACACCAAAGGATAAGGCACAACAGGACACTGGGCTGGGCTGGAGAGGAGGATCAGGAACGGGAACTGGGCTGGGAACAGGAGGTGAAAACGAGAGGTGCTGGATCAACACCCATCCCCCTCTGTCTCACTCTGGACCAGGTTGGGAAGGTGTTAAAAAAGACCAAAGCCAGGAAAGCCACAGGCCCTGACAACATCAGCTCCAGGCTCCTCAGGGAATGTGCAGACCAGCTCTGTGAGGTTGTTCTGTTCATGTTCAACCTGAGTCTCAGTCTGGAGAGAGTCCCGGCGCTGTGGAAGACCTCCTGTGTGGTCCCAGTTCCCAAAATATCACAACCAAGGGAACTGAACCACTACAGACCTGTTGCCCTAACCTCCCACCTGTTGCCCTACCTCACTGACAGGCCACAATTCGTCAGGTACTCTCCCCATTTCTGTTCACCCTGTACACAGCTGATTTTAAATACAACTCCCATCACTGTCACCTGCAGAAGTTCTCGGACGACACCGCCATTGTTGGTTGTGTGTCCGGGGAGGACGAGCTGGAGTACAGGGGGGTCATCTCTGACTTTGTGGACTGGTGTGAGGTAAACCATCTGCTACTGAACACCAGCAAGAAAAAAGAGCTGGTGCTTGATTTTAGAAGGAACCCTCCAGCGCACACGCCTGTGAACATTCAGGGCTCGGACATCGAGATGGTGGATACTTTTAAATACCTTGGTGTTCACTTGAACAATAAATTGGACTGGTCAACAAACACAGTTGCCCTGTACAGAAAGGGCCAAAGTCGCCTCCACTTGTTGAGGAGACTGAGGTCCTTTGGAGTGTGCAGTGAACTCCTACGGACTTTTTAACGACTCAGTGGTGGCCTCGGTAGTTCTCTATGCTGTTGTGTGCTGGGCAGGGAGCAGCTCGGACAGAAATAGGAAAAGACTTAACAAGCTTGTTAGGAGATCTGGTTCTGTCCTGGGCTGCACACTGGATACCATCGAGGAGGTAGCAGACAGAAGGATGCTAATAAAACTGTCATCCATTATGGATAACCCCTCCCACCCCCTGCACCACATTGTGGAGGCTCTGAGCAGCTCCTTCAGCTCAAGACTGTTACACCCACAGTGCAAGAAGGAGCACTTCCGTCGATCATTCCTCCCCACAGCTATAAGACTCTACAACGCATCACTACAATGACATCCATATAACTGGCATTGTGTTTATGTTTTTTTCTTTAATTTTTACTAATATTTTGTAATTTTTTGTATATTTTGTAATTTTTTTTGTATATTGTAATATTTCTCTTTATTGTTCTTATATTGTCATTTTTGCTAATCCTATGGATCCTGTTATTCCGTCTTTTGCTGCTGTTTCGAACGAACTTCCCCATTGTGGGATTAATAAAGTCAATCTACGGTAGCCAATAAGGGCAAATCAAATTAACTTTTCAGAAAACAAAATTACAAAAGGCAAGACAAATTAACAAAGCCAAGCAAAAACGAACACACTTACAAGTGCCCAAACAAATTTACAAACGCGGAAACAAATGTACAAGTTCCAAAATAAATAGAAAGTCATTCTTATTAATGAGCCGCTTACTGTCGGATTGGATAACTTATAACTTCAAGTGCAACCAATGGTGTTACTGCCGGCCGCGTTACCCACCCTGTCCCTTCACACACGCACATCTGTTTAAATGAACGCAGGGGAAGTCGTGGTTGTCAGCACAATCAGCGATATTATGTGGCTAAAAATGTTGCTACATATACCACAACATGGTTACCCTACCATTTTATTAGGGGGGCACCCCAAGTTAATTTTATTTATTTGTATTTTCTATATAGCGCCAGATCACAACAGAAGTCATTTAAGGCTACCTTTCCTATAGAACAGGTTCATATCTTGTCCTTTTATTAAACAAACTAAATAGCCTTATGTTACTTATCTTATTTACAGTTCATCACTGTAGTATGCTGAAACAACCAGACACGTTTTAAAACTAAATTTGCCGGCTGCTGTTCACAGGTTTTTCGTCACAAATTGTCTTATTTGCGTCGATCAGTCACCAAGTCAATGGCGTTTAGCGTAAAATTCGGAAAAGGCTTTTTCTCCGCAAATAAATGTTTACTTTATTTGCCCATAATAATTGCGGACACACTCGCTTGCGTGATCTCTCTCCCCCTGTCACATATGTGTATCAACATTAAGTAACATTAGACAATTATTTAATAATATTTTTAGTAGCAGCAGCGGTTGTCTTGTGTTTTTATATTAAAAAACTGGAGTAATGAATACATTACCTAAAGCACCATGCTGGTTGCACTTCATAAATCAAGATTTTGTGTTTTTTTATTACATTGGTTCAGCTGCTACAATTTTTTTTCCGTATACTCTTAATGTAGCATACATTTGTTTTTTATGTGAGTTGCTGAAAACAATCTAAGACAAACAAAGACAGACTGGGTTATTAAAAATTGCTGGAAATCAAATTGCTTTTTGCCCGCCCCCCACCCCCGATTAATCGAAAAAGTAATCAACAGATTAATCAATTATCAAAATAATTGTTAGTTGCAGCCCTACACATATATATATACACACACACACGCCCAGTGCCACGAGCCACTTCAAACTGTCCTGCCCAGTGCCGCGAGCCACTTTGAACTGTCCTGCCCAGTGTCGCGAGCCACTATGAACTGTCCTGCCCAGTGCCGCAAGCCACTTCGAACTGTCCCGCGACACTTCTGCTGGCCACTACGAACTGTCCCGTGACAGCAACTGCAAGACAGTACAGTTTATGCTCTAACTCATTCTAAGTTTTTTTCCCCGGTAAAGGCGGAGATATAACTGGCAGCACACATGCTCACCATGCTCCACCATTTCCTCATCATATAACTTCGTTATAATGCAACCTCAAGCTCAACATTTATTGGCTTGCATTAGTACACCTATATTGAATAATCTTTCTTATTGGATATAACTGAAACATAATTATTGCTTTATCTTCCCAAAATAAAGTAAATAATAAAACAACAAAAAAAATTCTGACACAAAGCATATTCAAAACAAAAATTTACTTTTAGGGTTCCTACACATGTGAAAAAGTATTTAAGACCTACAGTAGAACAGCGAATTTAAGACTTTTTCAGGCCTAATAATTAGTTTTTTAAATTTTTGACTTTTTAAGACTCCACAGAAACCCTGTAACACACAAAGGGAACACCAAACAGTGGTCGGCGGAACTGCTGACCATAACAGGCAAAAGGCCCTTGGGGGCAAGGCTGGGTGGGCACTGACCCAGACAGGTACCTTTTTTTACACCCTTTGTACATGCATGCTCACTTTAGCTACCAGCCTGTATTTTTATCCTTTTTTCTATATACTTGCATTTTACTTCTTTTGTATTTGACTTTATTCCACGTCAGGTACTGTCCCCAAGCACTGCTCCCCAGGAACTGAATTAGCTGCCCCCTGCTATGTCACGAAAGTCACATTTAGATTAAATGCAGAGGACACATTTCGTTGTTGCGCACTGTGTGCTGTGCTATGGTGTGTTAGGAATGATCACCTAATTCTATTCTACTCTATTCAACATCAGCAAGACAAAGGACCTGGTGATGGGCTTCAGGAATAACAGGGTGACCAGTCACCATCCAGGGTGAGGAAGTGGAGGTGGTGCATGGTACCTTGGGGTACATCTGAGCAGCAGACTGCAATCTGTGAAGAACAGAGCAGTGCTGTACAAGTAAGGCCTGAGCAGACTATTTGTGCTTTTCTACACTGTGGCCTGCTGGGGAGAAGGCATCACTTCGGTGAAATGCCTGATCAAACTCATCAGGAAGGCTAGCTTCATCACAAAACTGACCCTAAACACACTGGAGGCAGTACCAGAAAAGAGGATGTTAGCAAAATCATAAATTATTATAAGCAATTCTGCCATCCAATCCAGGGAGCGCTCTCTTGGAACACCATTAGCCACTGGCTTATTCTCCCATGGTGTGCAAAGTGCTATTGGTAATCCTTCCTACTTGTTGACACTGCAGCTTGTAGGTACCGCAATACCTACATCCAAACCCCCCCCCCCACTTAGCTATAACATATCAAGAAGGATCCTGTTCCCACTCTATTTTTCAGAATACTTAATTTATGTCTGCACTGTGTACTTTTTAAATATGTTAATGCACTATGTGTACTTTCTTTGCACACGCACCCAAAACTGGCTGAAAATGCATCTGATCCGATCGCTCAAACCACATTCTGAGGTGGTCTGGGATGCGGCCACATTCCAATAGCAGTGTGAACGTGAATGTGGCAATATTGAAGGACCGTCTACTCAGCTGATGTCCACGTGTGAGCGGAAGAACGTACTAACTAAACACGTGAGTGGTTTTTGACATATGATTTAGTTAGAACGTATGTCAGTGCAGAATGGGCCACTGTGTAGTAAAGCTACATTGTAAATAACAACAAATCATTTTTTTCTACAAAACAAAATATGTTCGAATCTGATAGTTACTGTAAAAGTTAATTTATATCGGATTGTCGCTAACCATTTGGATGGAGACATTTGTCAAAGTGTGTATCACTAATGTTGTGTGCAGTTAAAGCATGTAGGTTAGAATGTTTCTTCAATGGCCTAGATAATGGATATAATAGAATCATATATTAATAGCATCATTGTTAACCCTTGTGTTGTGTTAGAAAGCTGTTTACACCTGTGGTGTTAGCGGGTCCATTTGGACCCATGATTTAAAAATGCTTGAAAATGCTTAAAATCACCAGTTTTTTTCAAATGTTGTTTTTCAGCTAATTGCTGGCTTAGTATGTATTCATAAAAATGGAACCAGTGTGTGAATAGTTTTTTAGTTGGCTCCACAGACACAGTATTTTAAAATATACCACTCGCTTTTGATTGCAAAAACTGTTTAAATTCACTAAATATATTTATTTTTCTCAGAGAATAAGTAATAATAAACTATAAATGTGTTATAAACTAATATTAGAGTACACCTACCAAAAAAAAATAATTTTTTTTTTTAATTATTTAAAATTATTAACAATAGTGACATCTTTGGTGTTTCGGGTCAAAACGGACCCGCATAGATAAATGGTAGGATAAAGACAACAAGTCAAATTTTTTTTTCCATAAAACCAACTTTTATTTAACCATACCAATTAACCAAACAATTTAACCATAAAATGAACAATGACAAACAACACTGAAGGGACAGCGGCCTCTGAAAGGGACTAGCCGTTCATCCACTGTCACCT
>JAABNY020000085.1:2762543-2791675 GCA_015164015.2 Brevimyrus niger | reverse complement strand
GCCCCCCCCCCCCAAAGTGGAGGATGTTCCTGGACGGGAGGCAAAAACGAAAAAGGAAAAGAAACAAAAAAAAAAAAAAAAAAGGAAAGGAGGGAAAACATGGGTGGGGGGTTACTTCCAGTTGCTGGAAGGGATAATCGACACCATAGCTGGATGGGATAAAGGCTCGATGGGAGGTGTCATCAGGGGCTGGCCCACAGAACCGGGTCAGTGGCCCCCACCGATCCCAGACCGGACCGTGTGACCTTCGGAGCCGTCTGTGGTCTGCCATTCACAACGGCGAGATGAGCGAAGGACCCGCCCCCCCACCAACGTATCTCTCTAAAACTTTAAGAATCAGGAATAAAACTGGGGGGGGGGTACCTAATTTTTCCATTATATTAAACCTTCAAAGCATTACATCATGCCATGTTCTATCAGCATTTTCAAAATGCTAATCCCATCTCCTGAGGTCTTGGTTACAAAATTTGCCAAAAGCGCTACCCTATACCCAAATACCCCAATAGCTACCGTATACCCAAATACCCCAATAGCTACCCTATACCCAAATACCCCAACGTATTGTACTTAGTGCCGTGCAAGGCTACCCAGAATTAATCATTAACATATGTTTATTATGACATAGGACAAAAAAAATATATATACGAACACCGGTGTTATAATTTGAGGAAAAAAACAACTGCAAACCAGTATTAGCTGCCTACAACCAACTAACCAGTTTATCTAAACCAACACAAGTAAAGCTGTCTCCTCACTCCAGAGTCAAGGACGTCCCTCCTCAATCGCTCTGTCACGCGCAGGTCGACGCCCGCCGTGACACCTCGTCTCACCTCAGCACGTGCTTTTAGTGACACAGCGTCTGGCAGAAAGTGCCGGAACCGCACCCCGCAAGTTTTCAGGACGAGGAACGCCGTGTGAAAATCGGGAGCGCCGGGACGCAAACAACCCCGAGGAACGATCGCCTTACGCGGCCGAGAAGCACGGCCGGCCTTCATATACGGGGCTGGTTATCTCACAGGATTGTGAACGGTAAGATGGGATCCAGGCAGGAACCCCATTTAGGAGATCGACTGGAGTCTGTGGGACAGAAAAACTCAAGTTGCCAATGGAAGGATCTCCGGTTTTTTTTTTTTCCCTCCACACGATGGGTAACGGTCTCCCCTCAACGTCTAAAATGATAATTAGGATAATTAATTATGACAAGGATAATTAAGGCTCCTTGGTGCGGAGCACTTCATGGGAAAGCTGCCCTTCATACTCACAGAGGAGGAGGCCATCATACCGGTGTGGAAGACCCTGGCCTGCAGGACAGACATGGGGGGGGGAGACAGCAGACACTTTCCTCTGAGGAGTCACGCTAGATCCAATCGCTCAGGTGCCCTGCTATTGGGTAATGCTGGGTAATCTTGGGTAATCCTCCTCATGCAATACACACACACACACACACACACACACAAGCCCGGAAGAGGGAACTCCCTCTGGGGACTCGCTGTAACGCAATAAATGATTTCTAACCATGTTCCAAAACACACACAGTCACACACACTGCTAATTCACATGCTCTTTTTCTTAATCCTGATCCTCCTCTTAAAGCCACAGAGCCCCCACCCTACCACAGCTGGGGGGGGGGGCGGGGGAACAGCCACCCTGGAGGGGGGAGGGCACCCCCCCCCCCAGAGAAGCAGAGCTTCTTACGATCAGGCTACTTCACAGCCTATCAGCTTAAGGGTGAGGGAAGACAAAAGATCACCCCACCCATACATACAATGGCACAGACTTCATCATGTGAGCAGACAGTCATATGACATCTCCTAGCAACTGCACGCTGCAGGCATCAGCTGCTTTTATGGGATGTAAAACCAACATGTACTGAAACAAAAAACAGTACAAACTCCACCCACACAAGTCTTCTTGCCGCTGAGATTTTGCGCAGGTATGATTCAAGGACAACTATCAGTCAGGGACGTACCACAGCATATTATTACTCCAGATCAATCAGGGAAAAAAGGACTAGAAAAATCTCCAGTCAAAGCTGAAAGTGCTGGAAATCATTAAAAGGCCTGATGATCTTTAGCTGCAACGATCAGGCCAAACGAAGCTCTTCCACCGTGAGCCGTAAAATTGCCACCCCGGCAAACGCTCAAGCTCGCCTCGTGAGTTTACGCGGAAATCAGCCCAGAACACGTGTGCCGGGTGACACCCTGACGCAAAAGGGATGCAACGTTTGCCACCCGACCCAACGAGCAGAACCAGGGAAACCACGTCACCCGTGACCAAGACGTGCGGTTATTTCCAACCATCCCCGGCACCGAGACAGGATAAAAATTCTCAAATAGACGCCGATTTCAAACCCAACGGGTTCGACGCACCGTTCGAGCACTCAACCATTTCTGAACAGTCCAATTACGGCCAATGACATTCACAGAGTAGCAATGTCATAAGGTCTAGACCGCAAAAAGACCTATCGCCCCGGACAGGAGCGCCTTCAGTTCAAACTGGGAGATTCTGACCGCGGGTCACACAGCGAATGGGCAGCATACTCAGCACACACATGCCTGCCGCTATTGACTTTTATTTCCTCGCAAACATGTGACCGGCTAGAACAATGACCCACGGAACAAGCCTGCTGACGAATCAAAAATACAACCGCATATTTAAAAATCAGCTCCGTCGTCTTCCTGTATCTATAAACACACTTCCACAAAAAAAAAAAAAAAAAAGACAGCACACATTTCCAAATGCATATAACTTTGCTGGTCTTTGAAAAGCCGTTGATCATGATTCCCTTCCAACCAACAAGTCCCTCAAACGTTCAAAGCCAGGCAGGTAAAAGTCACCCCCCCCACTGATCTCAAGCAGACCTTAGTCAAATATAATCAATAACGAATCACAAAGCACTCTGCCTATCAGGCAGTCAACCAGAAGGATTTTACACCCACGACTGGTGCATGGTAGTGGCCGTCGTATCCAATATAATCGGTACATTTTATGCATGGAATAAGCTGCATTATTTTTATGACATTTCTGGGAACTAGTCTATGTAAGAGGAAGGCGCCTTATAAATCCCCACTTCCTCTCTCACTCTGGACATTCAGCCGGTCCATCACATTCCAAGCTGACCCAACGTCAAAATATTAAACCTGCAACACGTCCAACCTCCTCCGAACGAAAAACCACAACGCGAATAAGCTGCCGGCCTAGAATCGATCCAGACTCGGCCCGGATTTCGGAAGACCACCAATTCAGAGGGAAAACCTCGGAATACTAGCTGACCAGAAACCGAGACCCGCTAGCGTCTACTCTGCTGTTAATCCTACCGAACTGCCAAAGGTTGCTGCTGACTAGCGGACTCGCCCTTATCCAACGATCACATTCCGTAAGCTGATCTGCAGATACAAAAAAAAAATCAACAGAGACAGCCAGCTCTCCTTGAAATTTAAAAAAACAGATTAACGGAAAAGCGGCCCCCCCATTTAAACAGCATAGTGAATACTAAAACAACTGAGCCACACACAAATAATGCGTGTCCACTGACCAGACGTTTAATTCCACAGAGTGAATAAAAAATTAGGAGGGGGGGGGGAGCCAGCAACTTACTGCATCCAGTTGTCCAGAGGCCTGACAGGACTACAGGTGTGTGGGCGCCATTTACAGCACAATGCACCCAGCGCCTTGGAATATTTCCCCATATTTCCACCAGGGTCATTCAAATGACAAACTCCTCTTGTTAACTCGGTCAAACTACTGCAGGGCAGGACCGACTGGCTCTGTGTCCCGGCCAAAGGAGAAGTTGGATAAAAGGAGGATGAACCCCGTCATCTTCAGATCACAGGAGCAGTCCACTCCGGCCCTGATTCATTTTCACATCCACATGACTGCAGTGAATGGAGTTTTCTTTCCTTTTTCGAACAGCCTGACCCATAGTTGCGCAATGCATTGACTTCACTACCTGCCATTTTCCCCTATATTCTGATACAGGGACCAAATTCTGGGAAGAATCCAAAGAAAGACATAAAACCCCAGTGCATGTTCCTTAAAGTCTTAAAATACAGCCTTGACGCATCCATTTTTAACTAAATCTGATTTAGTTAAATCCATTCCTTGATTTACCTTTGTACCTTAAAGCATGCATAGGTCAATAGAACAAGGTATTCTAACTTACCACACCAAAAGGTGGGGATTTTTAGGACTTCAATGCTGTTTGTTACTGTGAGGTCACCATTCTGTAAGACTCAAAGAACCCCCCACCCCCAAAAAACGGAGTCAACCAAAGAATTCCTATCCAGATGGTACCTCTAACAAGTTCCTGCATGCAATTTTTTCTTCCAGAATTAAGTTAAAGTCGACCTGAAGACATAAGACATGCAGACTTTTGTATTTTGGAAAGCAGCACGTTACATTCCTGCAATATTGCGCCTATGTCTGGCGTCGGTGAAACTGAGATACGTCTGGCATGAAGTTCTCCGCTGACCTGCAAAAACTCCTAAAAAGGACCTTGGGGGGGCATTCGTACCCCATTCGGGATCGCCTGTGGATCAGTGTCTCGACCGTGAATTAACTTGCATTAGAAAACATGCCCACATGGTAACTTCATATGTGCATCTAATTGCAAGGCATCTGATGTAAATAACAGATCTACCCTGCTGTGTCATTTTACACTGGTGTCACGAGGACGCCCAGGACGCCCCCCCCCCAAAAAAAGGGAGTTGTGTTGAGAAATTGCTGGAAAATGATGGAGATAAACGTGGTCGACCCCACTTATGAAAAACATGCGCAATATGAGCAGGGAGCAGATCGCCAAGAAGACCGTGTTTATGGACCAGCCGCCCGGTCCGACGCCCGTCCGGTGCTCCACCTGGCAGTCATATGACTCGGCTGGCCGGGCACACGGCCCCGGGTAATGCGCCATCTGCCTGATGTGTGGTACGTGCACGGGAGGGGGCAACCGTCACCATTGATCAAGGAAAATAAAGGCAATCCCCTGGTTTCGCTGGTCACATACAAAGAGAGGGTTGCTCGTGGTATTTTGCTGCTCCAAGAAAAGGGATAGAGTCTTATGCAAAGTTAGCGCCAACCGAGCGCGGATTTTTAAAATATATTTAGTAGCTATATAGCTGAAACTAAAAAAAAAAGAATCCGAATCCAACAGCGAGCACGTTTGCAGCGTCTGCTTAGCACCCCCCTTCGGACCGTGTCCGCACCTACCATAAATCCGGACCCGGGTAGTCCTTGGCGGCAGCCGCGCCGGCCTTTTTGCTGAAAAGCTTCTGTAGCAAAGTGGGAGCCATGATGTCCCGTTTCAGAGGCTGCCGGGTCGCCCCGCACGGTCGCGACGTGTGGCCATGGCGGAGAGACACCGCTCAGAGACTCCATGGATCGCTTATCGGAGTCATATGACGGCGCGCTCAGCCCCGCGGCCACGCGTGCGGATTAGGGCGGCACGCTCCCTATTGGTCGCGCGAGGCCGTGCACGCGTCCATCGGAGTGCACGTGTAGGTGCATGCATTCGCTCCAGCGATCATTCGATCGGGATTAAATATCAGATAGCATGCAATTATTATAATTATTATGTTATGCTTTCTAGATTTTTTTAAATGGTGCATGTCGTATTTGTAATTGGATGCATGCTTACATTGCTGCATGATTGCCTGGTGAATAAATATGATATGCTAGCGCCTTGCTGGAGAACTAATGTTATTTATATAGTATTGTGACACTGCGGGGGTTGATTTGAACTCATTAGTATTAGCAATATGCTTTGAAGCGGTTTCTCGCCTATAAGAATTTCTGGAAATGAGGTAATATTTCTGAGGTCACTTATATTGAGAAAAATATGAATGAAGACTCTGGTGACTGCCTCCACCAATCAAAAACTCGAGGTCTTCGACGTTTTTATCTACCATGGCTACCAATTTGTGATGAGCTTAAGAAAACATTAATAAAGACACGTTTCTCGCTTTCGCGCATCACATGTATCCGACATGCCACTGTAAATGTGAGATTTTTTTTAAAAAAGAACGACTGCATTTTTTTAGAGCGAGTGCAATCTGTAAATTAACACTTTTATGACATTATTGTTGGTATTTTTAAATAAAATAAATATTACAACTACCAATGTTTTGTTTTGTCCACGTGTCTAATGAAAACAATACAGAAATGCAAGAACAAGACATACGTATTTGGCTATTTTAAAACTTTTTGACAGGTTAAGTATTCAAATGTTTACCATTGCATTCTATTCTGATGTTTTTCTGTTAACATGCCAGCCTTACACTGCAAAAAGGGCCGGTTTGCGCCTGGGTTTATTATTCTAAGCAGATTTTAGATGTTATTTATAACGGGAATATTATTCATGGTAAATTTTTAGTCAACGTGTTCTATTAAAAACCATATTTATCTATATATGTACATACATTTTATGTATATTTATGTGTGACAGAAATGATCCATTTAATACATTGTTATCAAATGCAAAATAGCCTGCAAATGAATTTGGCGAAATGAAGCTTTTATTTTGATATGCTCAGTCCCCGGACCACCGGAAATGCATTTTTTCCCCATCCCGTTGTTCGTCTCATACTGCAGTCTTTGGATCCCCAGACGCTGCTGGCTGCCATACTTTCGGTGCACGGCAGAGTCGGCAAAGTGTCATCACTGTTTTCGGCAATCGAATGAGAAATGTCAAACCCAACACCTCAAAATAAGCCTTCCAAGGCCGATAACCCTCGGGTGTTTCTCGACGTTGACGTCGGCGGTGAAAGAGGTACGTTAGCAGACTGTAACGTTAATTAAACCGCGACGTGTTCAGTTAGTGAAAGAAATAAATATTTATTATTAAAGATATCATTTATCTATATCTTGAGTTTGGGTTATGAGATTGTGTAACTGTATGCTAGCTAGATATTACCAGTGATGTTAGGCCATGTGCTTCTGTGTTGTGTCTAACCAATTCCTGAACATGTGCTAGTTCTAAAATCGACAAAACAGTTACATTATAATTTCTACTAATTAAATTTTAGCAATGCGTCTTCTAGTCAATAAAACGATTTTTTTTAAATTTAGATTACTTGATAACTTATTGATCTATTAATACATTGCTGCCTGGTTTTGCAAACTGCGACTAAGAGCCGGCTTCCAGAAAGCTCCGCAGTAAGCAGCTGCTTTCCCAAGCGTCCTTGTGCGCTGATCGGTCACAGCCCGTCTTCGCGTCTCCTAGTGGGGCGCATCGTGCTCGAACTGTTCGCCGACGTGGTTCCGAAAACCGCCGAGAATTTCCGAGCTCTGTGCACCGGCGAGAAGGGAGATGGGCCCACGACGGGGAAGCCTCTGCACTTCAAAGGGTGCCCCTTCCACAGGAGTAAGTTGTGTTTTAAGTGACTAATGGAGCAGGGGGGGGATGTTTTCAGAAGCACTGTGTCGGAGTTGGTTCAGATATAACTCTGTTCTTCTCCCATTCACAGTTATAAAGAAGTTCATGATCCAGGGAGGAGACTTCTCCAATCAGAATGGTACTGGAGGAGAGAGCATTTACGGGGCTAAGTTTGAAGATGAAAATTTCCACTATAAGGTAAAAAAAGTAATTTAAAAACACCATCCTGTAGTTTACGTATGATACAAGGAAATGCAAAACCCACTGCTTGAAGTATCAGACATCGATGTTTGTTTATAATGACTCTGATTTTTCCTTTCCAGCATGACAGGGAGGGTTTGCTGAGCATGGCGAATGCCGGGCCGAACACCAACGGCTCGCAGTTCTTCATCACTACCGTTCCCACCAGCCACCTGGACGGGAAGCACGTGGTCTTCGGACAGGTGCTGAAGGGGATGGGCATCGTCAGGATGCTGGAGGCGATGGAGACCAAGGAGGACACGCCCGTGAAGGTGCAGCCGCCCGCGGAGCGTCACGCGTCCGGACGCGCGTGCCCGTGCCCAGAGCTAACCGGGCGGTCTTGCTTTTAAAGCCCTGCGTCATCGCAGACTGCGGTGAACACCGGCAGGAGGACGGCTGGGGGGTCGCTCCCGACGACGGCTCCGGGGACCTCCATCCTGACTTTCCGGAGGATGCCGACATTGATTTCAAAGACGTGGGTATCAAGTGCCTTGGGGGCATTCTGTTTGCGAAAGGCGCTATGTAAAAATGAAATGTATAAAATATAATTGTCTTCTTTTCTGCAGGTTAATAAAATCCTGTCTGTTGCAGAGGATGTTAAGACCATTGGGAATAACTTCTTTAAATCCCAGGATTGGTTGGCAGCTAATCGAAAGTACTCAAAGGCTCTAAGGTATGTTAGAAGGCCGTATCTGTCCGTCCGTCCGACCAATCTAGTAATTAATGAATCTGGACATCCCGACTGTGATGTCAGGCAATCACAGGAGACGCCCTGACTGTGATGTCAGGCAATCACAGGAGACGCCCTGACTGTGATGTCAGCCAATCACAGGGGACGCCCTGACTGTGGTGTCAGCCAATCACAGGGGACGCCCTGACTGTGGTGTCAGCCAATCACAGGGGACGCCCTGTCTGTGATGTCAGCCAATCCCAGGGTACACACTTGCACACAAAAGTAGGCTGATTTAGGCCATTAACACTTGGTCTTAAAACCATAAGTAGACAGCTGAGACACATGGCTGTTTACCTCTCTGTCTGCCATGCGTCCCCAAGGTGTCCAGCTGACCACCTGTGTTAGGATTTTGTTAATGCCTCACGCAAAAGATGTGCGGCCAAATGCGTCCCAGACCACCTCGGCAAGTGGTCTGAGCGACCGGATTACAGTCCATCCTGGTGGTCCTTTAGGCTTGTATTTAGCGGTGTTCACTTGCGATTCGATCGCCCAAGATGCAGTTTAATACCAAGTGTAAAGGGGGCCATAGAGACCCCAGGTCACCTGATCACGTTTTTTAGACTGGTGGGGGTAGTGGGTATATAAACTCCATACGCAGTCCACCCGGGACAGGAACCACACCGGCAACCCCAGAGGCGTGAGGCCGCGTCGTTGCCTCCGCCGTCGGTAATCGGGCTGCCGCGCCCGTCACAGGTACCTGGAGGCTTGCGGCGAGGCAGCGGACGACGACGAGGAGCTGCAGAAGAAGCTGGAGGCCATCGCGCTGAGCTGCATCCTCAACATCGCCGCCTGCAAGCTGAAGCTGCAGTCGTGGCAGGACGCCGTCGACAACTGCAACCAGGTGACCGATTCGGGGAGTCTGCATGTTCTCCTTAAGCTACGTGGACTTCTTCCCACAGACTAGAAACACGCAGTTATGCTAAATGGTGTTTCTATATTGCCCATATCCTATGATTTTGTGTGTGTGTGAATACACTGCTTACATACATATAGTTTTAGATGCATTATATTGTATTCTATATAAAATTCAAAAGCCTATTTTCTCATCATTATAGGCACTCAACTTGAAACCTGACAATACTAAAGCACTGTATAGAAGAGCCCAGGCATGCCAAGGACTGAAGGACTACACTCAGGCCATGGTGAGCGATGGCTTCAGTTTCATAATAAAAGCCCCCAGTGTTTTTTTTTTTTTTTGTATGTGTACATACATGTACATTTTTTGGGTGATATTTAACTTATACCTAATGTTACACTATTCATGTTGTGCAACATTCATTCACGTTGCTGTATGTACATATATTTGCCTTTTTTTTACTGGAATATCATTGAGTTGTTTTGTTCATTGTACCTGTTCTGTATTTTGCTCTCTTCCATTCTAATCTGTTACAATCCTAGGCTGATCTGAAGAAAGCTCATGAAATAACACCTGATGACAAAGGTGAGTGTCCGTTGCAAACTTAGTTTTCTTTGAATAGTTTTTTTTTTCCCCTCTTCTTCTTCAATAGCTGCTGATAATGGTCAGTGTGCAGTTTTTTCCCCTCCCGAATGCGAAGTCTAAGATCCGGGTCTGTGTTTGACAGCAATCGGAAACGAGATTCTGAGAGTGAAACAGAAAGTCAAGGAAGAAAAAGAGAGAGAGAAAAAGACGTATGCAAAAATGTTCGCTTGAAGATCTGCCGGCGCTACAGCGGTCTTCTGGAAACGCTTTCGGTCACGATTCGTTCGGTCGAACAGGCGGGCTCTTCCTTACGCAGTGCCTGCTCTTCTGTACTGTATTCGATGAAGCTGTCGTCCTACTCAACATTCATTGTGCTAATTCTAACAAACATGCACCATGGTTAATAAGGCTGTGACAACGCAGTGCGCACACTGTTTTTAAATGACAAGATGTCTGCTTTAACTTGGTGGATTTTATAGTGTGTTTTCCGTGTACCAAACCTGTTGGCCTGAACATGATAGAATAAAAGTGTTGCTGTGGTTGAGTGCTTGTGTGTTTGTCGTTCTTTTCTCATTCTTTCCATTCCTCAAAAAGAAGATGCATTGATAAGTGATAGGTATATCAATACTCGAGCGAAAATGATAAACATACGAAAAATATTCATATTTAAGCTTCCTAATGTTACGTCAAAGATCCATACATTGAAATAAATGTTTAATAAAATTACAAGATGAGCTATACACATCATCTTACCATGTAACAACAGTCCTCTATATACAACTGTCCATTTGGCAATGAACAAATCGTATTTTTTTTTTTTTTTTTTTAAATAAGTCAAAATGCGGCAACATTAAACTCAGTGTTATGAGGAGTCACAATAATGTGTTACTGCAGTGGGACCAGAGCAGCAGGTTAATGCCCGATGAGGTACTTTTTAAAAGAATCACATGCCGTTATACGCGGGTCCCCCGCTCCCTTCCGGCACGACCCAGTTAATGTTCTGGCTCGGGTCCTTGATGTCGCAAGTCTTGCAGTGAACGCAGTTTTGTGCATTGATCTGTAACCTCATGCCCTCTCCAGACTCCAGTGGCACAAACTCATACACCCCTGGAACAAAAAAGGAAAAAAGTCGTCACGATACCAGAGCTGTATCGATACAGGTGATCGTTAAATCGCGATTCAGCTTATCACGACTTTTCCGTCCATATTCTAAACCTTTGCATCAAAATTACTGCAGTACAGCTTGGTTTAGTTTTACAGACATTTTTTTTTCCCCAGCATTTGCTGCTTAAAAATCTGTTGCCAGTGCAGATTATGCTAGGTGCACTGCAAAGCCGCACTGCAATGAAGAGACTAACTGAAACGTTAACGTACAAGTTAAATAGACATTTGCACTTTACGTATGAACAAACACTCGTAGTTTATGAAGCTGGGAGTTGTGTGGAACAACTTTATTCAAGATACTGACTCATCCTTGGTAGATAAATACTGTTACTGCCTCTTAATTACCTTTGGTTACAGTTCTGTAACCGGAGGTCATGGAAGTGACGGTACACTTTTATCAGTGATGGCTGCTATTTCGGTTCTCAGATGCGAGCCTTTGAACTCCGCCCATACCTGCCGGACAGAATCGCTGCTCTGGCCCGTCGTAGACGGCCAGGTTCTTGGCCACGGGGACGCTGTCGTCCATGAGGGTGAGGTGAGGGGGCTGGTCGTGCTCGTGGTTGGTGCCACTCAGAGCTACAGAGGACAGCAGGTCGAAGCTCAGCTTCCCGTCAGGCTTGGGGTATTCGATGGGGGTGCACTCCTTCGCGGGTTTGAGCTGTGCAGCATCGGCGCCTAGATACCGTGGAGAACGAATAATCGTTGCTCAGAGTCCTCAACGCTGCACAACTGCCCATTCTTTAGGTCAGTGTTTCCCGACACAGTCCTCAGGGAACCCCGGACAGTCCACATTTTTGCTCCCTCCCGGCCCCCAGCCGATCAGGGACATCGAATGCCCGGTACAGGTACACTGGGAGCTGAGAGGAAGCAAAAATGTGGACTGTCCGGGGTTCCCCCAGGACTGGGTTGGGAAACGCTGGTTTAGGTGAACCAACACACGAGCTCAGAACAGTAGTGTCTCTCACCTATATGTTTTAAGGTCCACGGTTCTTTCCCTCGTAGGATCCAGTAAAAGATGCCAGTGTAGAGCATTCCCCCATACAGTCCAAAGTAATTGTGGAATGAAGGTCGTATGTTTCTAACAGCATGTAGCTCTTTCCAAATCCAGGAGTTCTTCAAGCTGTCCTCATATCCCGGCACATGAATTCCTGGAAGACAAATCATCACCGTGTGCAAAATGTTTTAAAATATTAAAATAAACTAGTCAGTACCACCTGAAAAGTACTTAAGATGCCGTTTTAGAATCCAAACTCGTAACTAGTACAAATAAATGTATCCCAAACCTTAAAAGTGATCTTGAGTGTGGTGCTGGATTTTTTTCATGATCAAAAAATTACTAAGTGTTAAAGTTCCTTGGGATACATTTTTCCAGTGCGTACACGTCACTTGCCAACCAGTTATAAAAAGTCACAGTCACAGAGTACTCAACTGGGCGTTTGAAACAAAATCACCTGCTGCTGGACCAATGATTCCCCCCCAGTGGGGGAGGATCAATAAACTCCTAAATTATAAGATAAATAAGAAAAAATAAGTGGCAGGACAATTTTAAAAGGTCCGATCTCTGCATGAATAAGCGGAGATGAACATCAGATGTATGACCGCTACATTAAAATGTACTGGATCGGGGTTCTGGATAAAGTCATGAACCCCTACAGGTTCGTACAGACCCTGCACCATCACTACTTAAAGCCACGCCTGCTGCCTTCAGACGGGTCTGAGGATTACCAGCCGTCTCAGACTGCAGGTTCTCCTCTGTGATCTTCTGGAAGATGGACTCGGCCGCCAGCATGCCGCTCTTCATCGCCGTGTGAGTTCCCTTGATCTTCGGCACATTCATGAACCCAGGGCTGCACCCTATGAGCAGGCCTCCGGGGAACGTCAGCTTGGGTATGCACTGCAAGGCAGACGTCATCCTGCTATGAGGACTGCAGGCACTCGGGGGGGGGGGCGCAGTCACCCCGGCTTCCGCGATGCGGCCTACCTGGAATCCACCTTCATTCAGGGCTCGGGCTCCGTAGGCAATCCGGTTTCCTCCCTCCAGAGTTGATGCCACTGAGGGGTGATGTTTCCAGCGCTGGAACTCCCTGAAGGGGCTCAGATACGGGTTCTGGTAGTCCAAGCCAACCTGAGACGGTAGCAATTTACAGGCAGCCTTGGGTTATAAATTCATGGCTTTACTGACTCTTCACATATGCAAGAAGCTCTCGATATAGTGTCAGCTACACGGGATATCGGTGCGACAAGTCAAAGACAACAGGTGCCGCAGGAGTCTAGACATGGTGACCCACAGAAAAATAGGACAGATAAGTGGACAGTGCGCCATGAACTCCAATTAAATTTCAAGATATATTGTCATGTGTTCCGTGGAACACAGTAAAATTCTTCCGCTACACGCTGCACATCTGCGGGTCCTTGAACAAGGCCCTTAACCCCCATCTCCCAATAAGTGGCTTGCTCTTCGCGGACAGCTTGCTCTACGAAGTGCAAGTTGAGGGAGGCATACAGATACTTTATTGATCCCTGTGGGGAAATCATCGATTGTTATTATAACTATTATTACTACGATTGCAGGGTCTGCAGGACAGACGAACAATAGCGCGACTAAAACACACGATGTACGCAAAACAAGAATAAGAAATACGTGCAAAATGGAAAAGTTAGGGCACAACTGACGTGACTCTGCTTCGGTGATCAGAAACGGCACCGTCAAGCGAGATAAGCTAAAATAAATGCAGAAAGGCAAACACAGCAAGCTTTATCACGAAGTTCACCCAGGCTACTGACAACTTAGTGGGCGGGGCTAGCTATGTTAGAAACTCCTCCCCTCCCGAAACCACACCACTTACCACGAGGCCCAAAGCTACCAAAGGCTCCTTTTCATTCAGGTGATACAGAAACGTCCCTCCGTACGTGCGCCGGTCCAAGGGCCAGCCCACCGTGTGCTCGACTCTTCCTGGTTTCCAATTCTTTTCGTCGATAATCCATACCTACGGTAAACGCAAGGCACCGTCCGTTACGGCAGGAATGTTCAAAAATATCGAAAACTATTAAAGAAAAGGGAACGACTTGCGACAAAGACAAGGAAAGGAAAAAAATTAGGCGACTTACAGAAATCAGCCCTGTATTTGTATCATAATAAATAGTGTAAGTGAACTTGGATTAAGAAGTGGGTCATTCCAGGGATGTATTTGACGGCACCAACGCACACGCATGGAAGGTACCTCTTTAAGGCCTATGGCGTAAGTCTGGGGCTGGCAGTTCTCGCGCAGGTCGAAACGTTTATACAACTGCTTTGCCAGGTGTCCGTGGCAGCCTTCCCCAAACACCGTCACCTTGGCATGGAGCTCCATGCCTCTCTCGAACACGTCCTGCAATCGAAGGAACGACGCGCGCTTCATTATGAGACCGAACACCTACACGGCACCGAATACCGTCGGGCTACTCGGCAAAAAGCGAAACATCGCTGCAAAGTGGATCCTTTCACTGTTAGTCACCGAACGGTTCCGTCTAGACACGCGTCCGATTCTCGCGAACACTCGCAGCGCTGCGGGGACGCGTCGAGAAGCTCACCTTGGGCGATCCGTCTTTAGCTACCCCCACGTCGTTCGTGGCGATTCCTTTGACGCTCCCGTCTTTGTGAAACAGTACCTTTGATCGAAAGGGGAGATTCAGCATGAGTAGCAATCTGAGCCCCACGTCGGCTCAAAGGAACCACTCTAGAATACAAGTGAACTAGAATAGAAGTGATGAATTAAACCGAGAAAGACTCGAAGGTACCTCTGAAGCGGCGTAACCGGGGTACAACTCCACCCCGAGCTCCTCCGCCTGTTCCCCAAGCCAGCGCACGAAATGACCGAGGCGGACTACGTAGTTGCCATGGTTATTCATTGGAAGTCCTAGAAACAAATTTCGCCAAACAAACCGTTAGAAAGATATAAAGGCAGCTAGCAGGTGTGCAAACATGCGGCACGTCTCACACTCCTGAATCCTCTGCAGGTCTCTGTGAGAGGCTACCTGTAACCCGATCTACCGCACGCGTGCCAGACCAGGGAAAAGACAGGAGTCTCCTCCAGTACCACTGCTGGTTAGAAAACCATTCCGACTTTACTTTAACAACACAATTGTCCCCGGTCGCACTCAAAACAGTGTCCTTAAGGTCTTGTGCGTCACAAAGTATGATTGTAATGTTATAAACTCACCGGGAAGGATGGGAACAGGAATTCTAGACTTTTTTGTTAAAATCGCAAACTTGTCTTCTGTCACTGGTGTATTTAAAGGGGCCTAAAAAAAAAAAAAGAGAGACAGCCCATATTTAAATATTTAACTTTCACAGAATGTAATCTCACCATTAGGTAGACTCTGATTAATATGATTGTATCGAATTGTAGTTTACAGTACAAGTGCTTGTCTGTCACTGTGAAACACAAACCATTAAACAGCCACATATTTTCCTTTATGTTCTATCCAATGGTGGAACTATGAGGTCCAGAAAGTACAAATCCAGACCAGGATTTTGTTTCAACCAACAAGTGGAGTACTCTGTAACTGTGACTCTTTATGCGCAACTGGTTGGCTGAAACTAAATCATGGTCTGGATTTGCACTTTCTGGACCTGAAATTTCCACCTCTGGTTCTATCAGTGATTGCTTCCTTTTTTTGATGTTTCCAACTCACTCCTCTCTCCTTCCAGTCTGGGATGAGCTCGCTGAGAGCGCTTGGCTCCAGACAGGCTCCGGACAGCGTGTGAGCGCCCATCTGAGAGGCCTTCTCCACCACGCAGACACGCAGCTCCTTGCCGTGCTCGTTAGCCAGCTGCTTCAGGCGGATGGCGGCGGAGAGACCGGCCGGCCCGCCACCCACGATCACGACGTCGGCCTCATCGGTGAATCGCTCCATCTCCACGCCTGCAGCAAGGTCAGTACCGCCGTCACATAAACACAGCAAGGAACTTTACAGGCAGATTTCTGATAATCTTTGATGTCGCGCCTAAACACCTTTGTCACCTATAAACCATTAATGAAATAAAAACTTTCAATAATCTGAAAATTTTAACCACAAATCAAGTAACGCCACTATGAACAACTTTAATTGTGAGTTAACTGTGTCCTAAACAGTCAGTTACACTATGCAATAAAAATCTTACTCTGCAAATCCACCCAGCCACTGATAAACACAGTAAGGCAAACACGGGGCAAAAGTGAATAGATAACGCAAATAATGTGGGCATTGCACCTTCCCATCGCGGGTCTTTGTCTCTGGGGAAGACGGTGTAGTGGGTGGTGACTCGGGGCACTGGGGACAGGGTGGACGCCCATCTCTGTGACAGCTTCTCCTTCTGCAGCAGACTCAGCACGCGCGCGCACCTGTGCACTGGCAGAGCAATATGCAGCTTTATAGTGAACCGTGATAAGTCAGGAAAACGTACAAGTAGACAGACAAAAAAGGAAAGTTCACGTAACATATCTCATAGGTAATTCCTGAAACGTTATCACGAGTAAAAAAAACCTGAATGAATATTTCAATAAAGTTAATAGAAAAATACAAAGCAGGAAATGTGCCAGACAGAAAGATCGATTCAATCTATGCATTTGTAAATATAGCCAGTTACGCCCACAGAAACGGCAATACATAGCAGTAAATGACCTCGATTACGTGAACTTTACCCTACATTTATAAAGACCACTAGGAGTGCTAAGCTATTACTCCGTGCCCGAGATTTGTAACTTAACATACAAATCATCATACTAAAAAATGGACATGCAGTTAACTTCTTTACATCACTAGGTTTAAATTAACTCGAAACCGTATGAGTAAGATCTAACCAAATAACCAATATCAAAATAAGAACGAATGTGTACTGTACCTTGCTTTGCAATCTTGTTCATAGGAAACATCGTGTATTTACTAATCAAGGTCTAAAATCGTGCCAATAGAGTGGGTGACGAGGGACGGCCTTCAGGACATTTGGTTAACTAAACGCAGACACTTCGCACACAGCAATATAAGCATGGACAAACCCCTCTCCTTTCCTCAATGTTATAAAATACATGCCACCACAACCGGAAGTGACTTGTACAGCGGCGTGAGTTGCGTAAAGAATTGTGGGATTTGTAGTTTTTTGTAGTTCCCCCTCACACTTATACGTGTGTGTCTCGCAAAAATACAAATTAAATATATATGAATTAAAAGATACAGTATTTGAACACGTTTTTATTCATTTTCGTCTTTTCCTATAATCAATGTAATACCACAGTGATAATTACAATGCTTTATACATTATGCGTGTGCATGGAATATTTTGCTATGATGCAACGAAAATCATCCACCAATAAATTAAAAATTCTGCCTGCAGCCCCGACAAGCGCTTTCATCCGGTGTTTAACATTGTTTAATTAACCATTACCAGTTTTTTAAATCCATCATTGTTCGGCATACGCATTATACGTCATTGAACTGCACTGCGCATGTGCCGTAGTATTTCGCGGGAAATAAGGAACTTAATGTTGACGTTTTGAAAAAGAAAAAGAAAAAGAAAAAGAAAAACATTACTGTTTACTCGTAGCGATGTCTGACAACTCGTCCGTTGCTTCTGAGAACACGTTTAACCTCACGGACACGGAGTTGTTAGAGGAAATTGAGGTGCAGATAGATGATGTAAGTAGTCGATTTTCATCACTGGGAATCCCGTGCTGGGATTCCTATTAAACGACCAACATTGGAAGGACCCTATCAGTACACGATGTTAAGCTGACATTTTTGTCGCAGGCTGCGGTGTCGTTGACTCACATGCTACATGCGACCTCCGTGATGGCCATTCAGGTAAAGGAGCTGGCGGAGAGAAGTTCAGTTAACGTGCAGTTTCTCAAGGCGTGGAGAGATTTGCTGAAGGGAGGACGTCATGCCGACCAGCCGGCCACCCCGGACAGCTGATGGATGCCGCAGCGCGTTATTCGATCGTACATATGCAGGCCGTTCGCCCACATTTAAGTTAATTAAGCACGCTTTGAAATATTCCCGTAATCGTTCCGAAATAACGTGTTTACTTGTGCTTTTCAGGAGATACAGCTGTATGGTATAGTGGGGTTTTTACATATCCAGAAAAACTATCCCCCCATAGAGAGTGTTATACATGTTAAACATCGTATATGAGGGACTCACAAAACACAGTTAATTAAAATAGAATTGCATATTATGACTGATTTCATATTATGTATTCTATCCATACAACCTTTTATGCTGAACTGAGATTTACTTGGTTAAAATGCATTTGTATTTCACGATTCAAAGATATAAAAGTATCACGTTCCCTTCCATATATTTATTTTAAAAAGTACATGCTTTTTTTGCATTCTAGGGAAAATTATATACAATTTGCTTTAATGAAAAATGCAAATAGTTTTATCCCATTGCCTTTGTTTTGGTTTATACTACAAAAGTACCCTGTAACAGTCTAAATTATACGTTTTCTTACAGAAACAATTTCTTTTGCTTTCATGTGTTATTCCCTTCCCTTTCTTTTGCTTAAAAATACATGATCAGTTCATTAAAATTTTTGCTAATTGGGAAAATTACTTGCATTCCGTTCATAATGCCTAAGGAGTCCTGTAATTGGTCCAAAATGCTGACAAAACTATCCCTTTTAAATCGAGAAAATGCTCACGAGGAGTGAAGAACAAAAGCAGTGGAAACTGACCCCCCGGAATCTTAATTAAAACTGCGGAATCTCGATTGTACCATCACGGGCTATTAACTGACTCTGTGTTCCATTGATATAAACAAAAAAGAAAGATTAAAGAATGATGCCGGAAGAGGAATCTTCGCGGAAGCATTCGCATTTAAATTCCATTCACAGTTTTCTCTGGCAATAAATCAGTCTTTCCTGAAGCACGAGACATCTCCGAAGGATGGGCCAGATACCCCGGAGAGGACGCGGTGTTGGATGCCTGCCCAGGCCACATCTCCAGCCAGGTGAAGGATGGGACGTTGGCTGGCTGGGCACCAGCCTGCGGTCTCTTCTGTCTGTAGTTATTCCACACCTGCAGGATGGTCTCCTTGAATGGTCGTGTGGTGAGTGTGTACAGGATAGGGTTCAGGGCGCTGTTGATCGGCAGAATGAATATTACCACCCAAGAACTGATTGTACCTGTGACAGATAAACAGGAAAACCCTGTAAATGATTATTCTCAATATACGGTATTAAAAATGACCTTAATCAGGGTTTCCTGTGGGGCCAGAATCCAATAGTTTGCAGATTTCCTGCTCAATCACATCTTATTTTCCAGGTTTAGTAGGTGTGTCTGAGCTGGGGAAACTGCAAACTGTGTTGCACACTGCCCCCCCCAGAACCTGAATTGGGGAATCTCAACCATATACGGTATATGTTAATTTTGGTCTGAACTCAAACACATTCACAAAGATTAAAAACAAAAGGATTAATCATGCATTTAAAGTATCATAAAAAAAAAATCCTAGGCAGTAATAAAACTCCCATGTGTTTTTTCATTTGACCATTAGCACATCTCGTATGGCTAATCGATACCTTACCGACCGCTAAATCTATTTAAGTTGATTGTGTGACCTTGTGATAGAATCTAACAGCAAATACATGGAACAGTTGAGGTGCCCCTGAGGAGAGGTTTTTACTGTTACTCTTAAAATGCACATATTCTGAAATTAAATTGTTTTTTTTTGTTTGTTTTGGGCAAAAATAGCCTTAAACATTTCCTTTGACTGCCTTGAACAGTACCATAGATGTAGTAAAATGAAATTTTCTCCGTTTTGATAATACATCATTCACATCACAGGCACTTTATACAGGTGTATTGTAAATGGTTCAGGATCTTACCTGGTATTTCCACCTGAATTAAAGATAAAATCTTTAGAATGAAGATGGGAATCCAGCAAAGGGAGTCAGTTATAACGATGGAGAAGAACCTTTTCGCTATGGTCACCTCTTTCTTGATGTGGTTGCTGTATTCTGTAGCTCGTGTCCCCGTTTTCTGAATGTTGTAGAACATGCTTCCATAGGAAAAGACGATTATAAGAAATGCCAACAAGTTTAGACCTGTAAAAAAAAAAAAAAGGTGATTATACGCGATATGCGTTACAAAATCATGTGTCATAGTGAGCAAAGTTGCTTAGCGACTCAGCAGCGACATCTGCTGGACAGAAACGCATGCCAGTCATGGACAATTCTGAGATCCCTACACCGACCTAAACGAGAGATTAAGGAGAAGGGCCGAATAAATTCAGTACTGAATAGGAGTGGCACTCACCAAGAAAAATGACGATGGAGTACACCTGAGCCCCAACAGTCTCTGGCTGTTCAGAGTGCAGAGGGAAACATACTCCATTGGTACCATAAAAGTTCTTAAAGAAGTCTTTGGCCACTAGGGGGATGAAGGCGATGGTAAATCCCAGGATCCAGATGGCTACGAGGATGCTCACGGTCCGGCGTCTTCCGGGGGCAAGATACCGGAACGGGTAGACGATGCAGACATATTTCTCCAGGGTGAGGTACGTGAGCAGCATGACGGACACCTCTGTGGAAAGCATGGCCAGGGAACCCACCACCTGACACTGCGTGCTGTCCATCCAGCTCTGCGCGTGTTGGTTATACCTCCCCCGGAACTTCAGATCGAACGCTCCAATCACAAAGAGGTACACACCCATCAGGCCGTCAGCACCTGCGGGAAGGCAAAACTTATAGGAGTTTTACTTACACAGAAAAAATTGAGGACAGAATGAAAAAAATGATTGGTTATCTCTATGAACCAATCACATCTCTTCAAGTTGCTTGGACCCACCTCCTCCACAATCTGATTAGTTATCTCTCAGAACCAATCATTTTTGTTCTGTCATCAGAACATATTTGTGTAAAACTCCCACAGGCGAAGACAAATTGGGAGGTTGCTGGAGAAGCAGAGCTGACGCCTGCGAGCAACATTATTCGGTGATGGGGGTTCGAACCCGGATGCTAAACGGTTCATCACTGCAATGCACTCAGATCTGGGCTTGAAGTGCATTTGTAGCATTTAAAAAAAAAAAAAATCATTGAACCTCCCATAAGCAAATTCAATCAATCAATTTGCTTACAATTACAATAACCTGTAAAGTGAAATTTAAAGGATCACTTCTTTTTTTTTTTTTTTTACTAATGACTGTTGACTATGGGAATTTTCGAGAACCACCTTCCCACGCCGAGCCACAAACCAACCCCCTTTTACACCGGCTGCTCTCGTTGCATGATACAAGCCACCTGACTCGTGTTCGGTGTTCAGAATCACCCAGTATGTAAGCCTAGACTTAAAATTCAAATACTATCATCCTAATGCATAAAGCAGTCGAGTTGGAAGTTGGATCCTGACCACAGAGCCGATTCTGGAACCAAGCGGCAAATGTTCTCGTCTCAGATCTCCACCTGATCCTGCCATTAGCTTTTCTGCGACTCCTTAAGGAGCATCTCGGGTCTCCCTCACGGGTGCATGGTGCCTTCCTGCATCCTCTCTTTCAATCACACCATCGCGGTTTATTCCACGTGGGCTATTCCATATCGCAGTCGGGCTTCCGCCACTTTCGCATCTTCCAGACTATTGATAAATAATGCTGTGTCTTCTGCCTCCCGCTTGTGGCCATCTGCTCCCAGGCTCACAGACCTCCACATAGCGTCCAGACATCCGGCTTGTGACGGAGAGAAGCCGATTCGTCAGTCGGATCCAGTCAGACATGGACGGCAGTTTGAAACCCAGTGCTGGAGTTTCACCTCCACCACCGGAGTCTCCTGCCTCCCAGCCCCAGCAAGTATCCGTGAAGATCAAGGCATTTTCACTCCGACGCATTTCCTGAATGACTAGGTTATCAATTCCCATTTTTTTTCCCCCCACACTGAATTATTGCGTTTCCTTGTCTTTCAGCCCCTCTAGATAAGTGCTTCTCAACCCAGCTCTTGGGGGGGCCCTCAGACAGTCCACATCTTTGCTCCTTCCCAGCTCCCAACACACCAGTAGCAGGCATTCAGTGTTCTTCGTTACTTGATGGATTGCTTCAGGTGTGGTGTGACATGGGAGGGAGCGAAAATGTGCACCGTCTGAGGGTCTCAGAGGACTGGCTTGAGAAACAATACTTTAGAAAAGTTGTTGCAGCTCATTTACCGCGAGTCCATCTAAAAAAAAAAAAAAAAAATAGATGCAATGATTTATTGATTTTACTTAAAATGTTTGACTTAACCCTAATGAACCCTTTCGACAAAAGAGGTTATAATAACCCGGAATTGACCAAGAATTGTAAAGATTAGAGGTACTCACAACAGAGGGAGATGATGCACAGTGCATGCAGCTTGTTCTCCGATCTGATGTAGGACCTCATGGCGATCACGAAGACGTTCCCGAAGCAGGTGGTGGCCGACACCACCCAGACGAAGACGCGCAGCACGACGTTGGCCAGCAGGTCCTCGAAGGAGGAGATGCCGTCGGTGTTGGGCTTGCAGCTTCGCACGTGAGGCGCGTAGCCACAGTACTGGAACTTCCTGAAATATCTGCAAGAACCGGTAAACCCACCGTCCGTGAATTAATTGCCTTTCTGTAACGCGGCGAGGGATTTTATCGCACCAGCCGACTGTAACGTTCTCGGTTTTCCCGTCACGTTAAATTGCGAAGTATTCGCTGCACTTTTAGATTTAATGGGCGTTAATAAACCAGTAATGTAAAGTTTAGATAGTGGGGGTTTCCAACTGTATATATAGCTTTGGGGATATTACAAGGTCAGGGTAATATTGGCATTCCTCTCAAGAGAAACACTGAATGGTTTATCATTAGCCAATGACATTTTTTGAATCTGTGAGTGACAGGGGTGAGGCACTGTGGGACCCAATCAGCTTTCAGCTGAGGTCAGTGCCCCTGTGGCTCCACCCCTCTATATATTCCTGCATGATGTAAACAAAGGACCCAAGGCCATTAATAACTCCAAGTCAAAAACAGCACTAATACAAAGTGTATATGAAAGACTTACATGTGCGTGAGGTTTTTCAGAGGTTCAAACATTCTCCTCTGTATGTTCGCGATCTCAATTCCCTCTATGCTTCTGGAAATCACAAACAACCGTTTTCCCACTGACCACTTCCATAAAAGAAAAAAGCAAAAACCTCTATTTTAAGAAGGTATATAACTATCCCATTCTGCGCACAGAACCAGTGACGACTGATAATTTCCTCCACTTAGTCAGAGAGCAAATTATTTTCCCTCCTTAATAGAATTAACATATTTCAAATTATGATTCAATTTGTCGATTATTTAAAATGAGATCATATATATGAACATTTATACAAAAGACATTCTAGCCAAAATGAAACCAACAAAGATTATAAAACTTTCCCAGAGTTCTTGGAAATATCGCTGCCACTCGACGTGTGTCCAATTTATGGGGCAAAACTTCATTTATGAAGCCTTAAATTTTCAATTTCCAGGACCGGTTAGAAAGGAGGATTTTCCACTCGGCAAAAAATTGTTTATTTAATAATGCTGGAAAACTACATAATAGCTTTGGAAGAGCAATTTCCAGAACAGGGGGAAATTATCAGAAGTTATTAATACTGAAACGTTTTTTTTAATGGCTATAGGAGCCCTTGAAGATATTCATTTTACTGGTGATTTCATGCATGGTGCCACGTCCTGAAAACAGCTTCTAAAACATCTTTGATGTCTGACCTTAAGTGATGCTATATTTCCTTCAGTCGAGTAAAAGTACTTGGTAAAGGAACATTTGCAACAAAATGTTGCAAAATGTGGAAAGTGGTGGCTTAATGGTTAGGGAAGCGCACTTGTAATTGAAAGACTGCAGGTTCGAATCCCCAACCAGCAAGGTACCACTGAGGTACCCTGAGCAAGGTACTGCCCCTAAGCACTGCCGCCCGGGCATTGAATTAGCTGCCCCCTGCTATGTCACATATGGGTTAAATGTAGAGGATGCATTTCGTCATTGTGTGCTGTGGTGTATCAACAATGACCACTGATCACCAAAAATGCTGCTTTACATACAGTATGTATCTATGCATGTGCATAAAAGAGCCAAATTAAATAAACCAGGAAAGAAACTCACAGTGATTTTAATTTATGCAGATTATCAAAGTGGTCCCGCTGTAACTCCAAAATAGGGTTATATGATATGTTTCTATAAAAAAGAAGCAGATAGTTACCAACCCATTCTGTTATTGTAAATTATTATAAAATGATTGAAATGATTACTAAGAATTATAAATACGATTAGTTATTGTGATTTAAGTGTGACAAATGAAAAAAAATACAGACTTACAGCTGCAGTAGCTCACCAAGATCGACAAATAAATTTCGAGGTATTGCTTTGATTCTGTTGCTGGATAAATCCCTGAGAACACAAGAGAAAAAAATTTGCAAAGACATCATGAAAAAATGAACAACTGATTCTCTCAATGGAGTCACGTGTACCTCAGCGACCCAGTTATTTAGCTATTATTTAACTATAACCATGTTATTTACTCAATGTGTGGTGACTTACTTTGAACAAGTAAATATATTATTACTAGTAACCAGGGGCGTAGTTAGAAATTCTGCCCCCCCTGAGAAAATGTTACCTTGGGCACCATGCCCATTAAAATGAATTATTTTATGCATTCAGGGGTCCCTCTATAGTGCTGCCCCCCCTTATCTGCCAGGGTGCCCTTGCTTGTGACAATTAGTTACTAATCATAAACATTAGTATCACTTGGTTATAACACCCTCCTATGTGGCGTGAAAGGTTAACTGTCTATAACCAGAACAAACTAAACATGTGAACTGTCATTCTTTAAATTAATCAAAATAAACTTACAGCTCCCCAAGCCTTCTCAGAGGTGAAAAAGCCTTTTCGTGCAAGTGACTGATTCTATTCCTCTGAAGAACTCTGGAGAGGTCAGACACAGAGGGACAGAAATCAGATTGCAATCACATTTGCAGGGAATTTTGGGAAATAGGCGTTCTCCACAACTGCATTTTCTGTGGTCTTCAGCAAGGAAGGTACTTGAATTACTTCAGCAAAATATCCAGGTACATTTGGAGACAAAACTGTGAGCTGCTGCATGCTAAACAACTTTTGGGGAAAATTTGTTACATTTTGGTTTGGTGAAAAACCCTAAATCGGCTAGATAAAATAAAAAGCCTTTCATTGAAGATCAGTGGGTAGAACTGATAGCTCAGTTTTAGGCTTTTTACTGTGAAAACTGTAGCTGTGAGAGTTACATGTTTGCACTACGTGTGTGTGTGTGTGTGTGTGCGCGCACATGCACTCAGCCCCCAGCGACTGGATGTGACTCAATATGCTAAACAACTTTCCATCTTCCCTGCTCAGGTGTATATATTCTGCTATTCTTTCCATTGGAAAAGGAAAGAACTTGCTCTTCATATAGTTCGATACATTTTAAAGCATGAAGTGATATGCACTTACAGCACGGTCAGCATAGTACAGGAGCTGAAGGTTACTGCTCCTACGCCCTCGATCTGATTCCCCTCCATGTCACTGAAATCATACAAGTGCTTGAGATTAAAAAGACGACCCGTATCTTTACACTGCACGACACAGAAATAAAAAAATGTTGCATTATTACAATTAATGTTTGTTGGGTTTCCTCTAAGGTTCGGAAAATGGAAAACGGGACAAGGACTTACAGCCAGTTGAGCTTCGGCATCCCCCGACAAACGGCGTCATCGTGTAGCTGGCTGAGAGAGTTGTTAAGCAGGACCCTTTGATAAGAGAGGCCTCTGTTACCCACAAAAGTGTCAGACCCACATAAATCACTGTCAGCTCAGCAGGAAGAAAAAAAAAAAAGGTGAAACCTACAGAAGCACCAGCGAATGTAGCCCAGAAAAAGTCAGCGAGGAAATCTGGCTGATTTTGTTGTTTTCCAATATCCTGCAATTAAAAAGAGGTGAAAATCAATCATGTTAATTGCTGTTGTTCCTCCACTGCAATTATATATAGCACATCACGTAATTCAAATAACAATTGTGAATTAAAATGCAACATAATAGCCAATGATTGATGTTCCTACTGCTTATCCTGAGCAGCCCTATCCCAGAAAGCACAGGATGTGGGGAGAAAAGTCTGACTCTAAACACAGACAGTGGAAACAGAATTCAGTCCCCCAGCCCTGGAATTGTGAGGTCATATTGCTCTCCATGGAGACACTGTGACATCATAATCAAATGAAAACAATCCTAGAAAATCAGAGAACAAAGGAAAAAGAGGTTGGGCCAATATAGACTTACAACCACTCCAGCTTGTGAAGATCCTGGAACACTCCTGGCTTCAGAATCGATATCCTATTGTAGCTCAGATATCTGTTTGCAAACATGAAACAAATTGAACTGTACCACAACAAAAACTGAATTTATATTCAAGAAAAAATCTCAATGTGCCACCCATTTTTTATTATTATTATTCATTTACTATGCTGGCAGCATTATTATGGAAGGTATAAAAGATTCAAAGACACCCCCCAATAACGTCCTTCAGGAAAGCTACCACACCATAGTCTGACGTTAGCATGATGCTCTCAGTCATACTTTTACTTTTGTTGTATCTGTAACATGTATGTCATTAACATGAAATAAACCAAAGCACAAAAACACTGTAGACTGTGTACTGTTTCCACTGCTAAATCCTAGCTAGCAACTCATATATATTAAAAATAATGTGAATTTGCAAAGATACATGGGATAAAAGATACATGTTAAACTCACAGGCGTGTTAAATTATACAGTCCTCTGAACGCACTGGGACTCACAGCTCGAATCTTGTTATGCTGCAGATATCTGAAAGATAAAATATAGCACTTCAGAGTCATCCATGTGACACAATCTCTCCAAGCATTCAGGACACGATGACTGAAACATGAAATCCCTTCAGGGGAAAGGGATCAAACTGTCAACCCGTAAGATTCCGCTTATTGTACGGAAGTCAGGCTTTACTGTTGCGCTCCGAATTTTGCCGTGCGACAGCTACAGACCAGTGAGACCCGTTTCTGTGCCGTTTGCTCGGTTCCAAGTGAGGGCTTTAACCCAGAGAACATCACACTGCTCGGCAAACACGACGAGTTAAAATATTTAAAATGGCAGAATATTCCCTGCAGATAACAACCCCCAGAACTCTTGTGCAATGGCCACACGTGCAGGGAGAATATAAATTCGGCCTTCCGGCTGGCCCTTAAGCGACGCCTCCCCGACAGCTGCATCAGGTGATAACAGCCGTCTTAATAACATAATTACACGGCCATCGGTAAACTTCGGGCATGATGCCAATAAAGTTTCTGAATGTTGACTGTCATATATCCATAGGTGGAAATCCCACCCAATATTCAAAACAGTGGCGATGGTCCCACCCAAAATTTTCCAAAGACTTTGCTTTGAAGAATATGAATATACTTATTGGGAGAATTTGGTTCTCATCTAACCTACCGACTAAGGAGAATAAAGCTTTTGGCTCATAATCTCAGTTGCATACGCATAAACGAATGTATACAGTCAGTATTAAAACAGACAGGCAGCCTATATACAGGTATACATACGAGGTCATCCAGGATAATGCGAGAGGACGGATGTGACTCAGTCATGACAAGCAGCTAGCAAACCTACAGCTTTTGCAAACTGTTGTACTTGTAGAATATCTCAGCATTCAGCTTCTTCAGCCTGTTCCTCTGCAGAGACCTGAAATAAAAACAGATAAATATTAATAAGCGTTTGTTACCAACTAGTATTGCCTAAAATTTGCCTCAGTGCATCTTCTGTTGACGGAAACTCCCCTGTTTGCACTATGGTTTGTCTCTCTCCCCGCCTTTGCTCATTCTCAATCACACGCACCTGTCCGTTGGTCATTTCTAACAGATAAGCTGGGTACATCCATTGCAAACCAAAAGCAGTCAATCTTTTCCGGCGCTTTTGGCAAGAGCAATTTGCAGTTATATCTCTGTGTTCCTACTAGAGGAAATTGAAAACTTGGAGCTAGAATTCCGGTTCAAGTATTGTGAAAGCTGATTAAGTAAGTTACCGTTGCAGAGGAGGTGCAAGACCTTGGGTGTCTCTCAACTACATGAACGCAAAGATCATGCTTGTGGACTCGGCAAGATCGATCTTGCCAACTTGCATTCTAAGAATGAACTTGGGCCGCAATGAATCACGGGATTGATGTAGACCGATGTATCTTTGATATTTCGAGCAAGAACGACATGCGGGGATTTTTACTGTACTCTATACTTCCGTCTTTAGAACTGGAACTGGTCTTTGGCAATGGAAGACGAGGTAAAACTGGTAGCGAGAACACAAGTACGTTAAAGTATACATACTGAAAAAGACCCCATGTCTTCAGGAGACGCGTAAATAGCAATATTAACCACGATAAGCGGTAATAAACAACCTGGCGGCCGTAACCTGCTACATCACATGCAAACCGTTTCACGGTGATAACGACACAGCATCCAGCCACGAGCTGCCCACAGCCCACACGGACAGGAACCCCACGGCACGGCTGGCTTCGGTACTCACATCATAGTGACAGTCGGGGACACGGAGGGGACGGCTCGGAGCTGAGCGCCGTCACAGTCCAGTTCCAGCCCTCGGCAGTGACATTGGTCGGGGAGAGTTCCAAGCACTGAAGGGGATGCAGAGCATGGATTAAGTCGGGGAACTACGGATTCACGACTGATCTCATTTAATATACCCGCACCTATAAAACACAAGGACATTTCACCGTTACTATTTCCATCCATCTTCTATACTCGCTTGTCCTACGTAGGGTTGCAGAAGGGGGGGGTCCAGAGTCTGTCCCAGAAGCTACTGGGGAGGATCAACCCAGGATGGAGTGCCAACCCCATGCAGGGCACTCACACGCTGTTCACAGCATCTGCCAACTCCAATTTACCTTAGCATGCTTTTTGGGCTTTGAGGGGAAACCCCAGCGCGAGAACAAGCAAACTCCACACGTATAAAGACTCCCTAGAGAACTAGAGAACCCTGGTCTTCAGCGGCATGAATTAACTGTGCTAGGCACCACTGCACCCCACTGCTAATATCTGCCATTATAAAAAATATATTTCATATATATATTCAGCATGGGGCGGCATGGTGGTGCAGTGGTTAGCACTGTTGCCTCACACCTCTGGGACCCGGGTTCGAGTCTCCGCCTGG
>JAABNY020000085.1:2752343-2762443 GCA_015164015.2 Brevimyrus niger | reverse complement strand
TCCGGGATAGGCTCCGGACCCCCCGCGACCCAGTAGGATAAGCGGTTTGGAAAATGGATGGATGGATGGATGGATATATATTCAGCATATAGTAACCATGAGACCTGGTGATGCACCAGTGAGGACGATCAAAACAGTAAAGTCACAATATTCATAGCTAGCAGCACGTGCTTCTGAAACTGGCGGTAAAATGATTATTTACAACCGGCATCTGTTGACACAATAAGAAGGGGACGGGACACCATCCAGGGCCTCAGTCATCCCACACAGCCACTTTCCCCCCCTCTTCCCCTCAGGCGTTACGTACAAAATCATCAGCCCCTCAACCATAAGGTTTAGAAGCAGCCACCACCCACAAGCCATTAGGCGATTCACCAGCTGCTTATTATAAAACGTTAGGGCTCCTATGGATAATCTGTTGATCATTTGACCACTCCGTTCATCATTACCGCTTTTCATGTTTTTGTGCTTCGGTTTATTTCATGCTAATTTCTGTGAATTAGTCAGTGTTGTTTTATCGTCCTCATTATCGTTCCTGTTTTTCTCAATGTCTAATGCTGCTACTCAGCGCTACTCTTTGTCAATGTACCATTGACTGACAGTTCTGCAGGAAGCATTACAGTTAGAATCTCGTTGTATTACTTATATATAACTATGAACTAGAACACAAGTAAGTACTGCGTGGCCTAATGAGCATGTATGTGCAGGTATATTTACACAGTTTAGTTACCACTCAGCACTTTAAAGACGACCCGCTCTCGACAAGCAGTTAAGGAACAAACTTTGGTTTAATTATACGCTTTCTGAAGTATTGCTTTTGCTCACTAGAGGCCCTTTAAAAAAAAAAGTAGAAATGCCCCAGTAGAAATATGTTAAAAAGAATTCAAATCGTGCAGTATTTTTGCTTTTAAATAGCCAGTACTTTGATGTAGATGGCCAAATTACATAAACCAGAAAGTCTAAGAAACAAATCACAGAAAAAGATAAAACAATGAAGATGAGCATTAAATAATCTGCTGTATATAATATAACCTGTGATCTTATATATTATTCAAATATTCATGCCAAAACATGCCATGCCTTAGGGATGAAGGAGTTGAGGGCAGGCATTGTATCGAATCAGAAGGGGTTTATTTGAATTTTAACTGACATGGTAAGGAAATTAACAGGGGTTGCGAGGGATCAAAAACGGGAGGACTGGAAATTAGGAAGGGCACAGGGAACAGGAACTTCAATGACTGGACTGGGGAACTCGGGACTGGGAAGCAGGTAGATATGGAACTAACAAAGAAGCAAATGAGAGGCAGCTGGGAGTGATTAAAATGCTGCCGTATCACTGTTTTCCTGCCATCAGAAGCATCACCAGGATCTGCCTGCCCCCCGCTTTGAGATTCAAATCTTAAAATTTGGACAATGTGAATTAGCACTTTCCCCATCTTGCTCATTTGAGGATGGGCCTCCCCCTTTCAGTCTGGTTCCTCCCAAGGTTTCCTCCTTCTAGGGAGTTTTTCCTTGCCACTGTCGCCTCTCTGGCTTGCTCACTGGGGATTTTGGGGCAGGGATAATGTAAAGCACTTTGAGGCGACTGTAATGTTATTTTATACAAATAAAATTGAAGTGAACTGATGCTGGTTAGGAAGGAGAGGTGAGAAATGAAGAACGGGCCGGGTTTGATAGGGTCACAGGGAGGAAAGCAGGAGGGTCAGGTGGAGAGGAGGACGCAGACTACGCTTGGCTATGTATATTATTTATACTATTTTCATAAACGTGTTTCATGAAAATTAACAGATAAGCATTTTAGGTGTGAAGTCTCACATTTTACACGTGAGACCCACTGGTTTCTGTGGTGCACTTAAACCAAGCATAAATATTTATCTGTATGCAGATAAAAGTATCTGGCACCCGCTTTAGACTCTCTGCATTCGGTCGGTACATATCTGTACTGAACCGAAAGACCCGTACCTAAAATTTTTGGTACGAATGTGTACCGTTACACTCCTGTTCTGTAATCATAAACATTTTTGGTCAGATCGTTTCTGTTGCTATTGCTAACATAATTTTGTAGTAATAATAGTAATAATAAAAAATAAAAATCATAATAATGACAACAACAAAGATATATGCATAAGGAGTCTTTTTGATGGCTCACAGCTTCCATAGAGACGTACAAGTATTCCGCCACCAAACTCCCTGTTTTCACTGCAGTGAGGTTGATATGAATCCAAACATTATTTTCCACATGACAAGCAACTTACCTATATTTATCTTAACCTTAGTGTTGCATGTAAAAATATCCACACTTACGGCATTTATTTGACTTGATTCCAAAATCATCACTGAGGATCCCAAAATAATTGTCAAAGAGATTTGGCCATCCGTTGTTATCACCTAGGCAACAGAAAGCAGGACAGTGCAATATTTTAATGTCTTAAACCCTGAATTTGTGTGGTTACAGTTCACAAATAGCATTGCATCTGTCATATCATTATAATGTACTAGACTGGCATCCCATCCAGGGTGACCCCTGCACCGCACCCAGTGCATCCTGGGATTGGCTGCAGAATCATGTGACCATGATACGGTCTGGAAGAGACGCAGGCAGATTTGTTAAAGGAAAATGCAAAAATGCTTTTTGTCAGATTCATCCAAAGGCTTTTTAATATGTGATAATTCTTGGTATAATGTTTTTGGGATTTAGATTCACAAATACCTTTAAAGCAGGGGGGGGCAATCTTACCCGCAAAGGGCCGGTGTGTGTGCTGGTTTTCGCTGCAACTCCCTAATTAGGTCACTAATTAGAGGACTGATTGGCTGAAGAGTCCTCACACCTGGGTTTGAACAGCTGACCAACAGGTTATCCCAAAAACCTGCATACACACCGGCCCTTTGCGGATAAGATTGCCCACCCCTGATTTAAAGTCATTCAGAATAAAAGTTGATAGCATAACATGAAGCAATCCTTGAATATCACTGTAAAGATATCACTGAATTTGAAGTTATAGGTTCATGCTCTATCATGATATAACTGATTTTTGCATGAAGAAGGTGGATGACTTGCTACACATCATTTTTTCCATTTTCAATATTATTAAATCAGAGATTAAAGTGCAAGTTTTGAGAATCCTATAGTGAGACATTGCACCACAATTGCTTCAAGAAAAGAATGGAAAATGCATAAAACATATTGGAAAACTACAGCGATGGGAGCCATTTGACAATACCCATAAACAATTTTAGAATAGATAAGAAAAAATGTCACGTAAATAATATAACAACCTGACCTAGATAAACTGATAAAAAGTATGAATGGAAATATGTAGCAAAAATGCATTATATAGATAAAGATGGTGCGTGATACTGAGTGTGTTGGTCATTTCATTGCAAAACCGCATTTTTCAAAAATGAAATCCTCGTTTAACAATTTGTAGCCTATTCCCATCTATTGTCTGTCATAGAGTCACAAAAAACAGATGAACCGAGTTTCCATTTGTTATTGTGTCAACTCGGAACAACCTAAGATTACAGAATTGGTTTTTTTTCCCAGTGTTTACGTTTATTTTTTTTCTGTTCAGTCTTTCCCGATAGGCTACCTAATCGTGCAGACGCTCACCGCAATATTCCTCGTCCGCTTGGTTGCCGCAGTCGTCCACACCATTGCAGTGCAGCGGCTGCGGGAGGCATTTGCTCAAATTGCCACAAGGGAAATATCCCAAGGGGCAGCTGGACTTCTTATCAGGGAGGCCGAACGAGGTCAGGGCAGCTGTAAGATCAAAGCAGGGCGAATCAAAAGCTTCTCCAAGTCAAATGCATTCATTAAGGCAAATATACAACATGCAAAACACATTGCTTTATTATTATTATTATTGTTATTATTGATTTTTAAGTTTTGTGCCTTTGGTTGTTATTTCTCTGGGTTGTAAAAATTGAATACCATCATCTTTATTTTATAGTATATTTTAGTAATTCCGAAGCTGGGCCTATACCAGTCCAGAAATAATTCATCTTTACCAGTAAGCCATAGACTCTCACTCGTTCCCTGTGACTTATTTGCATTAGTTATAGATGCCCGTGACCCAGCCCAGGATAAGCGATTTAAAGTCTTTAAACGATTGATGTATTATTGCACATCCATGTCGTGGCCTAAAACGCTGTCAAACTGACTCCACGCAGCATGTTAAAGTAGCTCATCATGAACGGAAGTAGCCAACACCTATGATTCAGTAACGTAAACGCTGTTAGGCCTATATGCTGATGAGTAACACCCTAGTGCTGAATGTCAATGTTTATTTCATGGGGACCTTGTTAAAAACACATCTACTGCAACAAACAAAATTCAGGAAACATAAACCCAAGCAGTGCCAAAGTTGCGATTAATCTCGTTTCTTTTATTGCGATTAATAACGTTTCTTAATTAAGGAGTGTGATGTCAATCAAAATGATTTTCTAAGCATGATACGCAACTATTTACATATTAACTAGGTACTTCAGGACACTTAAGACACAAGTCAATCATTTAAAATAATCAACGTAACTTTAAAAACTTTAAAAAACTAGTATTTATTCTAGTCTTATAGATACCACTTTAATTGTGGACAAGACTGGACTAAAGTCAATAAAGTTTTTTCCTGTTATATTTTTACTTTAGGTGTTACTTTGTTGACCTGATTAATGATAATTACAATGATTACATTTTAAATATTATGTTTCAGTTATTTCTATGACTAAATCATATTGGCACACAGCAGTGAAACGGAATAATCTATAATACAAAACAGTGATGTACATTCTGTAAATCTATAGCTAAATATATGATTTAGCCTTTCGTAAGAGAAAAACACATTAAAATCCAAAGAAGAGAGTACCAATGACCCACATACAGCTCCCACTGGGACAGATAAAAGATAATTTCACATAAATAGATCCGACTAACCTGTTACGCGGTACAGATGGCTGCTGACGGCAAGGAGCCAGAAGAGCGACGGCGGCATGGTGCGGGTAGGACGAGCGAAGCGCCGCCGGCCGTATCCGCCAGCGGAATGAGGCGCAAAGCGCAGCGCTCCGCACCTCCCTACTTCCACCCGCTGACGACACTGCGCCCCCCCCCCCCTTCTATCTGCCGCTAAACTGGAAACGTGATCCGTGGTTTACAGGTCATGCATCAATACAGCGCAATAAAATAATCCCAAGGCTGGAGATCAATTAACATTTATTAAGCAACGTATTCTGATAACTAGCCATGCAGCTGTCGATATACATGTACACTTCCATAAAACTCAGCTAATATATTTAGGTTATACATTTGCATGTTTATGAATTTCATTCCTATAACAGTATTTAAGTTAATTTTTTATCATACCACAGTGGCTGATTCTGTTGTTCCGTTGATGCTCTCTGCCTACGGCTTAACGCATTATTTGCGCTGACCAGCAAACTGCAGAAAGGCTTCTGCGAAAGAAATAAATGTCATATAAATGTAAATTCACACGGTAAATTACAGAATGGCCTCTATAAATATTTTGTCTATATACAGTACGCTAGTTAACGTTTATCTCTAATAATACCAGCTAACCATCCTATCATTATATAATAAGTTATGGGGAGGCATTAAGATATTATAGCTATAGGTCTTTTATGAGTACAACTATAATTAACAAGTTATATTCACGGACATAAAAACATGCATGTACGCAAATCCTAAGGTGAAGTATGTCTTTTGATGTTTTTTCCAGTAAATAATAACAGCACCAATAAGGTAGTTTAAAAAACGGTGTTCCCGGTGACATCCCTCCAGGCAATCGTCTCCGGCATAATGAGTCTGCGGCTCCACCGTCAGGCGCGTTTCACTCCCCGGCGGAGTGGCATGGCCGCGCCTTTCGTGCCGGGTGCCGCGTAATCTTACGCCCTCAGGTGAGATGCGGAATCACGGGGACCACAGTCGGAGGCAGTGTGTGCTTTGCCCAAGCTTTAACTTAGGCCTTTATCAGTCAACTTAAATGGCCATTCCTCGGTTATGCAGAAATGTAGACTAATCATGTCTTTAGTACTGCGCTTTTATACTAAGTACAACTATCTTAAAAAAAAAAAAAATAGAATACTCAAAAACTCATTATTGCTATCATTTCCTCAATTAGCTAAATTAATCTCCATTAAACATCAGGCTGTTGTGTCGATAGAGTAGGAATAACTCATCAGTGTCAACAGCTACTTACACCCGTTAAAGCTTTATTCTGGTACCCTGCACATTTTTACATTCCTTCATTTCATACGCATTAAATTACAAATCGTATCTTAGAAGCGGAAAAAGTTTCAGAAACGCGTGAAATTTCTGCAATGCTGATCGAACAAAACCGACCTATTCTCCAACTGGCTTCTAATTAGATGCTAGGCGTTAACTTCAAATTAAAAACCATGCCTTTTATTAAAATGGAGGGCTGTCACCAAACCGACAAACCAGGTTGGTGCTGCACAGGTCAGTGAGCAGCGCAGATGGGATGCAGGTCAATAGGCCGTTATCTGCATCTAATATTAGGAGAATATTAAGTTATTAAGAGGATTCTGACCCCATCTCCTTTTCAAGAGTGACTTCTTCACCCTATAAATAAACAATTCTCTCCAACACCACATGGTTTGTCTGCAAGAAAACTGCCACCCGCGGACGACTCACTTTCCAATCTTGTCGCCTGGAAGAACTTCAGCTGTCAAAAACGCAGCGTGAGGTTCCCATCGTACGTACTGCTAGGGCCCACCGCCAGCGGCCATAATCTTGCCTCATTGTTGTGTTGGCTTTAGTGCGGATGTTTACTGACAAGGACAGCATAGTCTAGCAAGGTGGTCTGGCTTTACTGTGATGCTCCTGTCGACGCTCACATTGTCTCTCAGCTCCACTCATGCATCCCCTAGCCTGTGCCCCCTCCCTTGTTATTCTCTGCCTCTGGACCCGCCACAACCCTGCCCAGGACGATATAGAAAAATACTAAGGGAAATTCATGAATACATTATTCTTTTTAGTATATTGTCTGTATTCAGTTTTGTAGGGAAGGGCAAATGACTTGCTGGTGCAAATGAGAAATATGGTTCAAGAAGGAATTAGACCCTTATAAGACCCACATAAGCACAGAATAAGAATTTGAGGATTTGGGTATTTTTATTTGTCATATGCAAAGCATAGGGCTACAGTATACCTGCAGTTAAGTGAAAGGAATCCATAAGAAACCTACAGTATAAGGAATGGGTCCACAATAGCACTCCATCACTGACAAGGAGAAACAACGTCAAATGCACTCCTGAACACAAGAGAAACTATAGCAGTTTTAAACTCAAAAGCCAACATACTAGGATTAAAGTCAACCTCATCCATCCCGGAAAATTTAATTTCTTACCGACTTCCCAATTGAGCTTTCCACAGCCATCTAAAGTAGGCTAAAGCAGATGGAGTAATCATAAATATAGATGATTTAAAAAAAAAAACCTCTTATGGAAGAGTTTTGAAAACCTTCACGGCTTTCACAGATTGAGCCACTTGCATCTTTCACACCTAACGGCAGCTCATGGCTGGACACTTCTCAGGTGGGCGTCACCACCATGGAATGATGGGAAGAGGGCTGGGTCAGGCTTAGCCAATCCCCTAGCCCCATGCTACAGTATTATACAGCAACTCCCTTACTAATTATAGGACTGTTTGGCTGAAGAGTCCTCACACCTGGGTTTGAGCAGCTGGTCTACTGGTTATCCTAAAAACCTGCACACACACTGGCCCTTTGCGGATAAGATTACCCACCCCTGTTACAGAAAGTATGCGCTTTGTATTTGCTTATGGAAAATGGTAAAAATTTAGACGTGAATACATACATACGTGATCGAATTTCAAGACACTCTGAAATTACTACAACCTATGCGATTTATGTTCATTACCTGTCTTCAGGTATTTTGTCGAATTTTGGGCAACATCACTCATGAACGCCAGATGGCACCAGGCATCAAAACTATATTCGGCACAATTGGCAGCATACGGTAATATTTTCCTGTCTTGTTCTTTCCTTTGTACCATTACACATGTAAAGGGGGGTCTGTACTATAGCTGCGTCAGTGAAGAATAAATATGAAGCTGGAGGGAGAGGCCTCATCACTACAGTTCGATAAGTACTGGTGAAAAGTTACTGTTTATTGTGTGCCGACTTGGTCCCGGTGACTTTGCAAAGGCAAATGATCAATGTTTGCCTGGGCATGAAGCGTAACTGACCCTGAGCAGATTAATTACATTATCGGGGGAAAAGGGCCGTTTTAAGATTACCAGTATGGATGGTTTACCTCTCAGTCTGTTGGGATTTTTCACTGCCGTTCCAGTTTCCTTTATGATCCCTTCGCGTTTTTCATGACCTCTCAGCTACATTTAAAAATTGAAGTTATTACAGCCCCCTCCCCCCCCCCAAGCCTCACCATACTGTGCTTTCTCGCACATACGGTAAACTTTCCGTTATGAACTACAATGAATTCATGTGAAATGACGTCGTATTGCTGCTTAAATGGCTGTGAAACTTATTTAGAGTTTTCGATTTTAAATCGTCATTTGAGATGCAATTTAAATTTTCCAGTGCCTTTCCATTGTTCTGTCTGCTGTGGGGATTTAGCATATAAATGATAAATATTAACAAAAGCTTTTCATTTTGCAAGTAAATAGCTATGACCCCATCCCCTGTATAATTTCTCTATTTGAGGCGAAACAGGCTTGATTAATTTAATGTTATTTAATTTAACTGGGTGTCACAAAGTCACGTCGCTCTTGCGCTCATACTGATCTTTAACAAAGAGCAACTCCTACGTTTATTACTGCACTTTTATAATGAGATGTATTAGTATTACCGTGTTCTTCCAATGTCTCGCGAGCATGGAGAAATAATGAAGAGACGCAAAAAACATGCACATTTAAAACGACTGTTTCCTAAAAAGCATAGGTGGAACCGGTTTACAGAATCAACGACTCTCTAAAGAAACTGTTTTTGAAAATGTCTTTCTCCAGATGACAAAGTCACTTCAAGATAAATGTCGGTCTGTGTTGAGCAGCGCAGTAACTCTAGTCAGACTTCAAATTATTAGGGTTTATTATTTGCTGGATCCGTATTATTTTTGCTCCGATTATTATATTATTTTTATTATCATTCTTGTCTGCTTATTTTTCTATCGGTCAGACCGTAGCGTTTTTACCACCATGAAAAAACTTCGAAAATCAAAATCGGATCTAATTACAGAAATGTGACGCAGTCGACGCCGTCAGTGGTATTCTAACAAAATCACACACTACCCTTCTAGTGGTTTTACCAATGCCCTTCAAAATCCCCTCAGCGCACCCTGACTTGACAGCGCTGCCAAAATCAGGGCACTGTTATTTCCGAGCATAATTCAAGCAATTTCCCAATGATTTCACCTGCAGCCTGGGTATGGAGACTCTCTCAGCTGAGGTGGAGCTTGGAAGGGCAGGCAGTACTGGATGGTTTCCAGATAATTCCACATGAGTAAGGGATGGTGATGCTCAGTAGGGTGGGCAGTTGAAACCTGGACGCAAAGGGTAATTGTCTGAGGTTCTACCGACTCAGACAGCCTCACACAACTTCTGCCTGAAACCATGACTACCCACATTGCCCATCTTCATGGTCCACTGTCCAGTAAGTGATAACCCTGTCACTTCCCATGGGCTACTTTCCGCTTTTTTTCTACCTTATCCTATACAAATTTTCCGTTTAAGGTGACCACACACAAAATGAAATGGAACACGTAGGCTAGAACAACCTATCGCATACTCAATATGACATGACCGTCAGGTTCGTTCCATGCCACTCCACAACACTAGAGGGCGCAGAATGCTTTCGATGCAACTGACCTGTGGTCACCTTTGTATTCCTCCTCGTTAACTATTACTCTCTTCCATAACTGTCCTGAAGTCAGACTTTATTGTTGTATATTCTCACTTTCCACTCTTCACCTTTTGATAAAGACTAATCTGGTTCTATCAATCATCCTGCCTATCAAAGCCCAATTCACTCTGGGGAATTCTGCCTGTTAAAATATACAATTGAATTTCAAATGCATAATAACCTCTTATGCAG
>JAABNY020000085.1:2717565-2747356 GCA_015164015.2 Brevimyrus niger | reverse complement strand
AGGCACTCCATATACTCCTAAATAAAAATTATTCAGCTATGTACCTGGGTCCAGCGTTCCCCTTCTGACAGCCTAATTCCTTTTTAGGGTGGAGCAGAAAACAATATATGACCTTTCAACCTGAGTTCTCCTCAGTCGAGAAGACAGACATCTCACCAGCAAGTTTCCGAACCTCACCCATTCCGCGGGATATATGGACAGGATAAGTTCTTCTGTAAGTTCCATTTCTGCAGACTTAGTGAATTTCGGAAGATAAATGCAGGTGCTTGGTTGGACTGGATGAGGGCTGAGTGAGTGTTTGTTCCCCGTACAGAAATATGAGGAGGAAACTAGACACGGCCCAAAAAAATGGACCGAATGAGTCTTGGAAACTTGCACATCATTTGGGAAAGAAACATTCAGCTAAGGTCAGATTTAAACTCTACAGTAGGGATGGGCACCTCCGTCACTGGGGCCGACGTGATACACACCTCGATGCACTGCCAGTGATCCTATGCATTAAAGATACACATGGAGTAGCTGCCAATACGACACCCTATTGTGATGCAGTGCGATTCAGAATTTGATTCAATACAATGTGATGCAAAAGAATACGATGCAATCCAGTATGGTACAGATACAGAAATGGTTCACAGAGGGGGAATCAATCTAAATTTAAAATTACTGCTCAGAAATTATTGACCACACTTCTAAATAATAAAGGCATAGAGTCTCTACTAACAACGATGTATTAATACATTTACAGATGCAAAAGTGTTAGAAATAATGCATCCTGAGTTCTTCCCATATTGTAGTCAGTGCACTTTTTTAATTGGTCAATCGCATGACAGTGCACCGATGCAAATCGATGAGTCTTAACATCCCTACTCTACAATGCACTTTGTGCCGGACAGGGACATGACTGTACCATCATAAGTGTGAGTAGTAGCTCAGCTTTATTGTGACGTTTGACAAACAATGGCACTTGAAACTACATGCAATTAAAATGGCTGAAATGTTAAACTACGCTAACTATGAAATAATAGTGGGTGGCATCTGTCTCTTATGGGGGGCTACGTTTGAAGTATGAAGATTACTGGTGAGTGTGAAAGTGTACATGCCACACATGATGGGCTATGCTGTACAGTCTATGCACTTGCAAATTAGATCAATGTAGGGCTCCCCCTACTGGAAGGTCTGAGATATACAACCTGTGGTCAACGATGGTCAGTGACCCACCAATGACAAATATAGTATGCAGTAGTCTTTTTTACACAGTGGTTGGCGCTGTTGACTCACACCTCTGGGACCAGGGTTCGAGTGTCTGCCCTGGCTTCATGTGTGGAGTTTGCATGTTCTCTCATGCTGTCATGGGGTTTTCTCCGCCCCCCCCTCCCTTAGTCCAAAAACCTGCGAGCATGAATGCTCTGGAATATTCCCTGCCAGGTGCCCATAGATTCAGGGACAGGCTCAAGGACAAGTGGGTATAGAAAATGGATGGATTTCCATGCAAACCAACCCGTATTCCACGGATGACTATTATTCTGTAAAATAGGTAAATTGGAAAGGACTCATTTCATATTTTTGTAAATTGCTGGCTCCATAAAGAAAATGAGAACAAATGACCAGCAGGGGGAGTCACTCTAGGGTCATTGGGTGCACACTACCAATTGAAAACAGCAGGGATGTGCCTCATGTTGAATAACAGATAGACAGCAATAGACCACTCTACATTCTTTCACTCTGCAACCGCAATCAAACTGGGTATTTGGTGGTGGAAGTGAGTAATGAGCACTGCATGTCAGTGTGATCTGCAGTGTCCAAATCTGCAGCAACAGCCCCTAAGAACAAGAGCCCCTCTACCTGTTCCCAAAGGCGCCGATTCATCGGGGGACGCGCTCAAAGACTGTACCAATTATAATCTCACGCAGAACCTAATTTGCAGGCCCATATACTCTACATTAACAATAACAACAATAATATATTGAGAGTACCTACTGGTACTTCGCATTTTAACCACTGCAAAACAAACTCTCTCGTGTTGAGTATGATGTTTAATTCATCTATTTATTTTTCCATTTTAAACATTTCCTTACATATCAACTCAAATAATAATGAATAATGAGCCCGGAATTTCAGATATGCTTATTTTCCCCGGGTATGTGTGCTCATTTCAGTCAATCCTCTCCTGTTTACGACATGATTAAAAGCCTCAAACGTATCCCTCTTACAGTAAACATCTGAGATGGAGATTTCCGGACTCAGTGAACTAAATCCTTTTCAACAGTCTGAACTGTGACCTTTTTTTGTAAAAAAAAATGTCTTTTCTTCAACAGTACTGGTCTGCAGCATTGCGTTTAAATGTATGAGACCAGATGAGGGCTCATATGAATGACCATATTGTTCTTAAAGCTGTTGACTATCATGGATGAGTACAAAAGTTTTCTCCAATTTACTCAGAACATGACTGAGCAGAATATGACCAGTGATGGAAAGTTCAGAAAGTATAAATCCAGATCAAAATTTTGTTTCAACCAACCAGTTGAGTATGAGTCACAGTCTCTGTATATGAGTCACAGTCTCTGAATATGAGTCATACGCGTCATCCTTCTATTTAAACATGGGAGTACTGACAACATGGCCTCACTAACTGGATATGCTACACAGACAGGTATTTAAAATGTGCTCATGGCATGACAAGACCGATGTCTGGGGATGCCATGAGAAGGAGGAAAAATGATTCAGAGAGATAACCAATCAGATTGTAGAGGAGGTGGGTCCAAGCAACTAGAGGAGGCCTGATTAGTCAATCAGATATCTTGGTCCTGCCTCCTCTACTATTTGATTTTGGATATCTCTCTGAACCAATACCTTTTCCTTCTGCCCTCAGAACACTTTTGTGTAAGTGAAACTCCCACGAGTGCAGAACAACCTAAATGGATCGGTAGCAGTAAAGCCTCTAAATCGTAACTTTTTCCAGTTTAGGGGTGAACTGCCCCTTCCAGAATTCATGTAGCCTAATGTTTTCTAAAACAATTCCAGTGAAACATAATAGCGGGGCTTCTCCAGAGGCATGAAGAAGGATCCTTCAGGTCATAAGTGAATTCTCTAAAATAGCTGACCACTTGCTGCCCCCATTTGACCATCTTTGGTAATGTGCCTGGTCACCATGAATGAAATAAGTTGAAAGGCACAGTCAATGCATAGGTACCCAATCCACTGACTTCACAATGTTCCTGTAAGTGATTAAGACAAATATTCAGGATGTATAATCACTGTACATTTTGTTTTCATTAAAATTGGTGTTAAATATGCAAATATATAAATAGTACAGAACAAATTATTTTACAACCAAATTGGTTTTCCCAACATGAAAAAAAATGTACATTGCTTAACATCTTGTAGTATTCTTTAAGATCAATTTTCTCTTTGATTCTGTTAGTTTCTCTTTAATTATGTCTTCCAGAATCATAAAAAAGAGATTTCAGTACAAAAAGTGTGAAATTGGAAAATTAATCAAAAGGCCTTCAAATAAAAACAGCACAGTTGCTAAAATCCAATATAACTTTTCCAGAAGGGTCAACTTCAAAGATTATTTGAAAGACTAAAAATGTTACACCAGAAAAGATGAAGACATCTCCGGATTAACTTTGTTTCCATTGCCTTCCTATTTCTTTCTGATTATGATTCTGTCTCAGGATGAATGCACTTTTCTCTTGTAACTTGGTAAACAACACACCAGCAACTATTCAAGTCAAGGAATGGATGTTTAAATTAAGGTCAATTATATCAAATTGCTCTTTAACTATATCCATCTCAATTTCAATCTTTTATCCAGTACACAGGACAATCCTTTTCTTTTCTTTTTTTTGTTTGCATCAATGCAGCTAAACATACATGAGACATGTGTATGAAATAGTGTTACTTTCTGATCAGAAAAGGCAGGTCCTTGTTTTGTACATTACGTTTCGTCACTCTCTTCTTCTTTTTAGTTATTGTTGCAATTTTCAGGCTGTATTTTTTGCACAGGATATCGATTTTTGGGTTTTTAGCCTACCTAAGTGTGTGCGGACTTTATGAAAGATCACAGAGGTCACACAGACTTCCATTAAGGTGATGCCTACATTGCCTTTCATCTGTTCCATATCTTCCTGAACTAAAGCATCAGTACTCATTTTATCATGAAGTTTATAGTGTCTTAAAGCTTACACGTAAAACCCGGCATGAATAACAACGAGACTTCACTTCTTTAATCTAAATGCGAAAGTCACAAATATTTTATTTTCTGAAGTTCATATGATGAAAGATGTAATTACACTCATGATGCTGTACTAATTCATGAATATGTAATCCCACTTCAGAAAGCTTCCATTAAGGAGAAATCATGTTTCTAAATCCTGCATGTGTCAATGACACTTACAAAAATGAATTTATGAATACAAACTGCAGAATCCAAGAGACTCACCTCGGCAAAAGACTTATTGTACAATATTCATTATGCCATACTAATGCCCACTCATACATTTTGCCATAATAATGGCATACTAATGACTATAGCATTAATTGCTCAAGTGTGACCAACAAAGTATGACGAAAACATTGTTCCTTTATATTTTGACAACATAGCTTCTCATCAAGAAAACTGGATTCTAGATCTTGTACAGATTTATGACATATATTATCATCATTGGAAACATCACACACTCGGGCAGAGCCATCATTTCATCACCCGTTCTCAATAGAGGAAAAAACGCAGAACCGTTTTGTCTTAAAAGACAAACAAACATGAGATTATTAAGCTGCAATACGTGTGTTTTTTTCCTGTTTCACCAGCATGTTTGAAAGTCTGTTAAAACTCCCCCACGCAGAAGTTAGCTTTTCAAATCTCACAGACTAGCACATTAGGTCACGGGGTGATCGGATGAATCTTCAAGGAAAACGAAGACCCGTTAGAGAAACTAGAATTTGCTTCAGCTGAGCTCAAGGATGCCGAACCCTGAAGATCACCTGCTCCCTGTTACCACGGTATCACACTGCAGGGAAGACCTTTGGATATTTTTTAAGACGGGAACATAAAACTCAGATACAATAGTACTGTACTGTAATTATTTCCCATTTTTATAATCTCCGTATCTCAGTAAACAAACCGCGATGCTGCTTCACGACACTTTCAGGCATTACAAACACCTAAGACGCGGTATTGGCAAATGTCACGTGACACTAAGCTGGGCCACGGGTCAATTTGATTTGCATGCAACATGTAGGAAAATGCTCTATACGCCAACCACAGGAAGCGTTCGAGTTCAGAAAGGTCAAATTGCACTGACTAACCCTGAGAAAAACCATGCACTATAGACCTCAACCAAAACACACTTGCTTTCAGTCCCCTTGAGGTTACTTTTGAAGAAAAAAAAAATGTTGTTAGAATCCTTTTATTTTTAACAATGTCTCTAACAGCAGTATATATACCGATCACCTTGCAGATTGAAACACTAACTTTTAAAAACAGGTGTTGGAGGAGGGATCAAATGATGACCGTATCTGTCTGCTGAAGGAGTTCCAGGGTCAGAAGATGTAACAGTCAAGAAGCGTTAACTTCCTCTGCAACTTCTTGAAAAAGCTTTAAGACAAAACACCCAGGCGGAATGTGAAGCAGCTCGTCATAACATCGTGCACCAGCAGGAGATCCTTTCTGTCCATAGATTGAACAGACGTTGTATTTGTGAGGAAATTATAGGTGAGGAAACCTCCAGATCTTCCATCTCCCTCCTTAGTCCACTGGCACAATCACCCCCATATTTTTCCCCCAGAATGCAAGGCGAGCGTATTTTGCCAGGCATGTTAATGTGGCCAATCTATCATTTTTTATGAATAACTACACAGACCTACTTGAATAATCTTGTGTATATTTCAGTTGCATCTAACAAATTTTTTCAAAACCAGCAGGAGCTTTTTGAATCAATATAGGGTGCAAATCAGGACCCATATCAGGAGAGAAGAGAAAAAAATAGACAAATAAAAATTTCCAGAAACACACACTATTCATCTCATAATCTATTATTCTGCCCAATAATTATTTTTTATATTTTTTTAGTTAAGGAGCTAGGGGCGCAATTGTCTTTTTGTTTCATCTTTGTCTCCACTTAGTGATTAGCCTGGGTCACTTCTGAAGTATATCACCGGTGTTTTGTATCCATTATATGTTGATTTGTTATTGTGTCTGTTCATTATTATGTCTGTCTATAATAACACCAGCCCAAAATCACATTCCATTGTCTGCTCCTCTGTTCCCTTCATTCTATTCGGCATGGCCCAACCCTACACTGTGTTTTGACAATAGAATTCCTGTTTTATTCATCAAGTGCATATTCTTGATGAGGTAGCCAATGGAAAAAGTTGGGGAAGGGAATTCTCCTGTGGGCTGAATAGCGAGCAGCTAATTCAACTCTTTTATGCACAGCCACAATTCCAGTCACAACATTTTGGCGCAGTATACTTAAATAAAACGACTACAAAGACTGTTTTCTTTGGCGTCTATTAGAAGTCGGCAAAAACAAGAATAAATGCATTAAACAAAAATACAGGGTTGCACTAGTTCCCTTATGAATACCAAGCTGCAGGTAGGACATGTCCGGCGCAAAACAAGAAACGCACATCAAATAGCACTGAACAGAGAGAGAGATGGTAGCCAAACACGATCCGTCTCTTTGAAATCACACTTTTCGCTCATCTTCCGCTTTTTTGCCTCTGAACATCACAACCCCCTAACAGGAACATTATTACATACTCGTTTGACTCGCGCACATTTACTGCAATTTTCCCACCACCGATTTACTTTGTAGAGGAGACAGCATGGACGTGATTTCTGCCGAGCCACGGAGTGCTATCAGAACACGGGACTTTCGCGCCACTGGGTGCGTCAAACTAACAAGCAGACCCGCCCCTTACAAAGCCATAATCTCTCCGTTAGTGCCCATGTACTGAGGGTAACTACTGAAAATGCTGACTGCGTCTTTAAACTTCAAAGGCGTACAGCCTATGTATCTCTCATTGATTCTATAGTATTTTACTTCACAATTCATTACACGTATAATTATTTTTAAGATTAATATAGACTTTATGGATCCCAGTGCGAATTCTGATACACACAGCGGTGATACCATAGTGCATAGGCAAACATTCGTATAGTGCAAAGCAGGCAACGTGCAAAAATAGTGCACACAAATTAACGTATGCAAGTAAATTAAAAAAAATATACTGAGTACACAAACAGAATATCCTAAAAACAGAATGTTGTGGTGTTGGAGAAATAAATAAATATTTACAGATAATAATACTAAATTAGCGACGTAATACATCCGCACATAAACACACTTTCAAGAACAATCTGCAGCTGTTGCCCTGTTAGGACTACTGCTTGTACTGTATTGTTTATTTACACTGTATGTTTCTTTGCATTTGTTTTTATTTATGAACAACAACAACAGTAATAACAATATTACTAATAAAGATCATGACTGGTATCACATGCCTGTCTGATAGGTTCCAAGTGCAATTTTTCCAGGTAATTTCCCATTTAATTAATAAAGCTTCTTTCTTACAGGCAATTACACAAAATGTAATATATCTGACACATTGCTCTGCATATATATGAATATATAATCTGAGCTGAGAACCGCTGCTTTTTTCTCGGTTTCCCGTTTATTCATTTGCGGTATATCTTCATGGATATTCCTGCCACTCACTTCATCCTGTCCAAATGAGGTCTGCGATCAGAACGAAAAAATCTGAGCGCCGGTGTGCTGGTCCGCGTTTAGACATGGTGAGGACTTGCTCGATTGCAGGGTTGCCAAATTGGTCAACGGGTAGCAGTGACATCTTCGATTCAAACCTGCACACACATTAATATGCATGTAACAGTTTTATTACCTTGTAAATCGTCTGTGTTTTTAGGTTAATAATGAATAGTGTAGATTTGCCGTGAGATTTCCTGCGTGAGAGCTGGCAACCCTGTGAGTATCTGTATTTAGGTATGGTGAGGAATTGCTCGATTAATTTCAGAAAACCATAAAGTGTGGTGGGGGCTCCCGGTAGACTGACTGGTTCAAACCGGTCTGAGGCTCACGCTTAACAGCAGATCCGGCGACGGACGTAACGCGGGCTTTAGAGGCGCACTTCAGACGGAGTGTTTTGGGGACGCGCATTAATTACATCGCTCAGCAAATCACTCACTACGATTCTGGGGCGCCACCGAACCTCGGCTGTCATTCACCTTCCGTTATGGCTTCCATGTGGGGTTTCTCTTCTGCACTCTAGTCTTCTTGATCGCTAACCTTTTAGCTTCGTATATAGGGCAGTTTCTTTTATCTACAAAGGCGCATCTGATAAAAGCGCCGAGAAAGGTTTGCATCCCTGATTTCTATTAAATCTAAATAACCTTTGAAGGTCTTTGCCGCTAATTTGCATGTCTGAATATCTCCAAAAGCAATTTATATACTTTGTGTAGATATAAAAGGATGTTTTGAAATCAGATATACTCCCCCCCCCTAATACATTTGTAGGGATGGTGGCGAAGGACGCGCAGAGCTGACCTAACTCCACGACGGCCGTCATATGTTGATCTGTACGCGCTTCACAGTATTGTGCTATTGTGTATAATAAATACAAGCCTCATTAAACTATCTATTTATAATAAATATGTTTAACTCAAGTATCAGACCTATTGTAAATGTTTCATGAAAAAGGAGCAAGATTCTATAAGGGAAGAAACACATTATAATAACGGGTCGTAGATCTGCACAAACAAAATCCACACATTTTTTTGTTGTTGCATTTTTTTGCGCGGTGGCAATTTTCACTTTTGATTTGCCTGCATTTGTAGTGAATATCAGCTTCGAAAGTGCGATTTCCATAGTCGTCGCTTACAATGGAAAATGACTGCAAAATATCGGATTTCTCGTACTTATTATGAGTTTTATATTCACCTTTACTTTAAAAGGCACTTACATCTTCAGACGTTAAAGATTTTCGCGCTGCCATCATTAGCTGTAACAACCAAGTCAGACATAGTAGCCAATTTTTTGGAATTTATAATGAATTAATTTGATACAACTTTATGTTGACTCACATGAATAGGGGCTTCATAAAATAAAAACGTATTGGAGATATATTTATTGTAATTCTTTTTGCGGGATACTACGAGTCATTTTTAATTTCCCGCTCCATGCCCGGCGCCGCACAAGAGCAGACCTCTAAACCACGTGTTTGTGTCCCAAAATTAACTTTTATCAGTGGGGCCCCAGAAAAAAAACAAGTATGCCCCCGTAAATACAAGTAACAAATATAATTTTCATTTTTATTCGCTCACTTCAAGGATTCCCAAATAGTACCAGCATGAAAATTCAAACACTGACGATGCGAACTGGATCGGAAATCAGGAATACTGGCAGGTTCCACTTGCGGTTCGGGGAAAATGTTCACTGCAGTGTCATAAGTGTAAACAGGCAACGTCAGACGATTGCAGATCCAGATAAATCCCTGTAAGAGACTGATTTCCAATTTCATGCCTACAGCTCAGCGACATTAGACCTGAACCAAAAGATAAATGTTTGAAACTGATGCCGAGGTTGCCGTAGAAACAGAAGAGCCCGCGTATCCCTTTTGAAGAGACCAGCACGTGTAAAGCCCTCACCGGAAGTGCTTCCCACAGGACAGATATGTGGGGGTAAATTAGCTTTGCTGCAGACTTGAATATACCTAGTCAGCACCTATACGAATCAATTGCCGCAAGGGTCGTTTATTGTATGCCAGAAGGAAACTCTTCCCCGCAGCAGCGACAATGGACATACTCTGGAAATACGAAGTACATGCTCAAACGAATGCAATAACACACAAATTACCCACAGCACTCTGATCGATGACGTGCCACGCGCACAATTCGCTATTGTTTATTAGTTGCGACCTATTTCTGCACAGGACATGTGTACTTTCAAACAAGCAAATCAGTTTTTGATGTTTCCTCAGATTAACATAACCATATTGTTCTGGTTTGATAAACAGGATTATTGGTTTTTAATGGTGTCTTTTTAATAAACATTAAAAAGTTATATTAAAAAAAACCCACACAGGACTACAATTATTCGTGACTATTCAATAACACACGTTAATAATAGCCTATGTGTTAATATTTAATGTCTAGGACATTCAAGTTAGTCAGCTGCAAATTTATATTCCAGCCAGTATTTCGTCATGCCCCCTTTTCGGACAGTCCAAGATATCGCATCTGTTAGGTCATAGACCCATGAAATAAAACAGGAGGGACACATTTTTATGAGCAAAGTTAATTGGGACAAAGTATTTATAGGAGAAACTATTACTACCTTCACTAACGGTCTGTTTGGGGTATGCAAATTTATTTTTCGGCAGCAAAAAACTACGTTTTCCCAAGGTCCGATGAACTCGCGGACTTATAGAAATGTTCATAAAAAACACCTGAGAATCAGATGGTTTACAGCTGTGACAATCTCTGCGTGAAGCACAGAAATTCACAGCGAAGGGGAAGAAGTGTACGAACAGGAAAACCGGACACAGACAAATATTTGAAGAAAGATATGTGCAGATTTACATTTATAATTTACAGACAGTGACACATTAATCAACAAATTCCCTTAATCGGAAAATTATCAAATGCCAGCTACCAGGTAAAAAAATAGAAATTCTTATACCTATACTTTATTACACCAGTCCTAAATGATTAAATCTAAATCTGTAATACCCCTTATACAGCGTTATACCGGCCCATATTGCACTAAAAAACAAAACAGGCAGCATTTCACATTACGCACGAGCTCCACTCCATTTAGGTACACTGTCCCTTTAAAATCCAAATTTCTAAATTTCCCAAAAGAAAAGAACAGCGGCAATATAAAGCATTTGAGTTTCCTAGGTGACCCGTGAATCGCTTACCCACTGTCAAACTCTGGCCGTACCTTTGTAGAAAGTGTAGCAAAAAATAATAGCAAAGGAGAAGGTGGATGGGCAATGAAACGGTGCTGAATTTCTGCACGAACGTCATACACAGACGAGTAACAGTGTTACCGTCAGAGCTCATAGAATGTGGAGGTTTTACAGATTGTGGGCATTTTAAATGAAAAAAAAAACAACAACAATATAAATATTACTGTCAACAATATAAAGAAATATGAAAATTATAATCATCCTGTGTTGATGCTATTAGGTAAAATCTAATATTATATACACCTCCCAAGGATAAACTTCATTTAGGTTGTGTACAGAATATAAATTCAGAGGTGGATTAAGTGTTTGCATTATATACATGTATGCACGTAACATCTTAGACAACCGAGTGGTAAAAAACATACTGGGAAATGTAGTTAATCCAGGTATGGGCAATAACAAAGATGAGGAACAGTTTATTATATTTCAGTAATTGTAAACTCGTAATTCAAATATTGCCGTCCTTGTTCGGTAATTTTTCACATTAGGACTATTCAATGGCTCCCCCTAGTGGTGAAAACAACCGCAGGTGGACTCATACTTTGGAAAACGCAGTCAGCAGGGCGCCGGCAAGAACAATACAGAAAGCCAGGGCTAGAATTAAACAGTTTCGTAATCCCTGTGGGGTAGAATTAGGAGAGAAAAATCAGAACAGTGTTTCTTAACGTGGTCCTCAATTCACCCACGGTCCACGTTTTTGCTCCCTCCCAACACCGTCCTGGGGAATTACAAACGGAAGCAAAAACGTGGACTGGACTAGAAAACACTGAATTAGTGTAAAACAGGCTCAGTTCCTTAAAATGATATTTTGTGCAGAATTCTCTTTTGTGTTATGAAAACCCAAACTTTATCAGTCTGCCTAATGACCAGTTAGAAATGCAACCTCAGCTTCATTTATGGATAATTGGCTGCGCTAGCAGTCGTCTTCATAATCCAGTGAGAGAATTCTGCATTCCTCTAATGAAAGTGCTAATCAGGCCCCATGTACACCGGCTGCTGGGAAACAGTTTGCGCCAATTGAAGGCTTTCGCAACATTAGCAAATCGGCTAACATCACTGCTCACCGGGATGTCCAAAATGGCTTTGCAAATCTGTGTCTGTCATTATATCGGTAATAACTGGACTCTCTTTGAAATTTTTAAAATGTGATCCATACAGTTCAGAAACAAGAAAAAAGTTTACATCATGACCATTTATGATGCTTCTACTAATATTTCATGATATCCTTATCAAAACACGGCATGCGTTTGTAACAAGGATGAGTATTTCTCTAGCAGAAACATAGAAACTTGATATAATCGTTGTTACAGGTACTTACTTTCACCTCCTTGAAAACGAGGACTCCCCAAACGGCAGCTATAAACCCGGGTCCCTGTGGAGACAGACAGCATCGTTAATAACGCGAAAATGTGCGATAACGACAATCTCTGTCCTTCATCAATCCTGTTATCTTCAATTTTTGATGGGTTTTAAACTGACACAGTACAGACAGGGAAGAGTTACGTTACGTGCTGACGCTTAACTCACACCATACCACACCGATCCAGAGGGGACTAAAATGGTCCAAATGGTAATTAAATTAAATGCCAGCATCCTGGATGGCTGAATCTTTGTGGGTCACACTGGTTTGGAGTTTGCTTCGTATCAGTGCATATAAAACCTTAGTTTTGTGAATTTAGTTCGAATTCAAAAAATCCTACATTTCTGTATCCCTCGTATCCTCAGGTGATTGTCCCCTTGCATTGGACCCCCCCCCCTATCCCTACAAACCAGTATTTTATTACGTAATGTAATTCACTGGCCTGCATGCTTTTTTATATGGTGTGCTTTGCTACAATACAATGCAACTTTACAAATTGTATTACGACAGAAATCTTGGAAGTCTCTCTGGATAATAGCGACATAAAAAAAAAAAAAACGTTTATAAGAATAGTAATAAAACAAATTATTTATTAACAGTAGGGAAAACCTTCCAGCAAACAGGAAATATTCAATTATTTGGATCGGTGCATATAGTTAATGTGCTTTTCCATTTCACGCTTTGGCAAAACTGTAATAAAATAAAAATTATAACCAAGCCATACTGCATTAGTGAAACGTGCACCAGTGGCAGTTTAATCTAAACATATACAGAGTTCATAAAAGAAAAAGTCATCAACAAGCCAACTAAACACTGGCTGAAGAGCAGCTTCATTCTCCTCCACCTCACATCAGGTACATGTCACAGCAGATGCTGTATAACTATCCTGTCACTTGCTAAATCCAGGATTATGCTTCAACCAACCAGTTGAGTGACTGACTGTTTATGCTCAACTGGTTGGTTGAAACAAAAATCGGACTGGACTGGATTATCCAATAAAGCTCAGAAGAGCTGACCATTTGGGACAGCAGCTAAAGAAGTGTGTAACAAAAGGAAGAATGTGTTGCATATTTTGCAATCGACTTATTTTTCTGCACTGGTGCTAAAACTTATGAATGTCATATGAATTGCTTAAAAATCTCAGTATTGTGTGAGAAAAATTAATATTTGAAACACCTAGTACCTAACATCACCATTCACTGTCAGTCGCTGTAGGGTTTAATTCAACGTTAACCGACGGCCAATCGGTCACATCAGTCTGGAATTGATGGCATGCAATGTCACAGTCGTGCTCCCATTTCAAAACCAGCATGTTAGTGTCATGAGTGGAAATGGCGCCCCCTAGAGCTACTTACGGCGGTGATGATGGGAAAGCTGACGACAGCACTGAGGTAGTCGTTGGCCAGGAACCAGCAGCACGTGGCCACGCCCCACATGATGCCAGACACGAACCCTGAGGTGACAGATACACTCGCAACTCAGACACGGCCGTTGCGACACATGCACTGTCAGAGAAGAAGTAACAATTTGTACCTTTGAGGGTACAGTTTCCTGTCACAAAAAGTACAATTACCTATAGCTAGGGGTACAATTGGCAAACCCTTAAAGGTACAGCCTCAGTGTGAAACAAAGACACAACTGTATTCTATTTTTCTGACAATCTGTGACAAAACACACTAATGTCCGTTTTCCCATTAGGCTTCGCGGCATTAAACCCTGTTATTAAAATGCTGTTGAGGTGAACCTATAGAAACTAATTACTATCTTTATTTATTGGAAAATTGGTAACTAAACCTCAAATCTACTGACAGGTGGTTAGTGGAGCAGACTTTATGTAAAGCATAAAGTGCAAGAAGCCCAAATACAGGTTGTCAAGGAATGGTGCATGCTGGGAACAGCAACGGGACTCGTGTAGAGTCGCCCCATAAACTGAGGCAGGCTGAGGCAGACCGAGGCAGGCTTTTGTGTTAACAGTCACTTACCTGGCAGTATGGCTTTAGAGTAAACTCGAGGTTTATTCTTCATAATAGCGCAGTAGATGAGGAGATATACTGTGCTCGTGAGAAAAACACCACTGAACTGTGCGAAGACGTAGTCGAGGTCTGCAAAACAGGCGCAACGAAGACTCAGGCCAAACCGAAGTTTGTTAATCAAGGGCCTCACTGACAAATGCCTCACGATCATTCATTCGGCAAGGGCTAATTACGCTAAAGCCACAGGACGCGGTCTCACCGAACTGACTGGCCCCGGCGAATCCGGCTTCCTTCCGCGCCCCGTGGTTCTTTATGTAAAGCACCGGCACAAACGAGGAGCCGTACAGCAGCCCGGCAACGGCGGAAAGTCCTGAGCCGCTGGGCGGGGACACGACACACACAGAAGGCCGCAGGGGTCATTAAACACGTAACCACCGTCAAACACCACCACGGTTTACAGAGGACCTCACAGGAAGCACTCACAGATTCTAAAAAAAAAATCGTTCCAAATTTTCCTACTTGTTGCTACGTGTTGAATATCTCCCTTACCCATTTCAGTTATAATTTTAATCACTTTTAACTCATTCGTTCATTGTATTCTTCATTTATTTTATTTATAGTCATTTATTTTATTTATATTCTCAAAAATTGTGCTTTCTCGATAATTATCTCTGCTCTTGTCCAGATGCCTGCTTTTCTCTTGTACATGGAAGTCAGAATTTCATTGTGTTTTTTTTTTTTTTTTTTACAATGACAATAAAGGTCTTATGACAGATGCGCGTTTTATTTCATGTCAGCCAGTGGGCGGAGTCTGCACATTCCAGATGCAGAGTACTCAGCTGGCTGGTTGAAACAAAATCTTTTACATGACTTTTACTCTCTGAACCTGAATTACCCAACTCTGTTTATAGCTACCAACTTTGATTGGTAACCATATACATGTATGACTGCCGAAATGACAATGTCATTTTAACATTTCAGACAAATTCCCATACCTAATGTGGCTCATTTAACTTATACGTTCACGGAAATAAAAAGACAATCTCCCCAAGGTTTGAGGCAAAGGCTCACTAAACCATCCAATGGGCTCTAAATGCTAAAGTCTGAATGTTTTACTTAGATTATCAAAGATGCAATTTCACACACAGCTTTAGTAAGAAAAAGACATAGTTTTGCATGATTATTAATCAAAGAAAAACAGGACCAGACCATTTTAAGCTGATTTCATTTAGAAGTCAGGTTGAATTTTGATGATGCTAACCCAGATTAACTGTATGCTAAAGTGGATTAACCCCACTTTCAGAAACAGCCTTTTTGTCTTTCACACAGTGGATTAATGGGCAAATGGGTACATACAGGATTCTCTTCATCTTCGGAGAAAGACGGTCTATCCATGACTCATCTGTGGCCCCCAGACCATCAGAATTGCTTCTCTGCAAACGTGGAGCAGGATATGATGTCAAATCACAGATAAATACACTAAGATATAACGCTCTCACAAAAGCCCATTGCAGTTTTCAGAAGAATTCCAGACAAAGCCTGCGGTGCAACAATAGTGATGTAATTTAGTACATGTTTTCTATGTGAATGAGAAAAAAACAATTGAAATATGTCTCTCTCATGAAGTGTACATCAATTACAGAAAAAAAATCATCATCAATCTTGTGCAAAATAAGCTAGTTGCAGGGAATTCAATGGAGAACTCAAAACGTTCAACAGTACTACCAACTGTTCGTTACTGACCTAGCTAAGCAAATTCAACAAAGTCTGCTGTTACGCTACTGCTCCTTAAAGGATGAAATTTCAAAAGCCAGCTTTTAGTAAGGGAAAAGGTGTCCGTCACAAACATCTTTCACATTTCCAAATGGAGACACAATGAAGGCATGACACAAAATAACACGTTATTAGAGTGTGTAGAATGACATATGGGTAAGGATGGGAACCGAAATTAGATTCCAAATAAGAACCGATTCGAAAATACTCTGTACCCACTCGTTTTTGTTAAATTTCGGATCTGTAAATAGGTTCTTAAACACTGCATCTGCTAGGACGTGTGTGGTTATCTGCTATGCGGGACCTGTTTTAGTTGAGTTTTGCTTGTTCTGTTTTTTTTTTTTTTTTTTTTTTAAAAGTTAAGCACATTTATTTTACGTGATGTTACTTTCTTCAGTTATTTATTTAATGTAAAATTGCAAATTGTTAAAAAAAAAAAAATAGCGCGCGCCTAACGTCACCACTAAACGTTACTGCCAGAGAAGAGCGCTAGCAGTGCTCTACAGGGATCGCAAACGGTCAAAAGTGTGGCTTCAGTGCATAAAAAAAAGGAACCGGTAAGGCAGCGTGCAACAAATTGCAAATGCAGCACATTATTGATAAGTTGCTGTACATCCAACCTCACCAAAATTTTAAGGCAGCACGGGATCGATCTCAAAGAGTGCACAGTGTTTGATGTCTTGCAGTCTGTTATTTAAACAGTTTTTTTTTTTTTTTTTTTTTTTTACCTTTGTGGAATCGAAATAGGGAATCGATAAGTACCGGAATTAATTAAGCAGAACCGGAATCGAAAAAATTCAAATTATACCCATCCCTACATATGGGAAAACAATGATTTAAAAGGTTTAGAGTATGACTGCGCTATTGTGCGCATGAGCGATTATCACATCGCATTTGATGCCCATGTCTGCTGACATGTCTCTGTTTTATATCGCAATGTTACTGGCAAAAAATTGACATATAGTGCTGTGATAACATGCAGCCATAGTTTACAGGAATCAACAAATAGTGTCGACATGTCCCTGTAGACCATCGCCACACTTACATTGTTAATCAGCAACGGCGTTTCATCTGAGGCCGACGGTGTGCCGCCTTCACTTTTGACAAAGAAGAATGTTATTGCACTAAAGGGGAAGACAAAACAGACACAGGATTGACTTAGACATGTATCTAGCGGTGTAGATTTGATGAATCAGTCATTTAAGAATAATGCAGGCATGTCATGTAATGTCATGTAAAATCAATGGGTGAAGAAAAACGAAAATGTTCGGCATACTGATGCAGTGAGAGACGCCTCTCATTGTCGACGTTCAATCATTGTCCTTAAAATCGAGAAATCTAAGTCAACTGGTAGAATCTCCATATGTCTTAGCAAACCTGCTAACATTCAGTTAGCATCGACACCTACCAATCCTTAATACCTGAGTAAACATAAACCTGCACCACAATAGTTCAGTACTGGTTTAGCCACTTCCTCTGGATCAATTCCAAACCAGCCAAACCTGGGGAGGAAGAAAAATATTACAAATAGTAATTTATTAGCATTTTAATCTATTATAGAAATACATTCATAAAAAATCTCACAAACATATAGCATACCTAGAACTCGCCCAACCCATGAGTAAATTAAAGGACCCCCAAATCAAGATGCCCAGTCCGAGGCCAATGGTTTTCAGTATTGGTACCACAGTGATGTTTCCTATAACAGCAAAGCATATATACAGACACACTGGATTATGTGACGCCAGACCACATTCTTAAAATGCCACCTGTAGGTACAGAAACAGCCTTACCGGTTGCCCAGATGGCACCTCCCAACATTGCCAGGGGCCAGAATTTGGGGCAATTGAGAATCAAGTTCACGATCAGGGACACGGTCCATATAGCCGCGCAAAGGACCCACTGGAAAAACATGCCTGGCCAACAGGTATTAAAAATCGTCAACAATATTGATCCATTTAGACAGGGAGATGTTGACGGATAAGACACTTCCGACCACGGTGGTTGTTATAGTCTGTAAATCTATGCAGCTATAAATCATAGTTGTACCAACTTGTAGAAGAACCAGAAATTAATCTACATCCATTATGATCCTTACCATCTCCCGTGTGGATCTTCTTCACAGGAACAAAATTGCTCCCGTAAAAAGTGACAGAGACCGCGCATGCGATGAATCCATATGTCAAGCTGGTAGCGTTTGTCAAATTTCCCGTAAGCAGGTATCGGACGGACTCGTACCCAGCATCGACATGGTCTCTGACTCCTGCAAGACAAAATACCTGTGATCCCCACGACTTTAGCGCAAATACTGTGAAGTGGGAAGCAGATGCAACAATGCAGAGGATTTACCTAAAGTATCCTCGGTATCAGTGTTACTGTGACAGCACAGTAAGCCGAATAAAGTCACTAAAATCAGAACCGCGCTTTGGATACTTCTGATCGACATGCCCGTCGGTATTTAACGGTATACAAATGAATTAAAACCCCAAGGTAAACATTAAAAGTGCGTATATACCGGTAGTAACACCCCTTTAAACAAAGCAGAGCGGTGAATCGCGGATTTCCTCATGCTGAACCAGCTGACTAGTGTCATATGACTGCAATTCCCTGACTTCAATCACACGTTTGTTTTTTAGAAGCCTTGACTGTCCTTATATTCCAAAACACTGATTAGACTGGTTGACATGTATTTTACAATTTGCTTTTTTCTAATTGCAACTTCGAATACACTTTGATGTCTATGTATTTTAAAAGATTTTTAATGGCATGTCGGCGATGCCAACACGGAAGTGTGCGCGGTGTAGTTAATCAGGAGAAACTTTATTCACTGTGATTCACTGTCGTTATTGCATGAACTCTGCTTCGCTGTTTCCTCTTCACATATAAGCTGTTGGGAGTTGGATTATAATTATGAATTGAAAATAAATTAAAATGCCCCCGTACGAAGCACGTACTTGATTTTTTTTTACCAAATTCCTTCGCTAGGTGTCTCACTCTTCGTCTTCATTTTGCCTCAATTGCATACTTACAGCCTTAAGTGCTTGACTCTTGTTTATGAATAATTCATTCTTCTTGAGGTATTTATTCTGTCGCATCCGAATGATTGACAGCATAGAGAAGCAGCTTTAAACTCATGGCTCCTAATTATATAATCTTTGACGCTATTCTGATCACGGAAACAAAAAAAATAAGTTATTCTCAATGTCCGCCTTTAAAACGATGGTTTGTGAATGTTGCTTCACACCCCCAGGGTTGTGGGTTCGAATTCCGCCTCCTGTTTTCCTTGTGTCACGTGGGCATGCAGTTAGGTTAACTAATGTTTCTAAAACGCCCATAGGAGCAGGGCTCTTCAAATCACGGTCCTCGAGGTCCGAGCACTGCTGGTTTTCCAGCCTTCCTACACCTGTGAGCCAGGTGTGAAGCTTCTGGCCAATCAGAATCAGTCTTATTAAGCTAACTACCTGGGAGAACTGAAAACAAGGCCTGGATTTGAAATAAGGAAGGGGGGGGGGCATAGAGCATGATCGTGTATGTGCTTTAATGAACTGTCTGTCCAGGCTGTACCTTAGTTTCGTGTTCGCTATTGCCTGATGCCTAATGACTGATGGGGAGTCACCGTCTCCAAATGCCTCTAGGTATTTAAACTTATAGAGCAGGGATCTCAAACTCCAGTCCTGGAGGGCCGCAGCCCTACACAGTTTTTAGTTCACCCTCATTTAACACACCTGATTCAACTCCTTGTGCTAATTACCACACAGCTCTTGAGATGAATCGTTTGTGGTGGAAAGGGGAAAGAATTAAGATGCGCAGAGCTGTGGCCCCTCAGGACTAGAGTTTGAGATCCCTGTTATAGAGGAACCCCGAGTACTAGTAACCGTGACCCTCAAATTCGTGGCTACGGTACTAACAACCTGCTTCTGCGAGCGCTCATCGTTTACATGCATAGATTAGTGACCTGTCAGCGCTGATTGCATAGTTCTAAAAATGTCAAATCACATGATTATATCTAAAGTGGTTTGTAATACATCCGAGCTATTCTGAATTACAGAAGGCACGTATACTGATTATAAAAAGGAGAGAAGTCGCATTTTAAAAATGCCCACTTGAGGGCAATATTGCTTTTCCTTTTCATTTTTAAAATTGTGTGCGGTTATCTAACACATACTGGACTGCGAGTGGGCAGCATCCTCGGATTGCAAACACGGATGCATTTACACCCTCTAACAGCCAATGTGACGAATATAACGTGGGGTTCGCGTATCTCCTTTATGGAAGCCGGTCGTGTATTATTGCTTTTCGGTGATACAGCCGTGAATGAATTGTGATTTTTTTTTAAATTAGGCTGCATTATTTTCTGACATGGTTAAAAGCCTCAATCACAAAAGTAAACACATTTATACATGGTTTAACAGGAGTCTAACACGAGTACCTTTTTTTTTTTACCTCGTTTATACCTGCATGGCAAGACATGTCGAGTATTTTCGAACAGCATCTGCACAAGTCCGATCTGGCTGAAAATTCGTTAATTTGTTGCTATTTTCCTTCTTCTGCTAATAAAGACAATAACTTCTATTGCCCTGAGTCAAATTTGTGTTGTATGATTCCGAGCAGGAATAACAAAGGGCTGAAAATGGGAAAAAAGCATATCTCATGCTTACAGACAAGCACTTGAAATTAACATATTTCGGAAGTCCAAAGAAATCAGCTTAGGCGCCGATTACGGCGAGAACACGCGCCTTTTGGTTTAGCGTGACTCAAAGGAATTATAGTGCAGGACAGACTTCGCCAATTTAAAAGGAAATAAAGAAAATTCATAGAACATAAATTCATCACAATGCCTTTTTATTTTCCTATCTAAAGAAACAGCACCCTGAAGCAACCATTACAACAGGAAGTGAAGACAAGTCAGCCGCATTGTAAAGCAATGGAGAGAGGAGGACAGCCGAACCTAAAGCCAGCGCTTATATAACATCACTGCGGTGATTACCGCTGCCCTGATAACGTGGGGAGAGAGTACAGGAAGAAAGCCTGACTCACACTCAGTCTGCTGCTCTTTATCTGAAGGCCACAGAGAAAATGGCTATCTTCTGTTGCCTGAGTATTTGAGGAAAAAAAAAAAAACTCTGTGGGATTTCCCAGAATTCCATATGCCAGGTTGGCAGGGCTGCAGTGAGCTGTTCATATGAATGATGCCTCTTGGGCTGGGGGGGTACAGTTGGCATCTAAATCCAGGCATCCAATGACAAGATCAATATGAACAACAGTGCGGTCATCTCGTATGATTACAATAGCCAGCTCCCTCACTGTGACAGACGCCAGTGAAAAAAGGGGGGGGGGGGAGATACAGTGCAATTTAAGGGCCAGTGGACTACCCAGTGCAGGGGTGTTTCTGGAGACAGGGCCTGTTCTCCCACATCAGCAGAAAGAGTCATACTTTGTGCCCCAAGAGCAATTCCAAGTAGGACAGATTCCCTCCCATTGTGCCCAGTTAGATGGTTCTGCTGAATGTTATTTCCCCATAGAGGAGACCTCTCTCTGCTTTCCCTGCCCTCACCGTTAATGGAACTAACTAGGCGGTACCACACGCTTATCTACTCGTTTTCTTTTTCGTGTGATTTGCGCTTTCAGATTTTGATCCCCTTCACGCTGGACTGTACAAGCAGTAGGAAAACGGATGGATGGGTGGAGGAATTTACTCAGATAATTGCAAAATGCTTAATTTGGCTTCGTGTCTGAATGCATAGAAACTGGAAGATGTAGGAAAAGTCATTATGTTCAGAGCAGGCCTGTAGAACACATCCATCCATCCATCCATCCATCCTTCTTGAAACAGCTCATCCTTGTCACATGGGGGCCGGAGCTTCTTCTGCCCCAGACAGTATGCCACTTCTGTAAGACACATCTTGTTATAATTTCCACAGTGCTCAACATCGTTTCTTAGAAACAAGCATCTTAATACTGTCAGCATATTCTATTACCTGCAGTCACTGGGATACACAATAACATATAGTATGCTTTAATAGTCAGCTTTCCTTTTTAAAATGCATTACTTGCTTTTGGCCTTCTCCATATGAAAACCTATTAAAATAATTTTATTACACTATTTAAAACGCGAAAATTTAATAAGCTGCAGCTTTGTGAGAATGTAGAGCGATCTTGGCAACGTGCTGTCTTTGTGCAGCAGTTCACAGTTGCTGACGGTCTGCCACAGGCCCCTAAGAAAGTGCGAATGGACGCAGACGGAAGACCTGCTCATTCGTGTCCGTCATCACGCATGATGCGCACGCGCTTCATAAACGGTGCGAGCCGCTGACTGTTTGAGAAGTCACCCCCGCGCCCCCCCTGCAAAACAAACAAACAAGCAGGCACACAGAAACAGACGCACACTCCTGCTTCCTCGCTCACCCCGCCAGAGATCTCTTTGTGAAGCGACGGTGACGGGTGGGCCATGTGTGCACATCCAGTGAGCCATCTCCCCCCCCCCCCCCCCAGATCTGAGCCCCTGCATGCACTGCATTCCATGTGGGGTACAGGTTAAACAGCGTTCGTCACGTGACCATCCATCCGCACCCAGTGTAAGATCCTCAATGACTGGAGGCTGGATGGACAGGTCTGTTATGCCATTATGGCAGTCAGTTGGGTTTGATGCCTGGGTGACAGTAGTGGGGGGGCGGGGGGGGTCTGGTCCATGTGAACCGCGGTGTTGGAGGGTGCCAGCTGGAACGAGGAGCGCGCCATGCAGCATTTCTGTGCCCGCCGGACTGATTTTTTTAATTGTTCGCTCTCGGATCTTTCCAAGTTATCAAAACCCTCCATATTGTGAGCGAATGGGATCAGACCGAAGCTCTGGTGTGACGAGCACTAATTGGCCGAGAGTGGTGGCATTTTACGGAACTGGCACCAAGGTTTGGCAGTAATGCTGCTGAGTATATGCGGAGAGGAGAGTCCCCACAAAGCACAAAGATATAGATGCCAAATTTGTGTGTGTATGTGTGTGTGGACCTCTCTCTCTGTCCCTCTGTGTGTGTGTGTGTGTGCATATATATATACACACACACACACACACACACACACACACAAACACACACACATTTATTTCAATGGGCATAACCCTAACTCCAGCTATGATGACCTTAATCCCTACCCTGCCCTAACCTTATTCGTAAGTGACCAAACAAAATACAAGACTTAAGGCATTTTTCGTTTTGATTGCAGTTGCAGAATTTTATGAAACTGAGGTTATCCTTGAGGAGACTGCAAATATAGATGGACGTATCCATCTATATCTAAATCTATATCTATAGTTGTATTTATATCTATATATGTATAGATATCTATCTATCTATCTATCTCTGTCTGTCTGTCTGTCTGTCTGAGTCTGGGTACCTAAGAGTACAGCAGAAGTATGAGGGAAGGTTGCTGCATTTATTTTAAAAGGGTATTTTATTTCTGTTCTCTTTCATCCAATAATTTTAGTACACATAATACACTGAAATATAATTGGTCTGAAGCCATGAGCCGAACGTCCGCATAATCGCTCCATAAAAAGCGAAAAGAAAATCAAATAAATCAATCAATTTAAAAAAAAAAGCATATAAAGCGAGTCTATGGGTCAAACGGTGTAAAACAAAGGAAGGCCAATGTGACCCTTACATCCATCCCGGCCGGGAAGCAGATGGCGGAGAACGGCCAGCTCTCCCTCTTGGCCGCTATCTGGTCGCAGTGTAGCTTCAAACACGTCAACGGGATCCAGATCTGTCTCACACACAAAAAAAAAAAACACCACTTTTATCTCTGCAATGTGCTGGATGGAGTTTATTTACGCTGCCAGCTTTCCTGCTGCGTGACGCGGCGTTCCCCCTGCGTCTTTCTGACACACAAGGGCATCATCTTGTAAATACTGTGCCAAAGATCCTTTTGAACGAGTGTGGCGACACCGAATAAATCGGTCTCTGGAACCAGCAGGCAGGGAAGGCTGAGCAGGTCCGGCAGATTCGATGCGGATTTAATAATGCGTGATTAGCATCATCTCATGTTCGAGTTGAATTCATCTGTACTGGGGTTCTAAACATGTGGAAAATGACTGGCGCTCTTCCAGATAGAAGGGATTCTGGTAACATTACAGACGAGAAAACCAGCGTCGGCACCCAGTTTCACTGGGACGAACATGGTACTGGAACGGTCTGGCCCTGGACTCCAGCCTTGGAGACACGACAGATGCGGAACAGAAGGGGCCTCATCTGGCAGAGGAGCCTACCTTCATGACCAAGGGCGGAGAAGATGCAGGGGAGGGCGGGGCTTAGTGTCCTCAAGCAAATGATTGGATAATGCTGTCGCGGGCGTCAAAACCCCGGCCAACCCCAGAAAGCCATCCGAGGTGAAGGAACAGACAACAGCTCAGAGTTTCAGCCAACAAAAGCAAACAGCATTAGAACAGCAGAACTCCATCCATTTCATATAGCCATAATCTGATTGTTAGCTGTGCAGCATCTGACCAATCAGAGCTCGCCGCGCTGCTGTCCCTGACAAAAAGCTTATCACACTGTGCGTGAGGGGTAATGTGCAGCGTGACGGAGGAGCAGTTAATCGGAAGGGACACGTTAAGGGGGTGAGGGACAGCGTGCAGATTTATGTCCCTTTGTTCTTTGTGAAACCACATTAGATTCGTAACAATTCAAATAACATTGTCCGCATTACAGCTTTGCTTGGAATACATTTGATAGCTTATGTATTATTAAAGGGGAAAACATAACGTTTATCCAACTCCTTGCCGCTTATCCCGTTGGGGTCGCAGGGAATGGGGGGAGAGAGAGCACCAATCCCAGCCCCCCCCCCAGGGTGAGATGCTAGGGTACATCTGATCATCTACGCTGTGGGGCCAGATTTGATTCCAGGCAGTGGAATGTATGACGTGATACTTGTTCAAATCTAACGACAATGCGAAGTGTAAACAAGCTAAGCCTCAAATACACAGGCTATAGTACATAGCATAAGGTAATTTAAGATGAGAGATTTGTCAAGGATTTATTCCTAGTGAGGTATTTAGCACACAGGTGTAACCAACCACAAATATCCCTGCGTAGATTCCGGTCTCCACGGTGACGTGTGGGGAGCTTCCTTTTATTTCAGCAAGCACATTAAATTGTCTCCATAACAACAGCGCGTTAGTTTATTTTTAGTTGGATGCAATGCTGTTTCTATCCGGGGGACTGGAGAGTGTCTGATTCTCTTAATCTGATTGTGATTGAGTCTCTTTAAGCCGCGAGCAACAATTGGAAGGCTGGCATCCAGCTGACCCTAAAGAAAATGCGAAATAATGAACCAAGGGTAGATCTGGCAGATTACGGTTTGCGTATTGCGATGTATATACCGTGTATAGTGTCGCCATCGTTTGAGTGCATGCTCTTTGGAAACCTGCACAAATGTGAATGAGAATATGTAGGCTAGGGTGGGCATTGGACTCATAACCTACTGATGCACCCGGCTGTAGGAGTAGCGGCCATTGATCACCGAAACGACAAACAAAATACGGCCAAAAGCTGCTGGCCTGTGAAAAAGTATTGGCTTAGAAGTTTCTGGGTCCTAAGCACATATATTTTTAGGCCTGACCGAAATCGATCCCCTGTCCATCCTCCCCAGGATGTAATAGGTCTGTCTCCGAGGGGGAAAAAAGGGGGCTGTTATCTGAGCATCTCATACTGGCTGCTGGCAGGACCTCAAGCATCCGTCACGCAACGGCGGCGGCGAAAGCGGAGGCCGTAGCGCGGGGGAGGGGGCTCTTATCATAGGCCGCTGTCACTGTGTGCCTTTCGCGTCGGCTTTTCCACTCGGGATTCGAAAAATACCTGCGCGGTATCCCAGTTCCTGCCACGTCTACGCTGGGGTCTCTCACGTCGTCCGCCCGGAGCGACTTTACGGATCCCACCTGTCCGTCGGCCGGACGTTCTTGCTGAAGGTTAGCTACCCTTTTTCAGGGCGGGTCTCTGGTCATCTGACTCAGCAGCTTCCAACGACCAATAGGCAAGTCGATTTGCTAAACCACACAGCTGCCTTCCGCTCCGTTACAGCGGCGCACTTTTGTTTAAGCGGCACGAACCGATATAGATGATATGGAAAACTGAGAGAAATGATGCAAGAGGAGAACAGAGATAGAATGCAGTCAGCCCCCACTGTGTCTTAAGTATGCTTATCTTTTGCTTCCAACCACGATGTGTCATTATTGTAAATAACACGTATAAACATATTCTAAAGTGTCGTTTCACGGCCCCAGAGGTGCTTGTTTTATCCTGCATTCATTATCCTATTTCTGTTTCTAAGGCAAAGATCTCAAAGTAAAGCGACGGAGAGGTTTATTAATGACAGGGTATGACTGTATTCTACATGACTGTATACTACAAAGACCCCCGAGTTTGACCTGCTGCAACACCACGCAAAGACCACACCATTATTTTCAGTAACCCCCGACAGAAATCAGGCTCTTCGTTTCAAGTCACACACGTGTCCTTTGGATGTGAAGCTCTGACACGGGGCCCTCACCACCTTCGTCACGATCCCACTATGCAGCACGCGTCGTCCTTTTATGCTCCTGCTCCGTTTTAACTCGGAGCAGCGAGCGCTTAGCGAGAGATGTTAATTAGGATACTCTGGGAGCGATCCGAGGGGAGTGGCCCGCAAGGAGGTGACCTACGACTCAATGGCAAGAAGGACGAACTGCCTTCGATTGGATGTGCCTCCGAGCTGTGGGCGTCAACGCCGATCTGCGATCTCATTGGAGGAGCCAGCGGGGTCTGACCGGGGAGAACGGGGAAGGGGAGGGCTATGCTTGATTAGGTTTGATGGCTCCATGGTGGTACTGCTGGCCTGTCCCATTTTATTAACCTGAATGAACATGTAACTAGCCTCAACGGGACTGCCCCTCGGAAAGAGGTGAACTGAAGAGCGGGTGGAGAACAGGCTCTGGTAGAGGGAGGCGGATTCGGGTGGGGGTGGTGCAGGCAGTGAGGGAATTTCTAGCAGATGGGCAGGTTCTGTGGGAGACGCATTTCACTCCATCTTAAATGTCAGGGTTGGGGTTAGAAGGCGAAAGGACACTGAATCGGGAATTTAAGACCAGGAACTTTTATATGGAACGCGAAACCGGCGACTGTGACTTCCAGGATGAAGGCTGCTTTAATCCCCGATTTAATTTTCATTTGAACTCTTTGTTAAAATACGCCCAGACTTCCAGCTGGGAATGAGATTCTGAGATTTTTTTTATTTGTAAATTCCAAAGTCGATTCCAGTGAAATGCAGTGGTCTTATTATGCACACCAAACTGTGTCCAAATACTGGTAAATTTACCTTGCACTGCATAAGGTATAGATTTAAGGGCCATCCTTCTTCACCACGCAAGCTTATTTTAAGACAGTGTTTCCCAACCTGGTCCTTGGGGACCCCCCAGACAGTCCATATTTTTGCTCCCTCCCAGCTCCCTGCCAGACAGTTCACATTTTTGCTCCAAAAACACAGGCTGTCTGCCAGTCCCCAAGGACCATATTTTAAGAGATACATTCAATCATCCCACATAGCAGTGCACTTTACGTGCAATAATCTTATAATAATAATTTGGAGACATCAGTGCAATGCATAAACACAATATTGAAAACTATTGGTGTTTTTTAGCATTTGTCAATTTGACAATTTCATGACTTCATTTGGATGAATATTTATTTTTACCTTTCTCCTTGCTGGAGTTTCATAGCACAGACTTACATCTTCACACCATTTTTTGTCATTTCAGCCACCTGAGTCTGCTTCTTTTTTTTCTCTTCCGTTTCCCAGATCAGTTCATCTGCCGCTTCTTCGCCGGCGTCCTGTTTTAGCGACAGCGAGCGCAGGGATCTTTATCTGCCCTCGATTCTTCCTGCAAACGCCTCCATTTGCGCTGAACCCGTCCTCCCAGCACGGCCAGTTCCCTGTTGCTACAGCCGACCCTTTGCTCCTGGTAACATATCTCTGTGGCTTTTCTCCATTACTGGAAATGTGCCACATAATGTACTTTGAACTTCCTTACTGGGAGACAGGGCTCAGAATGTATCTGAATGGCTACAATCTGCTGGGATTGGGGACGCTGCAATAATAGCACATGTGTACATGTACAATCTAAACTCCTGATAATGCTCTGTTTCATACAGGTAATGGAGATTTAATCCGATGAGCGATCCACCGATGTGACATGCCCCCCCATGCCGGCCTGCATTGGCCATCTGGTATTCCGGGCATTTTCCCGGTGACACCATCGGTTTGTAGGCGGCAAAATTCACCATGCACCCCCCCCACCACATACATATCGTCGTTATGTATGACTGGGAATGCAATCACATAGCCATATAGCAAAATCACATGTTTGAATGCCGCCCCCCCCCACCCCCACTCCCCTCGCACACGCCGACTCTTTGCCACTGATCAGGCATGCAGCCAGTCAGGAAAATTACGAGCTTGTACCCCCTTCAAAATTCGCTAACGCCCACCCCACTCGGCCCTCGAAATCTACTGAAGAGGATCCCATCCCTCCGTTGGCGAATCCTAACAAGTCCCCCCCACCCCCTCCAGATTGGTGGAAATCTTTCTGGCCGCAACTCCGGCCCCCGTGTTTGCATGAAAATATGTCTGATGCATGACAAAGGCAGCACTGAGACAGGCGACCCCCAAACAACAAATGGGTATGAATGCATTTCAGTCAGTTTCAGCAGCATGTTTCCAGAACAGCTACATAAAAGGACAGGCAGCATCTGCAGACCAAGACTGCTAAAGCCTTAATAATGATTAATATTTCTGCGCCTCCTTCTTCACTTGTGTCTCCCTCATCAATATTAATTAAGCCATTAAGCGGCAGCATTCCGCTCCGGCAGAGAAGCTCTCTGCGCAGATCTAGGCTGCGCCCACTTCTGTAAGCTATTTCGGGAAATATCGCAGTGCACTACAGCTTTAGACAAGTTAACCACTATGCAGGCACTGTCTCTAAATGCATTGTGCCGGCGTGCTCAAGTACAAGACGGAGATTAGACACAGTGTGGCAGGTCTGGTACGTGCTTCAGCCAAAGAAGACGCTAATCAGACACATAGGGGGGAATGTATTGTTCCTCTGAACCGCCTGAAATCTTTTCTTTGTTTATTCCTTTCAGCTTGTTTACTTAGCTTAGTTAAAACAATGTATGGTTTTCATGCTCAGGAAATGTTCCTTATTATTTTATAAGAATCTGCACCCCGAGGGACTGTGTATGTGGGAACGAAATGCAGCTCCTCCGGTTTGATTAAAGCTACACTAGAGGTTTCGACCGAATCGCTGTTACTGTCGGTCCCTGGCTGACTGCTACCTGGTTGATCCTTTGGATTTAGATGAGTCAGTTGAAGCAGTTTCACCATCTTAGAAAGGCACCATGAGAATGGATATCAAGGCGGGTGCTCTGGATGCGTCACACTGGCTACAGCACAGAGCCAGGACATGCTAAAGGCTTTTTTTTATCTCCTGGCTGGCTAAGGAACATCTAGGAACCCCAAGGAATGAACTAGAAAGTGTGGCCAGAGCAGGAGATGCCTGGTCTGACTGACTCAGGGTGCTGCCTTTATGATCGTCACCCCAATTAGCTGGTGGGGTTTATGATGAAAAATAAACTTTAGTCTCACCCTGCGTCACCCTTAAAAACCTGTC
>JAABNY020000085.1:2698804-2706590 GCA_015164015.2 Brevimyrus niger | reverse complement strand
CACACACACACACACACACACACACACACACACACACACACACACACACACACACACACACACACACACACACAAGAGCTAGCTTACCGGAATCAATATCCAAAGTGGCTTTGGTCCCTTTTTCATCAAACTGTTTGCATTCTCGGGAAGCGTGAATTCTTCCCACTGGGAAAGAGTCGATATTTATCTGCATTAGTTTTGGGTTCTTTGTCGGCTGTGATCATTACAGAAGGTGACCCAGCGTCAGGTGGCATTAAAATAAAAGCAATAAGTTTCACCTTAAAAAGGTTACTTACTCCCAGCTGAAACAGTAAGGCTCCACTTAATATTATTGCCTAATGTCTGTTCTACCAAAATATGTAGCTTAGCTCTACATTACCGTGAATTGCTAGCTTGATTAGCAACATTTGCAATATACCACGTGTAACATCTGAATTATCTCCAAGATTCTCTGGGTCGCTGTGATCCTAACTGGAGATGTAATTGATTTTCATTTGCATGTGTAATATCAACCAATTAGATCCCTCCGTCTTCTTTAACGGAAGCCTAAAATGGAAGTTACTGGTGCATTATGGGAAAATGTGCGCCACCAGGCATGTGCCGGAGGAACTTCTCCTGCTGCAGGAACGTGGGCAGTCAGCAGCTGTCATGCATCATAGATCCTGCAACCTGTTGAAATGATAATGAAATGAGGCCCATTTCATCAGGAGGATGAATAAGATGTATGTGAACTAATTACCGCTATAGCATGAATACATAATGCCGGGGAGGGGAGGAGGGGTAATACCGTTTATACTAAGAACAAAAAAATGTAGTTTTACTATTAATATCGATCCATCTTCAAACTACTTATCCTGGGCAGGGCTGTGTGGGGACCTATAGAGCCTGTCTCTGCAGGGTGGTGCGCAGCACACACACACACACGCTCGCACGCACGCACATGTAGGGTAAACATATCCTTATGGGGACCGCTCATTCATTTCAATGGGAAAAATGCTAATGCTAACGATGACAACCTTAACCCCTACCCTGCCCTAACTATACCCATAAGTAACCTAATGAAATACAAGAGTTTTTGCATTTTTAGTTTTTTCATAGCAGTCACCGATTTCATCCGATTGGAAACCGGTCTCCATAAGGGGAAAAAACCGGATATTTATCACGTTATGGGGACATTGTTCAATGTACCCCATAATATGATGTTTGTTTTATAAATTGCAATACTTCTCACTAAATGTCATTGCTCATAAGCATTAGCCATCTGGGCTAATGGATGTTCCAGTCTAACCCATTTCTCTTTCGTGTAACATTAGCCTGTCAGTCACAAGTACAGTAAGCCGTTTGTTCGAAAATAAAAAAAATACCTGCATTTCTTTAATATGTGATCTCTGGAATGTGTCCCGTCTCGAAGTCCACTGCTGGCCAAGTGACATTTAGGATAGAATGTCTTTATTGTCATTGCACAGACGACGAAATCCAATCACCGCCTGTCTTGCTCTCCCGAGACGCTCCACACAGACATATACAAGGGTAAGCAAAGATTTGGGTCCGATCACAGGATCAGCCTTTTATCGAGGGTCCCTGGGGCATGTTTCAGGGTTAGGGGTCTTGCCCACAGACCCAGAGGTGATGTGATTACTCTTGCCAAGTACAGGATATGAACTGGAGATCTCCCTGTCAGACACAGAGGTCCAACTGGCAGAGTTACACAGCGCAATAATGTGTTTTAATAAGTGTTTCAGTCTCTATGGTATACTAGTCATATCCATGAGGTTGTGTGTTTTGGTCCCATAGGAGACACTTTTGGCTCACTGGCGCCAGCATGGGGATGACGTGGGAAATGAGGCAGGCTGCCAGAGCAGCTGGGTAAGGGCACGTGCGCAGGTGCACGCACGCCTGCCTGGAGTCATGTGATCTTCCAGGAGCGCGGCTGCCGGTGCCTCGCAGTCTAGGTGACAGTAAAGCCTATGTGCCTGGTTCTCACTGGGGTGGAATCCAGCTCGGGTTCAACCTCTGGTATTGTCCAAAAAAAAAAACTCGGTATTAAAAAAAAAAAAAAAAAATTGCCATACAAATTTCACCTCTTTTTGTACATCTGCAGCAAGGTGAAATATCCATCCATCCATCCATCCATCCATTTTCCATGCAGGTATGTGGTGAACCTGGAGCTTTCAACAAAAACAACAAAAGAGGTGGACAAAATAATAGAAACATCTAACAAAACATTAATATTGCAGACCAAATAAGGAACAGAGTCACCCTTCGTCTGTTTTCCCAACATCCGACTTCTGTAGCTACATAAAAGTCCATTTTAAACTCCTGTGTGATGTGGTAGTTGTTTTGTCCGCCTCATGTATATTTTAAAGTCTAGTAACAAACCATGTAAAATTGGTTTGCTTCACTAACCAAATACTCGTTGCCAGTTCCTGTGTGCAATATCCCGGTATGCGGTTATCAAACTGTAACATGTCTATAACAAATGTGCAACCCCAGGCTGAAATTTTTGTTAAGAATTTTCCTCACCTCCTTTTAGTGTGTTTTTGAAATGACTCTGTGCTTTCAGTGTTGGGAAAATACAATAACTGTTCAAGAATCCCATTTCCATAACAACTGCTCAGACCTTCAAGGTGGTTAAAGCATAAACATCATTAAAAATAGTTGCTTCTAAAATATCCGGCTCCCTCTGGCAGGGGTCCTTGGAGGCGTGTGGAGAAACCGGCAAATTAATCAAAAACAAAATTAATAATTATTTTAAAAAATGATTGCAATAAAACTCATCTATTTTGGGACACGTCGCAGGGAATACTTCATGTTCGGTTAGGGATGTGGTGAGAAAGTAAGAGATTGTATTAGTAACTCTAGGCCTAGTAAAAGAAATAATGCTAGTTAATCATGATTAACTAATCAATAGCTAATTAAATACTCTTTCCTGCAACAGAAAGAGCAATAAAGCATTTTGTTGATTTTTCTACTATTAAGACATTTTACATTCACTCAATCATTGGAATGATTATTGACAGATATAAATCCATGAAGGTGCTGGAGCTGGCTCATTGTGGGAGAGTAGATCTTAAAATGTAATAATATTATGGAATATAATTGCCAATCTTACCAGGTGGAATCATGATATTTTTGTGTCACTGAGAAATTAGGTGACATTACCTGTTATCATTTTACATGCTACTGAGGTGACCCATGAATGTGGAGTCTCTGTGTTTTTTCCCTGTCTTTAATGTCTTGGTGTTTTACTGGAGCGATTCCAGCTTAGCACTTTAGTCATGCTGGCAGCAGCAAGACCATCGATCCTGAGGAAACACTGTTTCCTAGAACCTCAAAGAGCAGTTACTGAGGCTACGACTCTCTCCCCGAACGTGGACCAGACTAAGAGGATCATCGCCGATGTCAGAAAGACCAGAGGCTGTTTATCGACGGATCTCCGGTCGAGATGGTCAGCAGCTGCAGGTTCTTGGGCGTCTAGATCATTGACCCCCCCCCCCCTCCTATGATCTGTAAACACCAGCTGCACCCTCAGGAAGGCACATTCTTGAAGAGGCTAAAGAGCTTCGGTTTGGGAACCAAAACTCCTGTGAACTTCTACTGCTGCCCCTTTACGTCATGGTGGTGTGTGTGTGTGTGTGTGGGGGGGGTGCAACACAACTGCTTAGGACCTCTAATCACAACTGCTACAAATGTATTTATTATGTATTTATTGTTTTAAACTCACATTGCACTGTCTGACCTCTCATTGCACAGCTTCTTGTCCTGTATTGCACTGTATTTTGCCATGCATTGCACTGTATTTTGCTTTGTATTGCACTGTATTTTGCCTTGCACTGCACTGTACTTTGTCCTGTTGTCCCCCATGCACTTGTCCTAACTGTGGCACAATAATTTACCACTCAACCAGTGCACACCCTGCTGTCCACAAAGAAAACGAGCGCCCATTTTTTCCTCCCTTGCTGCAAAAGTGTCAATTTTCAATATTTTCATTCCTCCATCCATAGCATAGAGTTGTGATGACTTTCGATCCCATTGTTCTTTAAACAATGTGGAAGCTCCAATGTTCACCAAAGAAGCAGGAGCATCACCACCAAATCCTGGACAGCGAATTTGAACATCAACGGCATTTAATGCAAGGCATGCTGACAAAGCTCATACATTTTCAGCCACAGAGCTCTTAAACAGGAAGTGGAAAACGGGGCAAACAGGATGTTACCTCACACACACAAAAGATACAGATGCCACACAGTCATATGGTCAGAATGTACTGGCAGTCTCACAGAACAAACTCTATCTGCTGTTTTATATTACATATATATGTTTATTGGGCCACAAGCTGAGGATCATTATTAGAGTGATTCAAACTAAGACTGAGAAGAAGAGATTTAATGTATATATCATAAATATATGTAAGGTATTTATAATATGACCATTTTTTAAATGACTAGAGCAGCAGGTACAATATTATCACGTCACCGTGATGATTGGCTGTTGTTACCTGTGCAATCGTCATGACGATGACAGTCCCTCCAGTGCTGCTTTTCGACGGGCAGCTTCCTCAGGCGACTCTCAACAGCGTCCCCCCCCCCTCCCCCCACCCCCATCTCTGTTACATCTCGTTTCATGCAAAATTATGTGAGTTCTTGGCACACGATATGCAAATCTCCTCGCCCCTGTGCTCCCTGTCACTTTCACTCGTGTTTTTATTAATTTTTGATGAACTCCTGGATATTCTAACTTTAAATAATCTATGAAAAACGATACAGGGATTTATGAGTCACAGATCCGCAGCTCTGTGGGTAGCGCCATAGCCCTACAACCCTGGCGGCTTGATTCCAGCTGCCACCGCTGTGTGTGAGCAGTTTGCACATCCTTCTTGTATCGTATTTTTCCACTAGGTCAGTGGTTCTCAACCCGTTTCCTTGGAGACCCCTAGACGATCCACATGTTTGCCGTCTCCCAACTTCCAGTAAAGAGCTGGGCCATGCGGGCCATCTGTGAGTCCTCAAGGGCCGGCTTGGGAAACCCCGGTCTAGGCATTCCACTGGTATTTATACCTTGCCGTTGCACTCTGCTTCAGGGGCTACAGATGCTTACTCAGTAACTCAACTGGTACTGAAGTACAAAATATGAACAAATATACTGGCTACTTGAGTTAAAAGATGCGCCACGATTCATTAAGGCTGAACAAACTTAACTTGTGTTAATCAGGACTTGATCCTTCAATAGTGCACAAAGGTTTACAGAATTAACAGACAGAGTAACAAATATAACAAGTGTTTTGGATGAAAGATGCATCATTATGGGGAGCAGGGCATTCTGCTGCTCTGCTCCCTGACTCTGGAACTCCTCACCAAAAGCCATTAGAAACATAAACTCCTTTTCCCTTTTTTAAATCCAAGCTCAAAACACATCTGTTTAAAAGTGCCTGCTCTCTGTGAAATCTTTTAGCTTTTTACACTGTTTAGTTTTCATTATTAGTGTTTATTCTGATTGTTCTTCATTGTATAATTGTGTACGGTGTCCTTGTGTGCTCTCAAAGGCACCTTTAAAATAAAATGTGTTATTATTATCATTAATGATGAATTAACATCAGCATGTAACTAAGACTTAGTTTGTGATTAATTAATACACAATTAAGGGCACAATACTACATTATGTGTGTCCCTTCAGGTAAAGTGTTACCCAAATTGAGTTTGTGGCCGTCAGGTGATTCATAGGAGAGACTGCAAGATCACAAGACCAGGCCACATGACCAATATAGGGTTATGATGGCCCTATACAGCAGAAGCAGTATAGAAGACAAGTGGATTGTCTCAGCATAGCTTGCCAAGGGAGACTCATTGAAATGGTTGACAGCTGCACTGTACTTGACAAAGATCCCCATCCCAGAATACAAGGATCCAACACGCCGTGCGCATTCTTGCAGCTATGCACCTAGAACAGTTTTTTGGCTTTTTTTCCCCTGGTAGGTACTCATATCCTTTAACAGGAATTTCTGCAGTCCTGTAATGTCTCGGAATAAGGTCGACTCAGCTGAAAAATGACCCAATTTTTTAGCACCGCCTCCACCAAAAAAAATAGGATATATATCAGTATATTACATTTCAACGGGTTCATTTAATGTTCACATTCTGCAGGATCGGGTATCGTGCTTTTAAGAAATGATGCTGTCAGTTACCTTTAAAAGAATGGTCATCCATGATCCGGCATCATTCTGTTTTCGCAAATGAACCTGCATCTCCTGTTTCTATATTTCTTTGTAAATGTGTTGTCTGCAGTAATCAAACAGCATCAAACAGTGCATGCCGGGGTTTACCACGTTCGTCATTAAAGTTAAATCAAGTGGAATATTATCTTTTATAATTCACTTAAGCATTACCATCCATCCTCAAAACACTTTTCCAGTTGAGGTAAATATGTGCTATTACATTACCAACAGGTATCGTGCCCTGAAATATATAAACACCGTAGCAGCCCATGGCAAAAAATACACCATTTGCACATTGTTACACATCATTATACTTACACATTAAATTACATTTGATGTGCTACCTGAATCCTCAACAATATAAGTTTCATAGAGAACGTATATTTCTACATTTGGTGCAACAGACGTTTAATCTGCTTCATTTTGGGGGGCATTAGAGTTCTTAATGAATCGAAAGCAAGAGGTTACTCTCTGCTTAGGTAATCGTTTACCGTCGTTAACGCTTTAAGTTTTAACGTAACTTAAACAATCGCACCATGTCACACACAATTGAAGAAATCAACCTCCTGCCCCTTGCTGGCTCATGGAATATAAATAAACAAACCAGCCATTTGCAGCAGAATAAAACAGCAACAAGATTTTCACTCGTTTTATTTAAAAAGTCCCAAAAAAATAAACCAGTTAGCACACATTCCATTTACAAAATGTCTGTGAGAACAGCTCATAGTTTTAATAATAAACTGATTAAGTAACATTTTTTTAATATTCAAAACAAAAAAGCAAAATGATAACATGAGTACAATTATGCCTCCCTGCCTGTTTACGCCAGCGGAGGTTCATCCGTGTACAGATTTTATTCAGATACAAAATTAGCCAGGACCTATGAACAAAAACAGCTTTTAAAGTACTTCTGTGTCTTATTGCCCAGTGTGTGTTGACAAAGGTGAATTCACGTGACCACTGTTCCTCTCCAGAGGTGAGATGAGAATATTCTATCACCGGTTCAACACAGTCCCAGAACAGGTAGACGGCAGACAAAATCTGCAGCTCGGTTCCCAATTCAATATATATGTATATATATCGCACGTAAAATTTAAATGGATTCATTTATAGCACAAACAAGTGACATCACAGGTCAGATATCATGGCATAATCAATACCACCAGAAATATACAGGCTTGGCTGTTTTTATAATCCATTTAGAAATATATTATCAGCTTCACTGATTCTTTCTTATCCAAACTAGATATACAGTAGTTATTTTAAGTGGCCATAACCACCTCAAAGGCAATTTTACTCTTATAATACTCTTATTTTTTTTGTTTTGTCTTACGTGTGAGAATACCGCATGCACCTAAAAGCTAATGTGCAAAATGTAAAATATGAAAAATAATCTTCATCAGTTTGCAATTGACTGAATAAGCAATAAAACTATACAACTATACAATACAAAATTCATCAGTCACTTGCAGGACATTAACTGAATTGATTCGAACTGGGGTCAAAATCAGCTGCTAAAGCCTTTAAATGTTGCACAGAAATTTATTTGGCATTTTTAAATAAACTGTAATGGTA
>JAABNY020000085.1:2663577-2693636 GCA_015164015.2 Brevimyrus niger | reverse complement strand
CGCACCGAACGCGGGGGGTTGTCGCCTGCTTTACTACCTCCTACATGGTATGGGGGGTGGATTTTTCGGGGGGGGGGGAGGGGGGGGGGGGGGGGGGGGGGGAGGAAGGGGGACGGGACTCCGGTGTAATTACGCAGTCTCAGTTTTTGAACTGGATGTTAAGAAAATGGTTGGACATGAATATGACTGAGCATAGGCGTCAAGTATAGCAGAGATTAGCCTGGGTATAAAGCCAACAAACAAATAAATCAACTCCGAATTCACAATATTATATTCTATGCTTTACGTTTTCCAGTCTGTTCTTACAATACTATATATCCATCTCTTAACCATTTATCCTGTATCCTGTTCAGTGGTGCAGTGAACTTGGAGTCCATTCCGATAAGCTCCAGTACCTCAAAAAGTAGAGCATTGCGCTAATAACGCAACAACGCTAACAACGGCTAACATCCCTGTGAGCATGCATAAACTGTAATGCTTCCCTGCACTGCAAGTCACTTTGGATAGAAGCGTCAAGTAAACATATCCCAGGAAACATAGGGCACCCTGGAAAGGCTGCCAGTCCATAACGGGGCAAAACCAGGCCCGCAATTTAGAGATGTGAATTAGCTTAACTGGATGTCTTTGGACTGCGGGAAAAAACAGTGTTCAGATGATACCCCCCAAAAAAGGGGAAAAACATGCACAATTGATATGCCCTGAGCCAACTACTGCAACCAGATTGAGATGCATGCCCTTGTGTCCATAAACGTAATGGCTGGTGATTTTTACTCATTTCATTACACCAAGCCAAGCGGCACTGTTTGCCATTCAAACACACTGCCATTATCGATTTTACAGCCCGGTTCAATATATTTAAATGAAAGTGAGAGCTGGAGGCGCGGAGTGTGGAAAAACAGCCGAGCTAATCACACCGGCGAAACGTAAGGAACCCGGCAAGACCATCAGCAAGATCAAGAGGCACACTGAGACTTAAATTAAAATGGATGGCTAGTTTCCTACTCTGGTTAAAGGGACAGAAGGCTATAGAACTAAGGTCATAATGTCATAAATTTATAAATGAATGAATTCAGCCCCATTCAAAGTAGAGGTGTCTACAGGGGCGGAGCTACATGGGCACTGGCTCCAGCTGAAAGCTGATTGGTCCCCAGAGTGCCCCCTCCGCTGTCACTCCAAATTCAAAACATATCATTGGCTATTGATAAGGTTGGTTTGTCTGTAAGAATTATGGCCCATCGTATGTCCCCCACCTTAAAAATTTCCACTGACTTTCTCTAATTTTTGGCCACTTAGGTCAGTGAAAACCTAAACACGCAAAACAACGTGCGTGCAAATATTTCTGCTGGAGACGACGCTTTAGTGCAGCAAGTGAAACTGTTAAGTTTTAAATGTTACAGTTGTAAAGCTCTATTCTGTCAGCCCAACGGCTACGGAAAGGATGACATCACTTCCATAACATAGCCTACACTGGACGCAAGGGTCTGCTCTGAAAATACCTAAACGGTAGAAATGACTGAATGACAAAAGGGGAACAGTTTAATATTAAGCATTCCGCACACGGCAGTAAATAAGCAAAGGTGTTTTAGGGTAACATCTGATGGCCAGTGACACAGAAATTCTCCCATAGTTAAAAATGCAAAGTATTGAATGTCATTAGCTATTAATACAGCGATATATAAGATTATATCAAGTGTTCCTGTATTTACAGGTATCAATCGAAATGTAAGGAAATGCCGCTTACCCTAAAGAATTCTTTGGTTGAGCCTGAGTCTAGGGTTCCATAAGCAATCTCTGTTTGCTTAGCTAGGTCCTCTGCACTCTCAATGGGTGACACCATCCTCTCGACGGTCAGGAAGGCAGCTAAGTTAGCCGTGTAGGACGATATAATGATCAGGGTAAAGAACCACCACACGCCGCCAACAATGCGGCCCGAGAGGGATCTATTGACAGACGTGGGATGAATTCACAGGGATGAAGCAGAAGTCAAAGGGTTAGTAGGTCCGCAGGGCTCCGGACAAGCAGAACAATCAGCAAGAGAAGCAGTTCAGGCAGGATTTCGAGAAAGTCTCACTGAAACCAACGACCAGCTGCGCATTTCCAGTCCCTACCACGGCACAAAACCATTAACCCTGCAGGATATACTTCCAAGCATAAACTGTGAATATAAGCAACATGAAAGACACTGTGAGGCAAAGATATAACTAATCAAATAAAGAGATGTCTTTAAGGTGAAGTAACAATATTACTAAAAAACAACTTTATGGCCAGCTATACAGTAAACAAAGATTTGTAAAAATTATATGCACACGTCAAAAATGAATTAGGCAATAATAACAAATAGGCATCTATATGTAGACCAGGATGAAAGCGTGGAGCAGAGAACTTGTGAAGATAAAAAATATCACGGAAGGCGATGCTGTCATAACTGAGTTTAGCTATGACATAAAGCACAAAACAGCACAGACTTTGACAGTAAATTAGGACGTATAAAGCGGCCATGATGTTATTGGAACAAGTCATTACTGGTCTGATTGCTTCCCCCTTCAGATTGGAATGTTAATCGACGGTTTGCAGATAAGATCTGGAAAAGCACAGCTAACATGAAAAAATTAATTAATTAGCCTGAAGTATACTGGAAAAAGACAACACAGGAAGCTGAAAACTGTTAAGTAAAATAAAACCCTTGGCACAAGTTACCATCAAGTTGCATTTGTCCGAAAGGTCAAATGTACGGAATCAAATGTAAATGCTTGTATAACTTGGAAACAAAATATACTAATATGTTAGATGGAAAATCAAAGGTGCTCTTTCTGTGGTTTTGGTTGCTCTAAACAAAATGGTGGCGCGAGCAGACATCATGGAGGATAACTCAAGCAGCGCCAGGTCTGGCTCGCACCCCTGGAGATGGAGATTATGAAGCCAACTGAGGGAAGAAGGTAGGTGTTGACATTCATCACGGAACCAATAGCAGGTCTAAGAGACGGTGCTGCAAGGCCGCACGTTGGGAATATGCGATAAAAACACAATAACCCTCCAAGGAGTAAATTGAGAGCAATTTCATGCGTCTAGCGGCCCGGACTTGGTGTATACATGCTCACAGAAAGAACACTCAGTCGGAGTCAAAATTAAGAAGGGCACTTCAATGTAATAGAATTTGTCCTGTGTCTAGTCTTTGTTAAGGTTTGGTGCAAACCACTATTCCTTAACATTGAAATGTATCCATACCAGGGAGGTTCTGCGGGAGGTAAATAAATATCCGCCGTAACACCAGCTGCAAACCTTTACGCGCAAGAAGTCGAGAAGCACGAGGGACAAACCTTGGCGAAATATCACATCCTTGCCGCATAAAGGCACCAAGGGAAAACCAGAGGCTATTAAATATCCCAAACTCGTTAGTCGATTCGGTAGTTGGCATCTGTCCATCTTCGTACTCCTCGGTGTGCCACTCATAGGGGCTGAAGCGGCTGACTAGGAAGAGGACCACGCTGACCCCGATGTAAGCGAACACGATGCACATCCAGATCTCATACGCCAAGGGGTCCAAGAAGGAGAACACTCCCGGCTTGGACTTCTGGGGCTTCTTAATCATGATGGAAATCCCCAGACTCATGAAAGGCTTCGAAAAGTCAATCACTTCTTCTCGCACCAAGGTGATCGTTAACGGGGCCACCGCTATGTCCGCTTTCTGCAATTAAAAAGAAGAGGAAAGTTCAGATCTCTGAAGTATAGGACCACTAAGGTCACAAGACGTGCGTTTTTCGTTCCTTTTAAATTCAAAGCCGCTATAAATGAATTTAAATAACATTTGAATTTTGTCAAACGGAGAACAGCCCCCTTTATTTCCTTCTTTGTCTTCTCAATCACAGGCAAATAATTAAAAATAAACAAATTTATCACGCAAATGAATCATAAGCTGGCGCATGTGTGTATTACATTGCAGTGGTGACGTCATGTTGACGCTGCATTTGGCCCTCACCCCATACACCAACTCTCCAACCATCCCATTCCAGATCTTTGTCTCTGCATCTCTGGCCCCGTATTTCCCGTCAGCCACTATTCTCAGCTGGTACTTGAATCCGCAGTGTTTCGCTATCTCAGCAGCAAGATCCACGCAGTAGCCCTCATATCTGTCATTGTCGAGGAACAGTTCAGAGTTCTTCTTAAGCATCACGTAAGGAGCTTCCTAAAAAAAACAAAAAAAAACAAATATTGCATTTCTGTGTTGTTCTTTTTTCCATATGGGGAGAAGCAACATTTGCCATAACTGTTGGTTCTGGAATCTCATGATTTCTCTCATAAAGCCTGAGTAACATTCCTCAGGTGTGGACAGCTCCCCCGCCACCTCAGAACCACCCAGACAAAGCTGAGAAACAAACTATTACCAAAATCGTCGTCACGACTACAGTCTTGTTGTCCATTCCCAAGGAGTCGTTTCCGCCCATTTCGGATTTTATCACAACCATTTTGTCAACTTCGTTCCAATATCCAATCTAAAATAAAAAAATATTCACATATAAACAAACACTGTACAATAAGACACTGCAAATGGAAAAGCAGGGCCGATCCAGGTATAGTCAACTTAGGCAAATTCTCCCAAACAGGACCGCCCCCTTCCCCCAATTGGCCAAATCAATCGCGGAGGAACCAATCCTCCCTTTTATTCTGGCTATGGGGCTGCCTAGGGCCCCTGAAAAAGCAGATCCGGCCCTGCAGAGAAGCGTAAGGATGACCGAAATTTATTTATCATTAGGATTGGCAATAGTGAATATTAATCAAATGGATCTGCTAATTTGCGCTCTGGATAACAGGGTAAAAATAAAGCAATAAGATGCATTTGGATACAGTAATAACAGCTACAGGTTTGTCAGACTCATTATCATCCAGGGCCAAAATGAGATTTTACCTTCACGGGACCATTGTTCTTCAACTCCATGATACCAACTGTGTAGTTGATCCGTCTGCCGTTTACGTCAAACTGGATGTTCCCGGTTAGGCCCTCCACACGGACCTGTTTGGCAGGGATAATTTGGTAATAGTGGTTCCTGTCAAGCGGCACATATGCCCCCCCCCCTTCCACGAGCGGCCCTTGTTTTCCCTTCCCAGGGAGCGAGGGCATGAAGCGGTAAAGCGAATCGCACAGCAGGCCTGTGTGTTTATCCAGAGAAGCTTAAAAAGCCTTCTCCTCATCAGAGGGCTCCCTAAGCGGTACTGGGCTCATTACCTTACCAGACAGCACATTAATAGGGCCAACTAAAGCACAGGACATGGGCCCACATCACCTGTTTGAGCGCCCGTTCTATTTCCACTCCCTGTACCCAGGGAACAGCAGGATTGGCCAGGCAGTCGCCATTATTGCCCCTCCTGGTGATGTCGATCTTCTGCTTGTGCAGGTGACGGAACGCCTCGGTCATCACCTGCACGGAGTCGTAGGTCAACGCAGACGTGTACTGTGCGGGCGAGTGGGTGGGAGATGGGGGGTAGAGGACAGGGACTGCGTCAGGCCCAAAGTCACCAACTCAAGTCTTAATTACGTAACCGTTGCCAGAACAGATCCAAGATGTCTCACCCGAATTCTGCTGTCAGACCCAGGATACTCTTTCTCCTCTAAAGCCTCCCATCTCTGATCAAATTTGGCCACTACGGGATTATCAAAATCCACAAGCTGAAATCCGGATACGTTTGCGCCCCCGTACTGAATTTTTGATAAATCTCCATCTATGAAGCCCTGGGGGAAGAAAAAAAAACAAAGTTAAGCGAAAATGTACATTAAACACTTATGTAACGGCTGGAATTATGGTTCGTAATGTTTCACGGTTTCATTAACGATTCCTTGAACTTTAGAACTCGAAGTATCTGCTTCTGAAAATATCCAGCGAAGAAATGGACTACCAAGTTTGCAATGATGTAATGATATCCCTTAACGTGTCGTCCAATCGTGATAACCTAAAAAGGCAAGCATAGAGATCAAAGTTAGCGAGAAAAAAAAATGCTAGATTTTAGCAGCAGCTGAGTGCATCTGGAAGGATCCAATTTTCTGTTTGGAGCTAGCAATCATTGGCACAATACTGAAGAATTTAGTTGGATGATATGCGCCTGCTTCTACAAAATCTACAAGAGGGTATTACTGCAGATGTAATTGTGGCTTCCCAGAGCTTCAGCTATTGTACATTTCATGCACAGCAGACAAACCACTGGCAACCCGTAGAAACTACAGATAAAGACGTTACAGCGCATAAATAACCTTAAATACTGTTACTGCAAAGTGGAAAGCAATTTTATTTTATTTTCTGGCTGACTTTTAGAGGTGTCCAAAGCCATTTTTGCTGAATTATTACAAGAATATTACATCAACGCGTTTATGCACACAGTAACCTATCACGCTGTGACTGAGCCTTCTATGGCTTTTTAAAGACATATTTAAATACCATAATAAAAAAAACAAACAAAATAAAAGCATATAAACAAAAAACAAACTAAATAAAAGAATTCCTTTAGGAGAAGTCTTGCATTTCAATTAAACACACAACGAAAGCCAAACAAATCCCACACCTGGTCCATGATGTCTTTGACCTTGTCTTGTTCACAGTCCAGAATGACCCGCCTTTCCTTCTTGATCTCGAGGTCCTGGAAGAGCGAGCGGTAGGCCTCGTCCTTCCTCTCGTCCTTGAGGTTGCCCACATTGATGGCGGTCACCTGCCACTTTCTCTCTGCGGCGGTGTCCAGGACCACCTGGAGCGTGGACAGTCCTGCGTGGCCACAAAACGACACGCTCTGTGTTGCCTAGCTGCCATCGCGCATTGGGCCGTCGATCGCGCATTGCCAGTTCAATATGTTCCAGTAAACAAATAAATAAATAGAACAAGCAGATCTATGAAAATGCATCTGTTCGGCTGTCCTATTTATTGCTTTTGTACATGTTGTCTCTAGATATCTTACACGGGATGATCGTGCCAAATGCATCTGAATCGGTTGTACATTCGCATTCATAGTAAAACATTAAAGGAGAATTTTAGGAAGGTCTGGTAGGTTTAAATGACAAGAATACAGCCCTTTTATTCATGACTGTTCAGAAAGACAGACAGACAGATAAACAGAAATACCAAATGGTATATGCGGAACCTGTAGCAACACCAAAAGCTACCAAATATAGACAATATAGTTATGTGAAGCACATATTTCTAGAGGTAAAGGCGTTTAATGCTCCCCACAAATCTACGGATCTACAGCAAAGTAGCAGTTAGACTGAATCACTCCCAAAGGGGCATCCTCCACCTCCAAAAACCTAATATAATCACCCCTTAGACAGGAGACTGAAGTAATTTTCACGGTACCTGTGCCTCATTCACCAGTGTGATAATGAATCTAATTTATTTAGCTATTTCCCCCCGCATTCCCCCGACCCGGATAATCCATTCATACACTTCCCACAATTACTCAACATTCTGCCACAGTCAGCCAATGAGCGGCGAGAGACGCAACAAAGCGTGGCGGCTCCACGCGGTGAGATTGAGCTATTTATTAAAGCCGATCCTCACAGGATTAAAAAAAAAAAGTCATTAAAAAATTAAATGGTACCCAGACGCGACATTAAAGCTTAAGCAAAGACGGTTTTAAAACGCGGTTTTAGTCGTAGTGAGATTCGGAGCTATCGGAGAAAGCCGAACAGGTCCGACGAAGCTGCCCTCGTCGACGCGGAAGCGGCCGAGCTGCCATGCCGTCATGAGCTGCCGATACCCCGCTGAGCGGGATCGTGTCCAAAGGCCACATTCTGTCTCATTGAATCATGTACTGCACGGCTGGCCTCATTTCTAGGGCTTGGAAGCTCGCGTTTAAAGACAGTATGATACCTCATGATGCTAAACCTGTCAGGTGAGCCAGGTCCTTAGAAAAAAAAACATCATAAATCCCGTGTTAGTCCCATACCAGAAATGCACTGTGCGACAGAATAAGGGATCAAAACTTGGCAACGATACATATAATATTGATATTCTGAATAACAGTTCAATGTCAGTGTTTTCCTAATCATGCTGAGTAGAACATTATTCAAAATATCCCCTCTGATATTTATGGTCACTGTGTCCATCAGCCAATCTTCAACCAGCCTCATACCTCACACCTAATCCTAACTTAAAACTGAGCATCTAATGGAAGGCTGCGCACCTTTTAACAGGCATAATCAAATATAGGAAAGGACGATGTCAAGATTATATGAGGAAGCATTAAAACTACAGATTTCACAAAGGATGACAGAAGACTACTTTTATGTTAAACTCAAACATTTTGAACAATTTGCTAAACCTGTAAAAGGAATAAAAACATAAGGAAACTCCGGTATAGTCTTCATGGTTCAAGAACCTTGCATTGTTTTAGAAATGGTGCAGCACAAAGTCAGGTCAATATCACGCATAAAATGGGGACCTGGTTCCGATTCGTGACAATATGCAGCCAACTGGATACAAGAATTAGCATATTGCAGCTGCCAGCACGAAATGTCCAGCATCAACCCAACAGAAGACGCTCGTAATGAATTGAGAGTCACTGAGCTACAGTACAGATCCGATGCTCCAGTGTAGCAGAGCAGCTTACTTAAATTTATTTACACGGCGGATGCTTTTACCCAAAGCGACATACAAGCGAGGATCAGAGAGAAGGGTCAGCCAGGGTTTCAGAGACAATCGGGGTTAAGGGCCCAATGGTGATACGATGACTCTGCCAACTACTGGACCTGAGGACAGGACCGTCCGGATATGGGCACAGATTTCTTACCCAGTGGGCCGCAAACCGCCCACTCACCGCACACTGCCGCTTCGGGGCAGGACTGCGGCTACTCGTCAGCAGCATAGAATGAGACGGTACTTGATCATTTGCCACGGCACAGCGAAATAGCAATTAAGCGATGGCCAAGCCGGGGTCAGCGCGATCAGCTTCTACTCTTTGCATCTGCCAGGACTTTCCTCTCAGGACGGCATAGCCTCTCAACGGGCAAGTGTGTGTCTGTGTTGAATTTTGGAAAAATATGTAATCCCTATGTCCTGCGTTGGGCTGGCGGCCCAACCTGGGTTGTTCCCTGCCTTGTGCCCGTAGCCCCCGGGATAGGTTCCCGATCCCCCAGCGACCCTGAATAGGGCAAGTGGTTACAGAAAATGAATGGATGGATGTGTAAATCCTAGTGGTGAGAGTTCCTTCATAAGAACAACAATGAAATACGTCGTTTGCACAACTACATTTGAATGCTTCTTTTTCTATATCCTAACTTGCATGCACTGTTGAGATTGAGGCTTAGGGTCTGAGTGTAGGGTCAGGTCATTTATACAATGCTCCGGAGCATTTTAAGAGATATGATAATCCTGCTGGGGGTGGGATTCAAACCAGCAACCTTCTGATGACAGGCACATAGGCCTAACCCTCTGAGAGACACATCTCCCCCCAGACAGCTGTGACAAAGGGGTTAAATGGATGCAAACCTCTCTGTCTTCGTAAGAAAGCGTAAGAGCCCTTTCTGTTCCATTCAGGCATCATAAATGACCAAAAGTAATTAACAATTATCAACTAACAGAGGAGTACATTCACCCCTCAGCCTGGAACATCCGCTTTATCTTCATTTCTTAAAATCGCATATCCAGAGTAAATTAGACAAAGAATATTTTCATGTAGTTTTCATGTAGTTTATCTCCATTTCAATAATATATGCAATATACGCAAATGACTTTCATATTTTTTAAATCTAATATTAGGTCATTGAAAAGAGTTACAAATCACAATACTGGAAACGTCACAGTAGTATAGAAGTATATGACAGATTATTTCACTATTTTATGCATGAGTTGTTTTGATAACAGTTATAAAACTATCATCAGCTTCGCGGGCAAGAAAAAAAGTTACGACTAAAATAAACAGAAAAATAAATGTTAAACGGTCATTGCTTGTTTTGGCCGAGTAAATATGTGTTTTAATACAAACGAGCAGGGCTGTTCACGCAACATTAAATTCAATTTCTTCCCAGGCAATATCACAACCAGGCCGTGTTCCTGCTAAAGCAGGAAAGGCGAAATCAGCAAAAAATATTAAAAGCAACTAAGCAAATGAGCAAACATAAGCATAACTTAATGCTAATAATGATGGGTGTACAGCACACCAGACCATATGCTGATATCATATGTCTAAAAATACAAAGTTGCAAAATTGATCAGAACAAAGTCTTCATGCATATTATTGTTTGTATAAATGTAGCATGTGTAAAGTAAGACTACCAAATAAACAATGGTTATTTATCTAACGACAAAATGTAGCATCGACTGGAGTATTGCGCACGATTTCCAGTTGACTAAACAACTTCTGAGCAAACAGTAACCAAACTATATTTCTTTGTGACAGACATTTATCCAAATATTGAATATTTAGAATGCCATTATTGATCCACTGTAAGTCTCTATGCCTGTAGGCGGAAGTTATAGTTACGCTGGTCGTTTTTCATTCTGGATATTTGTTTGCAGTAATGATGTTTTCAGTGAACAGTTTTGGCAGTTCTCGCTTGTTCATCAGGCAGGGTTATGACACACATACCCAGCAAAAGATGTTTGATGAAATCAGTAAGCATCGGTATATTCATAGTAAGGCTACATACAACATTCTGGGGTTTCCTGCTTGTCAAGAAGATTAGCGTTCACTGGAAGAGTGCATTGTGTTTATAAGAATCATGTCTGATGAATTGTGTTTATCAGAATCATCATAAAATCATGTTTTTAGAAGTATGTTAAATCCTTCTGAGTATGATACATCGAGAATGAATTAGGAATACCACACAGCAAGATTTGTTAATGGTTTGTTCAAGTCCACAAACTATGTGTTCTGTAGTGTCTTATATATGGGGGCGGGGCAAGTAATGAATAAGTAATTACTTAGTGACTTACCTCTGTCACTGTCGTACAGATAGGCAAACTTTTCCCATTTATAGTACTCTATCAAACTGAGAAGAGGTCCTTTGATGTCCGGTCGCATTTGTAAAATAAACTGCTGTAATCCATCCACAGGGAAGCTTGGCGTTATGAAGGAGACGTGCAGCGTTTCGCAGAACGACGTTATCGTGTTGACCGACTTCTTGTCGTAAAATCCGAAAATGGCATAAACACCTCTTGAATATTGTGAACAGACTGCAAAAAAAAAAAACACATTTGCATTACTTTTAGCCATTAATAACAGCTGCATATGGGACGTGCAACTTAATACGGTATATTGTGTAATACCTTTTAAATATTCATAATACTGTAATTGCTGCATTAAAACTCAAAAAATCAAAAGCAAAATCTTTTGAGGTGAGATTATTCAAATGAATTGGTGCAGTACTAATTGTTTAGAAACAAACTGTCATAGTGAACCAATGGACTTGTTTTCATGCACAATAATGTTAAGTCATTGTGTTGTTATATATACATAGTGTTTTCCATTAAACAGAAAGGCCAGTTTATTTACATGATGAATGAAAAAAGGTTGGACGGTTATGACAATAACATTCAAACCTGTTCAGGCAAAATCTGCAATTTTGGGTACTGTCCATGAATCTACACAGTGGCCATTTCAGTGCAGTCAGGTTTATTGACTGGCGAATATATTTAAACCTGCTAACTATAGATTAATTTCCCCCGGGACTAAACGATAGGCTTGGAATCCTTGTCTTTCTGACACTGACCAATAAAATGAAAGTTTCCCCCTGCCATTCAAACATCAACCACAGCACTGAAACTGACATAGCAACACGTTGGTCGTAATACTGATGTCCCCAGCCCTTCAAAATTATATGACGGCTGCCTGCTGTTTCGCTTTTTGGTAAAGAATCTGCCATTGAAATTTAAAAGGTAACATTTCCGTCTTCATTATGATTGTGATTGTCCATTTAAATGTAGAGCCTTTTTGAGAGCATACAGAGTAATTTACATTGTTACTCCTCCATAGCTACTTACCTTCTTACTGTAAATGCTAGTTTGGAAACCCAACTTTATGGTTTAATATAGGCTAAGGTGGTATTATGGTAATACGGTATTTTGGGTATGCCGCAATAATAAACTTTGTTTGGTGGGATAGCTTTCAAAAGTACTGTCAAAATACTGAATATTGTGGTATGATGTCTGGGCGGTATGGTGGTATGAACAAATAGATACTGCCCAAGTCTAGTATAATACCTGTATCTATACTATACGATGACATAATGCTTGACACCTCCGAAGCTTCCTTCATTGGCCTTCTCCAGCTTTTCTACACCAGTGGGACTGTGTACACCTTCTGTGAGGTTTCTGCAGAAGCAGGCCTGTTGCCTTGTTATTCTAACCTTGATTTTGCTTAATCTCATCAATCAAGCAAGCAGATGCACATTAAGAAAAAAGACGAGGATACTTTGGTGAGAACTTTTGAAAGACGCTACTTAAGACATACTTAAGCACTGGTGCCCAGGCTTCCACACCATGCGCAAAAGGTCTTGTCCTGATATGTCAGCTCAAGCAGGGAATATTTATTCTGCGATATTTGTGATTTCCAACAGAGAGAGGTAAGGGGTACATGCTGATTGCACTGCATTGCCACACCCACCACATAACGAACCACCTCAGGGATGGGAACCTGAGTGCAGCCATGCAGTGGGTGACACCTCAGCGCCACACTGGTCCGAATGGAACAGTCTGAGTTTTTTTCCAGTGGCTGGAGTGTCAACCCTGCCACCGACCCCCAAATGTTCCCCTGGAAGTTGGAGGACCTCCTTATAGGGCTGGATGTAGATTAACATCATACCCATGATGGAGCAATTGCAGGTTAAGGGCCTCACTCAAGGGCCCAACAGAGTAGGATCACTGCTGGCATTCTCAGGGTTTGAGCCAATAACCTTCCGATTGCTGGCTCAGCCTCAGAGCCCCTCTCCACCATTTCCAATAGGCTTCACATAAAACAACATGCTCTCTCTCTCTATACATATACTAAATAGTACTGCTTTCTTCCCATACAACACAGCACTGATACATTTCTAATATGTCATTACCCATAATCCTATTAGGTCACTCCATCATTAATTTCTGTACAAGTTGTGACCCAGTAAAGCTTGTGTTTTTGTCTTGCTACATGCACGCTTAGTTAAATGCATTTTTCTTAAAAACAGATCCTCTTCAAGTTTAACTAACCTTGTCTTCATTACAATGCCGAATAAATGGATGAATGAAAGTTACATTATACAGTGCTTTTCAAGCCAATTCAACCACCAGCACTGTGCAGCATCTACCCGGGTGATGCAACGGCAGCCATTCTGCACCAATATGCTCACCACACAGCAGCTGGAGTGGTGAAGGAGGAGGAGGAGGGAATTCACAGGTTGGATGAAGAGTGTGATTAGGAATCCAGATCTGATAGGGCCACAGTGGGCAATTTTAGGCAGGACGTCTGGGTACCAACCCTGCTCTCTGAAAGATGCCCAGGGATTTTTTTATGACCTCAGGGAGTCGGAACCTCAGTTTTACGTCTCATCCTAAGGGCGGCCCCATTTTCACAGCACAGTCTCCCCTACACCGCACTGGGGCACTGGGATCCACACTGACCACAGGATGGGCTGACCTGCTGGCCGCCCCAACACCCCCTCCAGCAAGAACCCAGCTTCCCTGATGGTCTCCCATCCAAGTGCTGGTCAGGCCCAAAACTGCTTAACCTTAGGTGGATTACCTAGTCTGAACTGAGGGTGGTATGACACTGGAAAGGACGTACGCATCTTTGCATTTTTCTCACATTTAGGGATATTCAGTTCCCCAGCGTTGAATCCCTGGTACGTCACTCACAGACCAGCCATCGTCATGCTTACGTGATTTCATCGTTTACTTGGTTAATGTCAATGTTGTCAAAATCAGCCTATAAAACATTTTCCGAAAAGCAAACCGTAACTGATATATACAGAAAATGTACCCGGAACATTCACAGATATATTATACAACATGCAATATTAATACGTCTCAGTCATTTCAATATCTCCCTCCTACAGTCTAAAAATATGCACTTTGGTGAGTTGCCGTCTCTAAATCGCCCATATTTGTATTGTGCGTGAGAGGGTCCTGCTGTGGACTGTCCTGCCCACCCAGGGTGTCACGTGCTTTCAGCTCTACGCTTCCTGGGATAGGGTTCAGGACGGCCACGGGATTCAAACTGGAGAAGTGCCGATGGGCTGATGCATGATGTTTATAGGAGCTGCAATGAAAGTGGACGCTTGCTTGAGCACCTGAGACCACATTTACTAGTTTGCATCCAGGTTCCGCCTCATATGGAAGCTCATGCTGTGAGGGTTGCGGGCCTTTCACCAGCTTTCTGCCCCTACTCCGGCACTGGCTGTAGGGAGGCCCGCACAGCCCCACGGTCCCACGCAAACACCTCCAGTAGTGGTTCCCAACCTCTGTCACGGCCCTCTATCAAGTACAGCTCGAAATGAACATCACACTTGCTACAATTTGACAATTGAAAACAAATGTCACCCATATGAAATAAGCCATTCTAACAGTTTAAGTGGGAAAATGGGTTAACATACTGTAGTAATAATAATAATAATGGAAAATCAACTTCTAAATACCTCTGTGGCTTCGAACCAGCAGTTCATCGCACAGAACAAACAATAGCTTGTGTTCGGCGTGTTTAGGGGTTGCGGGGAAAGCTAAACTTGAGAAAATCTGGGTCATACATCATTTTATATTGTCTCTTAGGTTCAGAACATTCAGCAGACGCCGGTGCTGCTTGTTCCGGCAGATGTCAAGGATTTGTCCATATTTATGCTAGCTAATGTTGGTGGTGGGAGTTTAGCGCTATGATCAAGCGCACAGTGCACTGTGTAATTTATGCCGATCGATGCCTATCACACGAATCCGATTGGATGTGCCAGGGAATTCTAAATTAAGCATCTGTGGTGTGGTTTTCTTGGATTGGTTGAGTGTTTGCTAGTTTTGCACCAAGCAGTTGCAGACCCAAGATCTGTTTATACTGGTTAAATCTAGAGCTGGGCTTGGGAAATCTGATCATAGATCAGCATAGGAGCTTTCTAGCTTTCAAATACTTACATTTCCAACTCACTACCCTTTCGGAACCTGTTGAGCATCGGATTGAGAGTCGCTGACCCGCGGCATTAGAGGATTCTACTTCGTCATCTCGGTTGTCAATCTCAAATATAAAGACTATGGGTACAGATATATGATATTTCGGTTAACAAATGAGTATTGGGCAAAGTTGACATTTTCCTGTTGATTTCTCCCTGCCAGTGTCATTCGATGAGGCTGCTGCACACATTCAGGAGAACCTATGGAGCAAAGTCACCACCATCAGTTCCACTACAGGCTTCTGAAGCTCCGAGGTTAACCAATTATCGGCATCTGTAACATCAGACAGAAATATAATGGTCATCGGCATCAGCCAAAATTTCCACATCGGTGAACCACTAAGTATGGGCATCGCTCATTCTGCCATACATTTTAATCAGTCAAAATGTTACCGCGCCATTACAATCAGGCATGACAAACGGCCGCCCCATCTGAGATTTTGCCTGGATCATTGATTTGTCATTTAACCAGCGTTTGTGCTATTCGAGGAGACCATTTAGTGTCACTGCACTATGGACAGCTCTCCAGAAAATTCTTTAATGCTTCGGCAAACGTGACTGACTCATTTTAGTCCTACCGACTACTGACGTGCAAAATAATCGATAATGTCAGACCGCAGATGGCTTTTATACTAAAATGATACGGTTGATTCTTTTTACATTTGGCCATACCAGTATCCCTTTAAGGGCGCTTTCCAATCAGTGCTTCAGATTCTTCAGCGCAACGATCCTGATAGGTCGGCCGCTTATTAAAAATGGATGAATGGACCGCTAGGGTTCATGTATAGAAGTAAAGGATTTCACAGCAAAATGCCAAAATATTAAATATAGCATTCGCAAAACAGACTATTTCAAATGATTAAAGTCAGCAGGAAGGCTTGAGGGGGGAGGGGGGGGGGGGTTGGGCAGCACTGTTGCCTGCCACCCTCATGTGGGGGGGGTTTGAATGTTCTTATGTTGTTTTCTCCAAGTACTTTGGTTAACTACCACAGTCCAAAGACATGCATTTAGGCCAGCGAACTCTGCCCCTACCCTGAAGGTCATGTGTTCAAATCCCCTGGCCTGCTGAGTAATCATATTACCGCTGGGCCCTGGAGCAAGGCCTTTAAACCCAGTTGCTCTGGGGAGCCTGTACTCTGACCCCAAACTTTGCTCGCCTGTACATCTACATAAATTAATGTGATGTAAATGTACTATGTGTATGTATGATAAAGCACATTTATTTTTCACCTCATTAACCTTGTATGTTTTTTTTATTTGAAAAATTAAGATATTCACACACAGATTTAACCTTAAGTTCATCTGCTGCATTATGCTTATTAACCATCTGAAACACTGAGTATGCAAATCCCCTCTAGCAAACTTACTAGAAGTCTCTGTGTGCTGTAACAGATGGACAGATCAACAATGTCCTACATAACTACACTGCAATATCGTTACATTTGAGAAGGTAGCTTGAATGTTCCTGATGGCTTCTAGACCAACAGGCAAGCTATTCTTACATCTGTGGGAAAAAAAAGCAGATTTTCAATGGAATGACATGAAAAAGATAGCACAACACGCCGACTGGAATATAGCCATCATTTTCTTCCGAGCAGAGAGACATGTTATTTCTTAATAGCTTGTGGTGCCAACTATTTTTTCCCGTGTTCCAGTTATGGAACAGCTGATAAGACACAACTGAGCCGCTTCGTCAACATCCCTGACACCTCCTGGACTGATTTTTGGACTGACAAGAGCTTTTCATTCATGAGATGTCACAGGCATACTACAGTGTCGGCCATAAACCTGCGTTGCCACTAATTTTGATTCTGACCTCTGCGTACAGCATCAAACAAAATCATATTTTCATGCAGGTACGTGCATGAAGGTCCTTTTGTACAATAGCATCCTGCTCACAAGAACATGGTTTTTCCTCAGTCATTCTTTATTGCATCTAGTTTTGCAGCTCAGGCTGAGGGGATTTCTCTTGACTCCCGAGCCCTTGAAAATTTGCAAATGAAGGTACTGACCCGCCTACTTTTTGAGTGACAGTCTTCCTGTCCTGTGAATTTATTCAAGACCTGTCCTGTTCAGTTGGGGTGTCGGGAATTGCCTCGGGAACAGCACTTGGTTCGTCACCTATGTTCTGGACTTGTTGAGACCCCCCTCATTAGCTGAAGCCAAGCGTTTGGTTAATTTGTCGAGAACCCACCGGAAAATGGTCCGCTGACCCCTTTCGGCGGGGGGTGACATCAAGCAAGACTAAATCGTAAGTTTCAGGTTTCTCTCTCTGGATGGATGCTTCCTTCAGCAAAGCTGGAATGAGGACATCTAGCCATCAGACAGACCAGCCCTTGCAGGCATTAAAAAAGCCACGTTGCACTTATTATCAAAGCTAGTTGCCGTTTCCTTCCATAATCAGATCAGCTGGATGGTTTATCACAGGCTAACAAAAAGTCTGAATTGAGAATTATTACTTCAATGCACACAATTCAAAAGCCGGTCCTTTCTGCATGACCAAACATGTTGATGTTTATACAGGCCTGCGTTTACACTGAAAAACATATATGTACACATAAAAACTGCAGAGTAGATACTTTTACATTTTTCATAAAACAGGAGTCAGAAAGCACGGAGAATCTTTTCACATAATTTTGACATGTTTTGAGTTACAGCGCCACCTAGTGATGTTTATATAAAGTCTATAACAAACACGTAATGCAAATATTTAGCAAAAAATATACACAGATTCAGAAGTTTAACTTTCCCTACATAATGCATAGTTCAGTGACAGCAGTCATCTTAGAGAGTTGCAAATTATTTTAACGTAATAAGGATCAACATATACAAAAATCTTATTTAAAATAATATTAATTCATGATCAAAATACAGGATATAAATTATTGCATTACTGTAAATGTTTGTTTATTCATTACACATTGACCATGTCTGGAGTTCAGATTTAATGCATATAAGTAAAAGACTAGCTTAAAGAAACAGAAAGATTATCATTCCTAGACTGCAAAGTATTTATTGAATATTTTGTTAGAGAATTAGACATGAATAAGAAGATTCGTGAGTCTCATATGTTTGAAAAAAAAAAACTATTAGAGGGAAAGAAACATGTTTTAATTACTTGAGGTTGGTGTGAAATCACGATCTTTAAATTTGGTGAGACAACAGGAATTTTTTTATTTAACTATATTAAAAGTATATGTTGTAGTAATTAATACCTGTATATGGGCAAAATCACTGTGATATTAATAACGTACTACACAAGCAATAGAGAAAGATCAAAATAACAAAGAAAACTAGGTATTGTTTTAGGGATAGCCAACAACGTGGCCGGGGAGTGTAGGAATGTTATGGTAATCCATTTGCCTTAATGACCCAGACAAACCCCAAGCAACGACATACCTCTGACTGCACTGATTGTTTTTATTATTATTAATAATAATAATATTATTAATTATTAACATTATTATTGTTATAGGGTATCGGTGGGTTATAAGGGTCGTTTTGGAGCGACGTTTAGGTCTGCGGCGGGACAGCCTTTATTGGGCTACACATACGGCTAAAAGTCAAATTTCAGCGCCTACAGCAGCAATAATCAGATGAGCATAATAAGCACCGCAAACGCGGCCCTGAGATCCGTAATTATGCATGTTAACACCGCGGACATAAAGTGTCTGATCAGATCTGAACTCCAGGCATGAATCAGCATCCCCACGATACAATGACATGGTGCGGTTTTAAACACAAATGGTTTGCAAGCGAGGATATTTGTTTCTATAAAGACCCCCATTGAATTCTCTGGAGTGGGTGTTTTCAATGTACGTTAATCCGTAAATATATATAAGACAATGGATACCTGATATTTCCATAGACGATTCAGCATCAACTACTATTTATTAATTCTATTATGAATCATTTTATCTGGAATGAAATGGCGAGAAACTGTAAGGTACAGAATTTCACATCGATGAAAGGGCATTTTGAAAACGCCTCCATATAATATTTTTATGAACTGCGACCAGCCAACAAAATTCCCACGAAAACACCGCCGTGCACGGGGTGTGGAAAGGACAATCACCCCCCTGTGTTTCAGTCGGTGGGCCCGATTCTACAGCGCATTTCAAACCTTTAACCCGCCTAAAATTGTGACTTTGAGTTTTCTTTTATGTACCTTTATAGCTGCCGATGCTAACAATCTAGTTACAGGACATAAATGTACGGCATCGTCGAGATCAGGGAGTAATCCTCCCTGTTTTATCTGTATAGTCGTGTGGGGGGTAAAAGGATTCGAGCAAGGCATTTTAAGAGACAGTATCTAATCATAATGGCTAGTTCTGAGAAATAAATGAAAGGCCCTTTACAATTCTACATGGGACGATTTATCATATTTAATGCCGTGTGAAATGGACCCCAACCAGCCTGTTATTTTGACTTCTTAACATGCCTCTCTCTCTAACTGTTACTGTGGAAACCAACTTCGCCATGATCTTTCATATACCTGCCAATCATCGGTCCTGTACAGCTTACATCGCTACGAGTGGGATCTGCTGTCCCCCCGCGATGCAAAACATTGAAATTGCAGTCCTGCATCGTCAGTGCATGAGGCGCTCGTGTCATATGATCAGCCGACGGCTGTTTTGCGTAGTTATTGCTGGAACTTGATTAAAACGTGGATGTTGCATGGGTTGCAAAATTGGGAGATAAACAGCGACAACAACAAAGATAAATATTACATACGATCAGATGCAACTCTGTCAAATCACCGGGGTCAGATGCAAAATGATACTGTAAAACGGTAACTTAAATGGAGACGGATGTCCGTGGCTGAAAATGAATACTTGACTGTATGGTAGCGAGACCCTGCAACAAACGGGCAACGCGTTCATTTGAAGATCCAATTCATGTTACTCACAGCAATTGGTGACAGCAAAGCTGTTAGCCACTTCCAGATTGTCAATATGGGGCGTCAGCCTAAACTCGGTTGTGGCGAACTGAACCATTCCTATTCGAAATGCACTATACTCTTGGTCGGCGCCCCTCGGAAACAGACCCCCTGCGGAAGACAGACGGATCAAACATCACATCCATATGGTCATACCTGCTATGCATAGTGTCAATATACTACACATTCTATAATTAAAAGCCGTAGCATCCAAAACCATGTTACAATAATCACCTGTACGTTTTAAATTTTTTTTCCAAGTTTTGATCTTATCAAGGATTTTCCGAAAATATATCGCAATTTACACAGGTTAGTAACGTGCAGTGAAAAAACCTATTTATACCTACCGATCTGTACGCTGGGAGAGCCACCAAACGCCAGTCCCCATAACACGGCAATTAGGCAAGCAGAAAAATGCATACTCTTCCGCATTTCCAGTGAGGAGACTGTGACCACATCCACCGAATATTCCCTGGGTATCAGCAATCGTCGTTTGTTTTTTTTTTAAATATATATATTTTTTACATCCTATTCATAATGAACGTGTATGGAGCAGTGGCGTCTTGCTGCTGGGTGACTGAGGCTGAATGAGCGCAGCTCCGGCTCCAGCGGAAGGGACGCTGCTGCGGATCTGTCTCTCTGTTCCTTTGCGGCGCTGTCCCGCTGAATCGGTACTTACGCTCGCACGCAGGAGCACTGCGCCCCTTTTCGCCGCCGACTGGAGGCCGTTTCAGCATCACGGACGAGGGGGGAATGTCAATGAGGGCGTGAAGACGGCAATAGAGACGAGATCTCTTCATCAGACCTGCCCATTCGTTTAGCCCATGTTGGATTTGTATAATCCTTCCATAAGAACGCAAGAATTATTAGTTACAGGACAGAGATGATGAAAGTCTAAGTTTGATCAAACAAGGGAGTGCACCCCAGGCTTTCAGAATTAAATTATACTTATTGGGGGGAATCGATATGTGCCAATATACCGATAAACTGCACATTTATACACCAGCACAGATGCAGACTGGTAGAATTAAACCAAGCCTTTATTTCATGGGTGACTGAAATAAAATGTATGCATAATAACCAAGGGCATACAAAAGTGTTTAATATTTGGGGGATAGCCATTAAAAATAAGTTCTCTTCTCTCTAAACATCAAAAATAAATAAAGCCAATATATCTCATTAAACATGAAAACTTACCAATGCAAGCTAAACCTTCTATGGAAATTTAGAATAAAATGCCTTAAAATAGGACAGAGTAACACGACACAGGTGCTTAAATGGTTTGGGTAAAACCATCGCATGTACAGTGACTTGCAGTGAAAAAACTAGTATGATTATGTCTGAGTAGGAGACTGAATGATTCAAAGAAAGCAGATATAAAATGAGTGTATATGCTCTAAACTTCCTTAGAAACTGTGGCAAAAGCCAAAAGTTGTCATAATCATACAGCTATACAGTGACTTGTAGGACCATGGACAGGGCCTTGTGCAGAGAAACAATAGACACTAACAGTCCATTGTTGCTGCACGTTAGCATTCCGCTAAGCCACATTGCCTCTGGAATTCCAAGGCCGCTGCACACGGTAAACCGTCTGATTGCTAGAGGGAACTTACAAGATCCCCAGTAACGTGCTCACGTTTCTTACTTAAGTACAGTGTCAAAACAATTTTACTTGGATAGGGTAATTACTGACACAATCCTTCTTTGCAATTATTTAGCTATTATACAAACCCCTGTCATTCAAGAAGTGCATTGTTTTGGCAGACTCGCCATGGAAGCCATTATACATTCCAGAAAGCTTATACATCCGTAGCCAGTTGTTCATCAATCCCAATTGAAACAAGTCCTAATTCACTGTATGATTACAATAACAATTCAAAGTTATTTAAATAGCATTCAAAATACAATATACCAATGAACCAGTTGGCATTCTTTTAAGAAGTGGAATGTATATGTAATTAGTCAGTGTGTTCTGGCACAGAAGTGCATTCTAGAAATCCCAGAAGACTAAGTGGGAGTTTTACTTACACAAAAATATTCTGAGGACTGAAGGAAAAATGATTGGTTATCACTCTGAACCAATCAGATTGTAGAGGAGGTGGGTTCAAGCTGCCACAAGAGATGGGACCAACCAACCAGATGTCTTGGTTCCGCTTCCTCTAGTTTCTTGGACCCACATCCTCAATATTCTGATTGGTCATCTCCCTGAACTTCTGCCCTCAGAATATTTTTGTGCAAGGCAAACTCCCAAGAGTGAAGACTAACATTACAGAAGAAGACCCTGTCAAGCACTGCAAAAGCTTGGTCAGGAAATGCAGTGGCCCAGTATTGAGCTATATACATTCCAGTAAATGGGTCAGTGTATAGTAGAGGTCCATACCTCTGATGGTTGCTGGTCCACGTCCCAAGCCGCTTAAGTCTGCTTCAGAAAAGTCTGCAACCTGAATTGATCCAGTCAAAATATGTAAGCTTCATAAATGAGTAAACCTGCCAGTTAATTTGGCTAAAAGCCTAAATAAAGTAACTAAATCATAATGAGAAAAGCAGGGTATAAAAACACTGGATTATAGATGACAAAGCTACAAGTGGATAATGTTTTATTAAACACAGAGTGGATGTCTAATTCACTTCCAGTGAAAATACGTCTATAATAGAGACTCACACTGGGTTTAACACAGACACCATGACAGGCAAAAGTATCTTGGTAGACTGTAGGTGTGGCGCCTAGTGTACTGGGCTGGGCTATATGACGATATTATATTATAGGTAGTCGACGGTAATCCACAAGTAATCTGGTGATTAATTTCAATATGTTTTTCAATTATATAATCGCATATTACTTTTCTAGATATTGCACTGCTAGAGACCATTCCTTTCGTGTCATGACCATGAAAATCGCTGGTTAATATGCAGGAGAATATCAGCAGAGAAACTGGGACTCGAGATAAGAGGCAGCACCTAAGAGGGTGGAGAATGAGATGGAACGGCTACAGGAAGCACCATGGAGGAGTGGAGCAGAAGGAATTGAGGTAAGGGAAAGGGAAATCTCTCCCATATTTGGCCAACTGGATGCGTGCGTGACTTTAAGGGGATTTTATCCATTGTCAATACATGCAACTCAACAATAATAATACTGTTTATCTGTGGCACCGTTTGTCTGTCAACGCACCTGGGCAAAATAAATCACCATCATTATATCACCTCATCCCTGTCAAGAATTTGTTTTTCCACCATTTCCCAGCAGCACTGCAACAGATATCTTTGTGTTTTTTGAGAAAATGCCTCAACACACCTATCACGTTCAGTACCTCATTGTTCAGTACCTCTGACAGCACTGAGCACATTAAAATGAGCTTAAGAACAATGGGCAGTAATTGTGGCACCATGGCAGTACCCATACTTTTGTTGCCATTGTCTGCTCTGAAATTTACATTATTTCACTGACGTTTACTCATTAATTTTTACAATAACTGGCTTTGTGACACAATAGTATATGTCAGCATTGAAACTGGATCTTACTTTACTAGGCGTTCTAGATCCACAAGTGTGTGGTTGGGCAGCATGACCTACAAGTAAGCTATATACAGCTATGCATATGTCATATGCAATGTTACTGCTTGCATTGTAATTGCTTCTATGTTGATGTTACAGAACTGTTACTGGACAAGGAGTGTTTCTCAGCACTAAGAATGCAAAGGTTGTACTTGTAGTCTTGGCAAGACTAGTTTTTCTAACTTGACTCCCAAGAACGAACTTGGGGCACAATGAATCAGGAGGAGATTATTCTTGTTCGGAGAGGATAAAACCGATGTATCCTTGATATTTGGGGCAAGAACTTCTGTTCTTAGTATTGGAAGAGGTCTTTGGCAATGAAAGATGACATAAAACAGGTTCACGAGAACACAAGTACTGTCAAAAATGCATGTTGTGAAACACCTAAGGTCAATAGAGAATGTTCTATTCTGTCCTTATTCTCTGCGCAGCTTACAAAGGGAGCGATGCTTTTCTTCTCGGCCCAAAGGTTATGGAGAATAAGAAGATGGATAAAATAAAAGATACAGTAAGGTCAAAATCAGCATCAACATTAAGGTCAGAATAATGAGTGGAGGAGTCGAGGATGGGGGAGGATGATGGCGGAAAACGTGGTGAAATAACCCTGGACAATGTTGTCATGTCCATAGAAGAGACACTAGCTACAGAAGTAGAGTGCATGGAGGCTGAAAAGGAGAGCAAGGATGTCCCAGGAGTGGAGAGGCAGGAACAAGCAGAATATACCCACGACGGAAAGGTGAAGAGCGGCTTTCAGAGGGGCTCTCTCATCTGAGACCCCACCACTGGAAGAAATCAAGGATGGAGGAGAATTTCGAACTAGGGTCCGCAAAATGCCACGAGGCTCAGCTCCGTCACAAAGCTCTCCAGCGTGACTCAGGGGGAGCGTTTCCACTGGCAGCCCCAGTGCGGCAGAAGGCCCAGGCGGGAGCCACAGCCCAGAGGCGAGTGGCAAACGCTGTCCCCTAGAGAGCAGGCAGGGAATAAACACCAGGGGGCCTCGACTGGTTTATTTAGGTCGAGTCCAGCAAGAAGACAGATCTCAGTACAACGGAAATCGAGGGCAAACACAGAAGTTCCAAGAACAGCAGCTGCGACATTCAATCTACAATCTCATGGATTATAGCCGCAGGAGGAAGGATGCTGTGGTCATTGAGAACATTACTAGTTTTTGAAGGTCGGAAATTATGCATCAGCAATATTTATTTACCAAAGCTCTCCGCAGGAAGTATGGTGAGGAAGAATCACATACCCACATATCGATGTTTTATGTCTTTGATGAGCATAATAATTTCCATGATCCTTCTGAGCTTTCATATATGTGAGCGGATGTGACCGAAAAACACTCATTGATTAAGTTCAGCCGATGCCATAGTACAAGAACTTAAATGAGCGTATAACTGAAGATACATGGTGAAATTTCAGCCGCAACAGCTACCCAGTGGCAGTGGTAAAAACTTGATGTGGCACATTTGCTCCGTTCCAGCAACATTAGCATATCAGGTTCTGCCATTACTGTCATTAAAAATAAGTTCTCTTCTCTCTAAACATCAAAAATAAATAAATCACACTAACCATGATGCACAACCCAGTCAGCCCTTTCCAGTACCCCTTCACTGCACTGAACTAATCACCATTTTGGTTTACGTTTTGCCCCTTCCCCCCCCCCCCCACCCCATCACACACCAAAATGGCCGTCTTTTTGTTTCAACCCCAGACCCTGAATCAAGTCTTACAGATATATGCAAGGACTATCAGTAGACTTCTGTGTTCTCAGACAAAACATCCGCAGGTCTTACAAAAGGCAGCTGTTTCGAAGCCAGAAATAAATCACAACCAAACGCCGCTCGTGCGTAGGATAACATCAATTCATCCTTTCAGTAACCATTTATTTAATGGGGGAGGTCATAGTCTGGACCCCCACCCTCGAATGCACCCGGTATGAGACAGACTGCCTTCAGGCCCGAGAATGATCTGTTCAGAACAAAACAGGCTCTTTCCTCTCAGCTGCCTGCTTTTGATCTTGACAGAATATTCCGCAGAGATGATTGAAAAGATGATCTTGTCTCTGTAAGCTTGAATCCCCGGTCACGTCTTCAGCGGCTACCCTCCCTGTTACTCCTCTCTGGATGTTCACATTTCCCAGAGCTACTCTAAGGTCACCGTTACATTATTTCCAAGAGCATGAAATCGAAATCGCTTCCCCGGCAATGTATCGTTAATCCTGGACGTTAGTGCCCCACTCTGGTGATCTCTTTAAAGCACAACTGAATTTCACTGCTCTAGTGAACCTTGCTTAGAACTTAAATGAACTTCCATAGATGGACTCTTGGCCGCAACAAAAGCGAAATCTCCAAGGTCCCGGTTTGCAGCCAATGCTCAACCATAGCACAGCACTTCGCAAACCCTTCTCCCTTCACGGTTTCTCTAGGACGATAAGCCTAAAATAATAATACACAGAAAATAGCTTTGCCTACCGCCACTCTCCCCAGTGCACAACAACACTGGCACTATTAGTTTATCACACATTGTTTATCTGAGCACTGCAGAACCCAAGTAAACTATCACCATGAGCACTGCCAATGTTGCTGTGGAATCAGTGGGGCTGTGAGAATGTTAATTTACAAATAAGTACTTTACTAATGCATGAGCAAACAAAAAAAAAAAAACACTATTTAGTGTTACTATTAATGTCGCACCATGTTGCTTCGTGATAGAACCTGGGACACGGAGCAGGCACCATTTTGGGAGTGGGCAGTGGTGACGTTTGGGCTCTCACTAGCGGGCAGAACCATGGTCTTGTGGCTAGCATCTCCCACAACATCACTACACCTCAGGATAGGACCTAAACAAACAAAACAGTGGAGGACACTCAAAGAGCACCTCGGGGAAACACTCCGCAGGAAACACTCTTTACTTAGTTACTACATGTAATACTCTGCATCTTGACTGAAATCGGAAAAGTAACAAAGTAAAACAGAAGGCCATCGCAAAGATTCCCTCTCAGGGAGTAATTAAGAAACGCACAGCCAAGAGCAGCTGGGGTATTTGTGTGCGACGGAGTGTTTCTGACGTGCTGTTCCAAAAATTAACCAATTTGATTACTATCAGAACATATACGTTGTAAAACGACTCCCATGGAACCCAGAAATGTTTGCCGTTATGATAAGGGTTGGTTCTGCTTGGACACCGGTGAAAATAAGGCATTAAAAAGAAACTCGCTTCTATTTCCTGACTTTAGAGATGATGTTCGAATCCTCCAAGCATGCATTTTTCGCTCATTCTTTTGAGTGATATTTTCTGGCCAATAGCCATATGGCTCATTTGCATAATTCCCATGATTCCTATCATTTTGGTGCCCCACTCACAATGTTCACATGCTTTCATGCGGAGCCTCGGAACCACCGGGGAAATTTAATTTCGCCGCCCTGTTCTGTGAAATGCAGTCTATTCACGCTTCTCTTTGATGGCCTCATGAAAATTTATCTCCTTTAGACATCGTCCGCAGACATACAAAATAGGATATACGACCCGTGTGCGACACGAACACCTGCCGTTAGGTGGAAACGCTGGCATCAGATCTATATATGGCTGTACAATATATGAAATATGCTAAAAATTGCGCAAAAATTGCCATAATATGCATGGCATGCGACACAGAGTAGCATGCAGCACAGAGAAGGAGAAATATGTCAACGTAGTAGTGCGCCCGCAGGACTGCATTTTTATACCGTGTTTTTCAACGTTAAACGAGCAACCTGCGCAAGGCGTACCCACAGGAGACAGAACAGGAAACAGAAAGCGCAAACGGCACTCCCACGTTCTTTCAATTATGTCGTCTTTATTGCCTCGAAGGGATGCGGCTCCCCCCCCCACCCACCCCACCTATAAAGGTGACACATTCCTCTCATCCGCTCAGATGGGTCGTCCATTTTGTTGCGGCGAATTGCCATCTGTTGCCCCGGGATGACCCGCCGCTGCCACTTCAGTAGCCGGAATATCGACCTTCAATGAATAAATAAACTATCGCGTCTTTCTAAAAAGTACTCGTACATCTATCTCGTACCATTTGCCGATTTACGCGTAGATGAATTATACATTCAGAGTTATATATGCATACAAATATACATTTTTTAAACGTGCATTTGCTTTAAAGTGCTATTAGCTTTTTAACGTGGCTACAGCCTCTCCCACACCTTGTCACGGAGGGACATGCTCTGGGAGCAGTCGCCGGCATTCCGGAACGTACACGCCGCATCAGGCCCAGAGCACACGCGAAGCGTTTTCAAGCCGTCTACCCTATCTAAAAGCAAAGCGCTTTCACTTATAGTCGATTATGCTGTTTTTGTTTGTTTATTTTAATCCCCCTACCCTAGAAGCTCCAACTATTAAATAAGCGACTATCCTGCATTTATTGCGGAACGCACCTTAAAGAAACTAAACATATGAAAACAAACAACACCGCAGGGGTAGCGCAAAGTGCATGGAGGCTCTCGCTGGTAGCTACATTCCTCACAAGGTCGTCACAAGTAGACAGACCAATATATGACGTTAAAAAATAGGAAGGAGAAGGGGAAGAGGGCGCGAGCGTAGAGGTCGACCCGCTTGGCTGCAGACGGGATGATGGGTTTCGGAGGAGCCGGCTTCTTGTTGTTTTTGGCCTGCGATTTGCCGACACCGTCCACTTCTATAGGCTTCCCGTAGCAGTCGAAGTTGGAGAGTTCGAAGTCTCGGGGCAGCGACCCCACAATGCTGAAGTCGTTGGACCGCAGGTCGGACTTGGAGGTGCACACCTTCTTGCACCTGGTCTCCACCACCTGTCAAATGCAGAGCGAGGAGTCAGAGCGGACGGAAGCTTTCGTCTTCATCCGTAAGCATGAAGACAAGCCCCTGAATCTTATCGCCTGCCGGAACTGAGCAGATATCACTTAATAGATTAACAGCGAGGGTAAAAATAGGTGTGTTTAGCACTGTATTAGCAGAAAACAATAGCCGGGACAAAAAAGACAATGTCACATGCATTTGTGTTGATCTTCAATAAGCGTGTAAGGAACATCTATCCATCTATCATATTTATCCATCCATCTACCGCTGATCCATCTATCCATATGTCCATCTGTCCATCCATCAATCCATTCATCTACCCATCTACCCTGTTTATCCATCCATTCATTCATCTGTCCTTCCATCATCATGTTTATCCATCCATCCAGTTTATCCATCCATCTATCGATCCCACTTATCCAACCATCCATCTATCCTGTTTATCCATCTGTCCATCCATCATCCTGTTTATCTATCTATCCATCCTGTTTATCCATCCATCCTGTTTATGTCTATCCATCCGTCCTGCTTATTCATCCATCCATCCATCCATCCATCCTTCTATCTATCCATCCATCCATCCTCCACTTATCCATCCATCCACCCTATTTATCCAGTTACAGGTCAGCGGCTAGCCTGAAGTCAATAGGAAGCAGCACTATGTATAACGTACAGTCCAATAGACCAATCCCAAAACCCCCCAGTATCCAGGCCCTCTCACCTGGAGTGCGTTGGTGTGTATGGGTGTCCCCCCCGTGCCGTTGACCGTGTTCTTGGCCGGGGCCTTGCCCTCCGCTTTCTCCTTGCTGGCCAGCTTGGCCTTCTCGGCCTCGATGCGTTTGGGGCTGTTGAGCATGACCTGGACCACGGCGTACTCCACCAGCGAGGAAAAGCCAAAAAGCAGGCAGCCGATGAGCCAGATGTCGATGGCCTTCACGTAGGACACCTTGGGGAGCTCAGCGGCCAGAGCCGTGCATTCAGAGGACAGCGACAGCACTGATAGGATACCTGCAGGGACAGTGGCCGTTCACACAGACAGGGGGCGCTCTGGAGCTGTACACGCCACATCTCATAGTGCACCACAAGCTAATTCTAAACATTCTATACAATCTTCAATCTTGCATATTCTTATATTATATCGATATACAGAATCAAAGGGGCATGTTTCTTAATTTGATGTAGCTTTGAAGGGTAGCAAATTGGTTTAAAATGTTACGAGCAAGAAGACATTTTATACGAGTTCTTGCACTGTAGTAAGCGATGATGCACATTATTTCATTCTTGTCTAATAAAGACAGCGGATACTATGCTAAAGAACTGAAAAATACGGATTTCAAATATGCTGTCTCGAAAATAATGTCATAATGTCCAAGGTCTGATATTTTGTGCAAATATACTACAATACAACTGTATTGTGTTAATAATCAACCTAATCCCAAGTGTCAAACTCCAGTATTTTTGACGGATGAAAGCTTCCAAATATATTTATCATCTAGCTAAATGCTCTTGGGAAATTCGAAAAGAAAAATCAATCCGCCGGAAACACATGCATGCAGTTTAAGCACCAAAGAGAGTGATGGACAGAGTGTGACTGACCTGAAATGGAATCATTTACTCAGATGTCATGAACGCATCCAGAGTTGGCGG